>JAYKQN010000001.1:9335000-9707500 GCA_036785175.1 Eupleurogrammus muticus
GCATTCATGTGTAAGATGCATTTTAATATTGCAGTAGGTGGAGAAAGTGAAGTTTAGCTTATAACTCGATATAAACTGCTGAAAAATATATTTGTCACCATGCATCACATAAGCTCATCACATGTTTATCAAATTAAAACTGTAAAGAAACTAGTGACTATAGCTGCCAGATACACTGCAAAATCCTTAACAAGTGACGATAGCTTATTTTGTACTTTGTAATTATTCCAATATTGAGTAGAATCATCATATTTTACTGGCAGCTAATTTATCCTATTTGAATTTTTTCTTGATTTTAGTCAATTTAACATTAAAAAAATAGTCTTGTTTCTTAAAACAAGACCAAATCAAACAAATCAGGGAAAAAATAACCTAAAGTATATATGGTATTGGAATAAGATAATTGTATTGGATTAAATGTACCAAAACCAATATATCGCCACTTGTTAAAATTTCAGGTTTTGCAGTGTAATTTTTTTCTGTACACCTCAAAAGTAAAAATATTACTATTACTATCACAAAACAGTGAATTACTATTCACTGTTTTGTATTATTACTGATTGATGTTTAAACAACACATTTAATGCTAATCATATGTTTAGTTTGTAAAAGGTAGTGACTCCAGCCTTCAGCTAAATGTAATGCAGTACCAGGTCTCAAAACCATAAATTCCTTTCCACCACTGAGCCCAGCGTAATAATAATAATGATGATCACATTAGTACTTTCATCCTTTTGTGAAATCCGGTCAAAAGCCCTTAATGTGATGAAGTGATGTCCATCAGGTTAAGGGCTTTAGGGCTTGACCATTACCTGTATTATTTATTCCAGATCATTCGTAACAGATAGATCAGGGTTGCCTGATAGATCAGTCTAACCTCAGAAAAAAAGACAAGATACAGAGTAAGAAGACAGAAGAAGAAGAAAGAGTAGAGGTTACAAAAAGAGAAGGACAGGAGAGTAGAGAAAAGAGGAGACAGCGAGATCATCTGAATGTAATGACTAGGTACTTGACACAGATTGTGAGGATGTGTGTGGCTGGTTTCCCGGTGTGGCGTGGGCTCGCTACCTGAGGTGGACTGTCTGTTCCTGCGGGGGGAGCGGGTAAGGCGCTGGTAGGGATCCGCGGCTCCGTATAGATCCAGTGTCGACATGCACAACAGCATGGTTTTCTGCAAGTAGTCCACCACGGCTAGGCCATTACAGTTGCCAAACGCCAAACTGGAAACAACAAATTATTCTCAATGACAATGGGTATCAGGATCAGTTTGAATATTTATGTAAATAATATCAGATTAACATTAAACTCCATAACCACAATGCTACCCCTCTCTGCTCTTTTTGTTTTGCAGCATTATATATAATTTTCTGAGAGAGGAATTAAAAGACCACTGATTGAATCTCTTGTTTAATTCTGGTTAGTGTCAACAATTAGTGTCAATTTAGTGTTGATCAACTGGAGCATCCTTATATATATATATATATATATATATATATATATATATATATATATATATATATATATATATATATATATATACAGAACTGCTGCTACTCAGTCCACCATTGCTCGCTTGTCTGAGACAGTTTACATTACTGTCACATGGCCAGATGGTTCAGGTCAAGACGATAGCAAACCATCATGTTGATTCCAATTTGGGAATTATATAAGTATGTGAAAGGGCTGTGCTGTCAAGCACTCGGTGTAAACAATAATTACAAGACATGACCGCGATTAGACATCGCACAGAACACGTCGCTCAGAAAGTGCAAAGGGACAGCAGGGTGCAAACCAACCCTCATTCAACCTTTCAGCGGCAGCTACAAGTGACACTTGAATGCGAATAGCAAAAAAAGATGATGCATATCGAGGCCAGAGGCTCAGCAAAGTGGGAAATAAAGATTACAGTCTGTCATCTGTGAATAAATGCTCATAAAAGAGGCTTTGGTACAGAAAAAATACATTATCCCAGTTTTATACCCTGTACCTGTATTAATTGTTCATATATTGGATCTGATAAATATGTTAGCTGCTGGCCACATCCCTTATTTCTACCCATGTTATTGATTATTATAGCAAAGACAAAATGCTGTTTATTAAACTAAAAATAATTAGATATTACAGCTTTGATTCTGTTATGAGACTAAGTTATTTTTGTATTTCATAAGGGCAATGAAGGTGTCTTGATGCAGGTGATACTGGTGTGTGTGCATTTAAAAACAACTTGCAATTGATCAAAGTGCTTTACGTGTACATATCAAATAAATAGTAACAAAATGTTGCAAGAATAAAATAAAACATAAAAAGGACAGCAAATATTATATGCAACATGTCATGTCAAGACTACTTGTTGTGTATTATTATTTACAGGATTATGAGTTCATAATGCAAATATCCCAAAGTGTTACCGGTAACTTTTATTCATCGGTCTGCAACCACAGATGTTTTGCCGGCGTAAACATTCTTTAACCTTATTAGTATGTCTATAATGTGCATACAGTGACGTTAAGAGTCTTCCAAGAAGATGCACTGTCAAGGCTGTTCCCCTCTTTCTGCCATTTAGAGTCACCAACATGCAATTATGCAGTGCTGACTTACACAGCCGCCCATTTAAATTCAATTAAAAAACTATTAAACAACTCCACTGTGTCTCAGGTGTAATTCCATGTTGTTTTCACCAGCTGCTTCACTGTTAATTATGCTGTTATGAAATCATAAAGTTGTAAAGCACTATGAGGCTGAAAAAAGTTTTCAGGATTGCGGTCCTGAGCGTAGACCTCAGAGAAGGATTCAGTGACGTGGCTTATCCATATCCCTGATATAGGCAGACACACGCCGACCGGATGAGGCCCTGAAAACAAACAGATTGGGATTCATCTGGAATGACGTCGGTGACGCCAGACGAGCACAGGAGGTGACTCACAGGCCGTAGGCAGAGTTGATGTCCAAGCTGGTGATCTGTTGTGGAGGTTCTCCATCTATCCATAGCAGCTGGATGACCAGCTCCGCCTGGTAGCCGGGGGGGACCCGAACCACCCGGTCTTTCACCCTGAAACGGACACGGAGAGGAGGTCGAAGAGTTGTTTGTTTTTTTCCCCCGCTGCTGCAGCGGGGAAGTAACAGACTGCTGAGAAGATCACTGGCTGCTCTCCACCCTCCCCAGATGAACATTATCAGGGACCCTCCACACCCCGGATACAAACTCTCTGAACTGCCGCCCTCTGGCAGAAGATACACGACAATAAAACGTAGGACAAAATTAACTCAAAAACATTTCTACCTGAAGGCAATAGTGCCCTTGAAACCAATCAGGGTAAAAAAGTATGAGGGTCTTCACTGTACAAAGATAAAATGACCATGCAGTATAGAGTATGATGTTGGTATTTATTAATATTATTATTTATTTAGTTATCTTGCAATTATAACTATTTCGTTGCAGAATTTCCATTGACAATATCTATTTTTCTATCTGTGAGAAAAATATAAGACTTGCTCTGACAATAAAGTTGTTAAGCTGTTTCTGTAAATGAATACTATCCATGTGTTAATTACTATATTACTATTTGTAAGGATTTAGCAACTGTAACAGTTTCAATTCACCATTTAATAACATGACGAAATTTAAAATAAGTTTATCTGAAGTAATGTTATCAGGAAGTGACTTTTTGTTTAAGCTATATCTGTGCTCCATTCGTCCTCCCTGAGCTTGCATGATTCTGGGCAATTAAACACATGTTGGAGCAGCGTTTTACTACGTGTGAATGAGAGACAGATGCAGAGACCCATATTTTGTTGATTTTATTAGTTTTATTCAAGATTTAGTCTGGTGAAAAGTATTGTTTGTTTGTACTTTAAGGGGTTGTTTTTTAAAAATGTGCTCTTTTTGTTCTATACTATCTCATTTTTGGAAAGGTGGATGACACGAGTCTGAAACTCTGCATCCTACAGAAGATTTAGTAACAAAAGTAATATTGTATATAACACCAATCTGTACAGTATCGTATCATGTACTTATTAAAAAAATGGATCAATGACTTTGTGGCTCGGAGTCAGCATAATAATTTTGTACATGTTGATTTCCAATAGGCTTACACCTACAGCACTGTGAATGTGAATCATGACATACTTATGTATGTAATAAATAAGTCAACCATTTTTACTTTCAAGTTACAATGTTTCATCTTTGCATGTTATAGAAAATGTTCAGAAGTAACAGCTACAAATGACACTGAATATAAAAAAACGGCATATTTACCACGGATAACTGTCTAATCTAATGAGTCCTGACAGACTACAGGAAGATATGTGTTTGCAACTATTTGATCTGTGTGACGGAGTCTTACTTGAGGCAGGGGATGCTGTCTTTACCCTCTGTTGTCCCGCTTCCGGGGCTCGCTGGGTGTTGGTGGTGGGTTTTGGGTGAGTGGGAGCCAGGCTCCGAGAAACAGGGATTGTTTTCATTCTCTGAGGGAGAGATGACATCCTCCGACTCACACTGCAGACGCACCTCCAGTGACTGGGGATGACAGGAAATGTATATATATGTATAAACTAATGTGCAGCAGCATGTTGTACATTTAATAATCACTTTCAAACCTGTAACAATGTCACTACGTACGGTGAACGTGTGGGATTATTACATGCACTGCAGTGAAATAGTGCTCGCCGTATTGATGGAAGTTCCTGCCAATTTAAAATGAACTGGCACACTTGTCTGCCCCCCACACACACCCCCTACCCCGCCCACTCAATGAATTCATTAAACAAAATCAAAAGTCATCAACATCATAAATGGAGCGGCGACCAGAGGGGATTGTTAAATACGACATTGAGGAACGTTCTTTTCGGGCAGTCAACCTTCTCCTATCGAGCAGCACGTGCCTGGGACACTATATCCATAGATCTGAGGAATGCAACAGCTCTTAATTCTCTCTCTAAATCTGCAAAACTGTTGTTACTGGGCAATCAGACATGCTGTCATAATTTGAAGAAATGTTTGTATATAATTTTTTTGTACTAATTTCGTGCTTATGGGTCAGCAGATCAAATTAACCTGTATTTACATGACGTACACAAGTACTATATATTAATGTGCATCAATCCTTCTTAAAGGTTCCATATCATGCAAATACCTACTTATGTATTTTTACTCAGAAAATTAAGAAACGCACACAGCCTATTTAGGTTCACGGCTTCTTTGATATGATATGATGCTGTAGCCCCCTGCACTAAAACTTTTATGGAGACTTCTAAATGAGGCAAAGAAACATAGATAAAGTAGCAGCAACTTTTTCAATGAATCTTAAGGGAAAAAAAAGGCTTCATACATTATACATTTCGAAACAAATTCATTAGAAATGCCTAAACAGAAGTTGTAAAAATAACATTGGCGTCCCTTGCACTGCAAATGGACAGCCTGTTACTCATCTCACTCACCACTATCTGAGTGTTGGCATCATATTTGCTGAAACGATAGAGGATGATGTGGGCGGAGATGCCGACTACACAAAAGATGCGACTCTGGGGGCACCAGCTGACCATTTGAACGGCAAAGGGGTCTTCCTCCACCAGCTCGGCGGTCCGGCCCTCACCCGGCTTTGGCTTTTCGAACACTTTGGAGGTCTTCAATTTGTACAACATCTGTAGTGTGACTGGTTAGAGAAACGGTTCATTTTTTCATGAACATGCATATAGTAAGGAAAGAGAACAGATTAAATTGCAAGGGGTGGACAAGGCAATGCAATGATGGAAGGTTCCATTGAAATGATAGAATGTTCTGAATGTAGTGTCACAGCTGAGCTTTAATGATGTGGCTGCACAGACACAACATGTTGATGAAGATAAATTTAAATTGGTCCTTTATTGGATTCTTTTTTAATAACAACCAAAAAGCTAATACCAGAAAATTTGCCTGAGAGTGCAGATCTCCACCAACCATATTGTGCTTCCCACCCAACACTGCTGTCCTATACAATGCAGGTGCAGGATGTCACCACCAGGTGGCCCCAAACAACGACGCCTGTTTGAAGATCCATTTGCCGAAAATGTTACAGAACGACAAAAAACTTCAAAGTGATCCAGAAATCATGATTTCTTCTGGATAACCGTTACCGAAATTTAAACATCTGTTCACAGTACCATTCCCAACAATTACTGAAAATTTGCTAAAAATCGTCTTTTGAGGTATCTTGCTAACAAACAGACAAACACTGGGGGAAAACATAACCTCCTTGGTGGAGGTAGTAATAGTGGCTCTGTCTATAATGCATGGCATCTCTCTTTGTCTGTTTTCCCTGCATATCTTGATAAGTGTCTTTGATGCATGTGACACTCTTTTTCGGTGGTATCCATGTCTTCCATTCTGCACCATTGAGATAATATTACTTTGAAAAGCAGTCTCTGTAGTTGAGCCATTGAGCCGCAGTGCTTGGCGCATGTGTTCAAAAGGTATTAGAGAAGTAATTTGACCGACTGAGTGGGAAGTAATTATCACCTCAGCACTCTGATTTTTATAACTCTGTATGCAGTCCTTTGACACAAAGCCGCACTGTGCTTTCATCAATGAAAATAGCACAGGTGCATATTACTTAATAACAACAGGGGGTATTAAACAGTATCATTACCACATGAAGGCAGCATGCTAGCTAACAACATTAATCGGTATTATTGTGTTTTGTGTGTTTACCTACTATTTCATATTCAATATGGCTGCCGTGAAAACAGCTCTATTGAGTTACCTTGGATGTTCTCCACTGAAATCACCTCAATAAAAATAGTTGTTAAGTTTTTAAAAAAATATTGTTTATTCAAGCATGCTGTGTATCAAAGTTGGACCGAATGCAACTTTATCTTGTTTCAGTCTTCACGTTATGACAAGTTGCTGTACAGTTTAGGGACAGTAAGAAAGAAGAGCCCAGAGTGGACTTACTTGCAGATGCATCCCAAAACTTAATCGATCCATCGGCATGTCTGAACAAAGACAAAGAACACAAAATGTATCAAGGAATGGAGGGAACATGTAGGATACGATTTTGACTTTCCATTAAAGAGCAAGCAAATGCGATGAGGAGAAAAAGGGATGTATGTGTCTTAATCGTTGAGGTATCAGGATGCATATGACTGGGCCCTTTGCTTTGATATATTTCCAACTGTAAAAATGTTACTTGCACCAATTTAGTTAGACGTCTGGCAGTAATGATTAAATCCTGGGTCTATTCTGGGATAAAAAAAAAAAATTGCCAATAATGTATTTTTAGGTTATTCAATACGAAACTGCATAGTGCGTCCATTTGTATGGCTGGACTGCTGCTGATACCAGTGGGTGTTGCCTTAAGGCGGCCACCACCTTGTGTGTCTGCTTCAGAACAAGTTAACATCGCTGCTGCTAACCCCCTTACAGTGCATAATGGCCCCAGGTTATGTTATCATGCGCTGGGGTTGGTACAGAAATCAAGTACGTCAAGCACAATAAACACAAAATGTAAATCAATACCGGTGTAAGAGAGGGCACACATGGAGATGCTGTTCTAATTGTTATGTGCGGCACCCTACATTTTCCTAAAAGCTTGGGCTAATGGTTGCATAAAAAGAAGTAGAGACCAGACCAGAGGATCTGACACCACTGTTAAAAAATACATAAAATGAGGAAGAGACAGTAGAAGACTCCAAAAAAAGAGATTGAAAATTAGGCCGTATAGATTGTTTTTCACTAGTCTTGATACACTCAGTGGGAGGCATGTGCTGTCGACTAAAGTTACTCTTTCTACATCTTCAAAACAATCAGTATTTCTTACCCTGTGATGATGATCTCCGGGTAGGTGTGGGAGCCTAGCGTCCACGTTCCTCCGCCAATTGGCCACTCCTGACATGGTCACACACAGTGTTCACTTGAATATTTTGAAAGTCCAAACATATTTATTTTTTTGGCCATAATGATAAGATAAAATGTCATTCCAACATAAAACTGATGTGCTGATGATGAGGATGACTCAAATCTGAATGTGAACCCTTTTATTTGCTTCAAGTAAAAGCAGCAAACATTTAATGAGGCTGGGTGTTTGCAATTATGGATAGCGTTCAACAATTACAGTTTCATATTTGAATCAAAAAGAGAAACATGTTTTGTGTCTTATCAAAATTGCAAAATGGTGTGGAAAAGACACACTAACATGTATTCATCTTTATACTGTTTTAGAGGAATCTTTAAACAGTGTATAAATTAGCCCATTGCTCAAATATACTAAATATAAAAATGAAAAACAAGAAGCAGCTGCATCATTAGGAACAAAGTGTTTTCCTCCCTCACAGTTCAACTCTCCCACCTTTTGGCTGTAGCCAGTCTTTTTGTGTTTAGCTCCTATGGAGTACAGGATGGGGATAATGTCTGGAGGACATTCTGCAAAATAGGCCGTGCAGGTAACTGGAGACTCATGGATGTCCATGGGGTACGGATTCTCAAAGACAGGAAAGCTGTAAGACACATGATGACGACGTGCTGTTACATAAGCTTTGCCAAATTGGGAAGAAAGCGGAGTAGATATAATGAAAAGAAATAATTAAAAGGAAAGAATGTGATAGCTTTACTTCCTGAATATGTTAAAATTGCATGGGTTAGGGCTAAATGTCCCCTTTATATGCTTTTATTAGATATTTATATCTAATAGCTTTAATTAGGTAACCTAATTAACTGAGTAACCTAATTATACATATATGTGTTTTTGGCCTTAGGTGTTAATCTGTCAAAACTGCACCACATCAGCCCCTCCCTCCGTCACCTTCATTCTGTCCACTGGTGATAATGAAGTAATTGGACTCCTTATTCAAAGGGGACCAGTGGTTATTTCTTTCTCTAAACTTCTGTGCTGGAGCTACGACTGTAGGAGGCGTGGCCTTGTCTATATACTGTGTGATGGGCCTATGGGATTATTCGTACAGGGTCAGTTTCCTTCAAAAGGTGACACTTGATGACCTGACATCCAACTTAGCAGCTGGGGAAGTGTGTTTACATTCTTTAAACGCTTACTTGCTCTGTGTCAGATCCACCACAATTAAGTCCTTTTCCAAAAGCACCACCACTGCATACGGCTCCTGCACCTCTGTAAGACACAAAGTGAAACTCAACAACCCTTAGAAACATGGCACAAGGGCTATTTTGCAAATATGTGTGTTTCTTTTTTGGTTTTCATTCTCTTTTTATCCAACCACAGTATGTGGAGAGCAGTGAAATTTTTGGTCATATCTGTTAAAGGAGGCTACTTTAATTAATTCACTATTTTGTTTTTATAATGGATGCTATCACAAAAAATGGTTTATACATGAATGAGAGTTAATGTGTGTACTTTAAAGAAAGGCCTATCACTTTAAGAGACAGATTTAAAAAAACTAAAAGTGACTGTTCTTGAAATTTAACTTTTTAAATTTTTCTCTTTTGGCCAAAAAAAAACAAGAGCAATTCACTTTAACAAAATAGATGGTTTGGAGCCATCTCCTCTCTGCATAGACTAAAAGTAGTTTTAGTTACTCCTTCATAGTGTAGATCAACAGGGAAATGCTTGGATCAAGCACATTGCATTTCCGTAATAAATAAATAGTATAGAATGTAAATATGACATCTTTGCCTGGTGGGGGGTAGAAAATGTGGGTGGTGATGATGCCCCTGCTCCTGGCTGCTAGTGATCATTTTAAAAGCAGCCAGCAGCCTATATTTGTGTATGTATGCACTCACCGTTGTTGTAAGGAGTCTCGCATAGGGCCATGAACTCTACAATAGGATAGTCCATCTCCAGCACAGTGATGGCCTTGCCGTGCATTATGGTTAACGTCGGACGGCGCCCCGCCTTGTCGTAAGACAGACCCCCAGAGAAGATGACAAAAGGCTCGCTGCGTGGAGAACAGGACAACGGAACGTTTTTTTTTTGTTTTTTTGGTTAAATGACTGAAAAAGGAATGAATAAATATGCCAGTTAATCTATATAACTAAATAAAATCAGATCTGGTTGCACTCACCTGCTCCTCGAGGTCTTGTACTCCACTTTGAGGATCGGTTTACAAGACTCCTTCTTTCCATCCTTCTGTATCTTTCCTGAATTAGAAGAATGGGCAACATAATAAACATTAAAAAAGTAAGTATATATGACAGTTTTCTGTAAACATCATTTGGTCCTTTCCATCACCAATACACACTTTTATTTTGCATGTGAGCAGTTTAATCAGTTTACATTTAGTGCAGCATTACACTGGCATCCTGTTTCCTCTTTTGTGTGAACTCATTTTACTAAATCATAGACACACACTGTAAGTACAGATACTCACATAGGGAGAAATGCGAAGCACAATGGCTGTGAGGTTAAATGAATTATGGAAGGTGGCCTTGAGGTGAAAAGCTAAGAACATTTCATAAAATGAACCAACAAAGCAGAAATTGTATTTGTTTATAGCTGGCATTGTGTCTTTTGTTAATCTTCCTTTCCCATTTGAAGGTATTTATTTGTATTCATGTTAGTAATCTCCTTAATATAAGTGTAAGACATAATGTAAGTATAAGCCATATTAATTTTCTCATTGCACACTTTGCTTCCATTTCTTCCTTTCAGGGAACAACAAGGTAATATCAGACTTAGCACATTGAAGAAAGTTATTTTTTTGCGCCTTACATAATGAAACAGTGTTGCCTTTGATATAACAAAAGAAGTCTCTCGACTGGAGGGCAGTGGGACCTTGAGTTTACCTCCTGGGCATAATGTTCTGAACAAAAACCCTGTGCTTTCTGAACAAATACAAAAATGAAGAAAATGTGCTTCAACAAAATGAAAAACGGCAATCTCAATGATTGCAACTCTGCTAGACTCTAAAATAACCTAATGAAAAGCATGCCAATAAGCCAACTGACAGCCCAAATTGCACCATATAGGATTTAGGTAAATCATGCTTTCCAGCAATGTTAACAAAGGATATATTGAATTGAGCAAAGACAATTTTGCAATCAATTTGGTTGCAATTTGATGTTTTATATATATAAAGTTGTATATACATATGAAATACAATCTGAAAAAACGGCCTTTCCTACATATTCAGTATATGGGAGCTTGCCACTTTATGTTTGCGTGATATCAGGTGGTTTCTAAGCTGTTTTCAAGTTGTTTTGCAGCCACGGCTCTGGGCCACATATCATCACTGATTAGACTCAAAGGGACAGGATTACAACACACACCGAAATGTCAAAGCAGGTGAGGGCAGAGTGAAGAAAAGGGAATAACAAGAAAAGAATACACAGCTCAACCCCTTTGAAGTGCTTTGATATCGGATAAACTTGCAGTTCGAATAAGATTCAACCTTTATCATAGTCCAAGCAATAAGGTTACAAGTCAGAGTTTACGCAGGCGAGTGTATTATTTACTATGTAATCTGTAAGCAAGGCCACGCATGACAAAAAGAATCACAAGAAAACTAGAGCTTGTCCAGCGAAAGTCGAATATTCAAATCATCAGCGGGAGACTCCGCAGTCTAGTGGCGATTCTGCGAGCCGAGCAGCTGTTTTGCTGTGTTTTGTAGTCCTGGAGAAACGGGGCCTGCCATCTCTCATGCATCGACCGTGAGACTCAGGCAGGTGACACTTCACACGCACTCTGCATGCCTCAAGTCCATTTTCCTTGTGAAGCGAACAAAAACAAATTCGCAACTGATAACCTTGCGGCGCAGTGCGAGGACACCGACGGCGACGTGGAGCAGAGCGGCACCACGCAACACTGAGTTATTCAGACCATTAGGGGGTCAGTTAGAAATATACACAAATGTATTATATGGTGATGTATTCCCTTACATGCTGTTCAGAGTAAGATGAGCGAGTAGCAGCACAGCTTCTCGCCCTCTCCTCGATGAGGCCGAGTTGCTATGGTTACGTGGACGCTCTGTGACTTTTTCTTGATTTCAAGTGATAGCTTAGTATTCAAAATCATGAACGCCGGTACCTCAGTGCTGAAATATGGTATGGTATTTTGAAAATAATGCTTCATATATGCTTTTTTTTATTTTGTTTATTCCAAGAGGTTAGGTGGTGTAGAAATATGGCACATTTTTTTAAAAGTACAATTCATGAGTCGCATAGATCATTATCATCGAATGTTTTTAAGAAAAATATGTTCAATATCCTGAGTGTTAGCAAAAAGAAAAGAAGAATGAGTTATATTCTGACCTGGCTATGGTTCACAATAGCTGCTCTATTAAAGGGACCAGAAAGGCTGCAATCACTTTCCACACATCATTATAGAGCAGATTAGTTTTTTGTGTGTGTGTGTGTGTGTGTGTGTGTGTGTGTGTGTGTGTGTGTGTTTCTTGCTTATGTTTCTGATTGTAAATAGCTCCTATAATGGACCATAATACTGAAAGGATTATATTGTATATAAGCCATCCAGATTACTAAAGACATCTAATTTATAAAAAAAAAAAAATCATTGCCTGCGATATAAATGCACAATTATGACATTATCTCCATGTTTGAAAACATTATTTGGTAGTTGAATAATTTAGATTACTGTCAGCTATGCTGATGTCATAAAGCACAGAGGGTGCGAGTGCATCCTTGACTTGGCTGTGTGTGTGAGTGTGTGTGTGTGTGTGTGTGTGTGCCAGACTGGCACTGGGCTTTAATTCATTACACGGAGCAGAATCAACATGAGAGGGGAGCTGTTAGCTTTAGAACTATTTTCTCGGTGGGTGCTTTGGAATAATGTTTTTCATTTTCACAAAGACCAATGTAAATCCCTTGTGTCTTTTGTCCCCTCTTTGACTGAAATATCCATCTTTGAATGATACAAACTCACTGTTTTTCCTATGCTTGTTCCTTCAAGGCACATAATCTAAAACAGTTTTTTTTTTCCATCAGACTTTTAACTGAGGTCAAGTCCTTTTTTTAATCATTTAATGATTTTTAAAAGGATTACGCCTGGTTTTGTGTTGTCCCAACTTGATTACTGTAATGCCCTTCATGTTGGTGTTAGCGCTCCCTCTCGTGCTTGCAATTTGTCCAGAATGCCGCAGCTCGGCTTTTTACAGGAATACGCGAACAGGAGCACATTCAGTCAGTTTGGCCTCCCCTCACTGGCTGCCTCTACACTTTAGGATGGACTTTAAGACTTTTCTTATTTGCCTACAATAAGTAAATGGGCTAGCTCCAACCTATCTGTGAAACCTTTTACAACAGCATCACAGTCAGTCAAGTCCGCCAACCTGCCACTGCTTCTGTTTAAATTCCATTTTAAGACAACGTATATATTTTTTATTGTTGGCTTTTAATTCTATATGAGTTGCCCTTCTTTATCTTTGCCTGTTAAATCAGTCTTTGTGTTTTTGTGGTGTTTTATGATCAATTGTTGTCGCTTTAAATGTGCTTCATCGTGAAAACATTTTGAGTTTGGCTTTAAAATAAGGTGGACAGATTTAAAAAATATTACTGCTCTGTCCATTCATTAAACAAATTATACGATGCTGATTTACTGTCATGATTAAGAATGAGAAACGTGAGGCTGGTTTAATGGTATAGCTCGTGGCTTTGCTGTGGCGCTGGCAGCGTTGTTAGTGGGGCATGCAAATGATTCCGTGGTGTCATCGGGCAGCAGGTGTTGGCTGAGGTGGCCGGCCAGGCCTCGGCTGCACCGCGAGCTCGCAGCGTGACATCTGAGCACAACAAACAGCACAGCCGTCAGTGTCCAGCATGCGCAGCGGGAACCAATCACACAACGCTACAAAGAGCAAACGCAAAGGCATTTTAGTAGGATGCCAAATCAACACAGATGTTGTGGTGTGTGAGGATTGCCAAAAGTAGTTCATTTATTCGCTATTTGAAACGGAAGAGGTGGCGTTTTTACTGTTTGCTTTCCTTCACTTTCATATTCTTAGTTCACTGTTGTTCACTATCAGCTCCCTCCGACCTCTCCTCTGGTTCCTGTCACTTTCACACCGTGACTTATAGCGACGATCTGACAAATATCTAGCACATAAACAAGATTCCTTTGCTCTGTCCCCAAAGTTTATCGACCACCTATTCATTACCAGCGATCTGACAAAGTCAGGATGCCCTGCCAGAAATAAATTAAAGAAAAAAAAAATCATCAGAGCGGGACAGAAACAGGACAAGTACTCAGAGGACGAACACAAAGATACACACAGTGTGGAGGTCATTGAACCAAACCAAATCAAGCAGCCTTACACAGCTAAATATTTCATTGGCTGATACATCAAGATGATGGCCATTATCAGATTTACTTTGTCCATCGACCATCTGCAGAGGAACTTTTCTTGAATAGTTAATGGCTGGCTGCATTTATGAAAAAGCAAAACAAAATAAAATAAAAAAAATAAAAATAAACAGCATAATTTGCATTCGGGCTACATGATCACAAATCAGTGACTTATCAGCTGTGTCTGTCATTTTTTATGTCTATAAAAAATGAAATTGCTGAGATATTATGCATACTGTAATGCTCACACTGCTATGTGATTTTTTTTAATTTGCAGAAAACAGCCTTTGCTTAACTAATGTTTAATTTTCACATAAAAAAACACCAGCAATGAAATTTTACGGCGCAGAACTAAAATAAACATGAAGCTTGTCCTGGAACTCAAGTCAAATTGGCTGTTTTCAGGCCAAATGAAGATTTGGATTCCATTGCCAATATAGTGTCATTCAATTTAAGTGTTTTGTATATTGTAGACTATCATGGGTTTGTTGTTTATGTGGAGGACTTGGCATTGCATTGTTGTACCAGCCTGCAGCCTTAAAGCCTATTTCCTTGGAGTACTGTCATAAATTTATGAATTTGTATCGGGCTATGTTGTGCATTTTTGGGAATGTTATCCTATAGTTTATAGTTTATGTGATTATCGTTTTTATGTCTTTTCTATGAGCATGTGACTAATCAAATTATTCACTTCTATTAATTCTACAATAAATTTGTTAGATCACGTTTATCCTTATGTAAAGTACGTCCGACTTTCATCACATTTTTATTGAACAGGACTAGGACTTCCAAACTTGGGATCATCAAAGCATCATTCTCTTTAATAATACTTTTAAAAAAGCAGATAAGTTATAGGTCTCACCATGAGGGAAGGTGACCTGGAATGGCTTGGAGGTGTTTCTGAGGTTCCACATGGTCAGGCTGCCGTCTGAGTGACTGCACATGAACTGCTTCCCTTCATGATGCCAGCTGACTGAATGGATGGCCTGCATGAAGAGGGGGAATGATATATTTACAATCAATTATTTCCAAAAGGGTTGAGTTGAGTTTAAATTGTTTATTTCAATCAAGGGCAAAAGTCCAAAACATGGAAAGAAAGCTTCAAAAGTGCATAAGCAAAGGGCTATTTATGGATTATTCAAATAAAACAACAAAATGCACTGCACAGTTATACAGCTGACTGTATAAAATAATAGTAAAAGCAGAAATTCTGCTCTTAGATGTTTACCATGTTGACTTATAACAGATGTATTAGTACCGACATACAGTGTAGAACTCATAAAGTAGTGTCATTACATAGTTCATTCAAATTCATTCAAAATTTGTCACCTCTCTTGTATAACAGAGTTCCAGGAATAGGCATTGTATATATGATTTTTATATTGTCAATTTGCCACGCCAAGTATATTCAGATACTGGCCATCTGACAGATCTGTGCGTTTCTTTGTGGAAAGGGAGTAACCATAAGAGACCACAAGCAACATTTTTAGTAAATGTACTGTAGCAAAAAAGGCAACATATCTGGGTCTTTGAGAGGACTGTATATTAATATTTATGGCAGCTTTCTGCCCTGTACTGCTCAGTGATGCACGAGCAGTACTACCCTAGCTATGTAGGTTTCATTTTCAAAGCACAACATCAAATTATTAAAAGAAAAATGTTTATGAAGCTTTCTTTCCTTTTGTTGCCTCTAATTTGATTCTCTGCTTTTGTCTGCTAAATGGGTTTTCCACCTGCCACAGGATGCTGACAAACAACCTGGTGTCCACTTGTCCACCCATTTACACATGCCCTAATGATGACTCCCCCTCCCGCTGTCACTTCAGCACAGATTTAGTGCCCTTTCACACCATCACCAACCACTGATATGGAAATGTTCCCAAAGGCAAAGGGATGACTCAGGTCATTAGAGGTTATTAGGAGAATTGTAAAAGAAAGCTAGAAACAACTGCGATATTGACCTTCCCCGCAGCACAGACACCATGTGCATGCTGGAGCAGTTGGAGACGGAATACAAACAGTGTTATAGTTCTGCATAAGTCATCCATATGAACCCTAGTCAGCATCCATTCTTTCCAATTTAAATGAAAAAGTATCAGAAAAGGTAGGTACCAAATAAACTATATTCACTACAACTTAAATCTTCCAAAGTATGTCTTCAATACAATAATAATGTAATAACAATCACTTGAACTTCTCCACTTGAGGCAGTGTTTCATCCCCAACATGGAGGGTACAGCCTTTTTTTCGACGGACAACCATGGTCTCAACCTGGTTCTCATTCCAGCTGATTCACATTCAGCTAAGACCTGCTCCAACAAGGGCTAAAGGTCACAGCCCAATGATGCCAGCAGTACCACATCACCTGCAAAAAGCAGCAACCTGGTCCTGAGGCCACCAAACCGTAAACCCTGACCAACCTGTCTGTGCTTGGCAATTCTGTCAATAATAGTATTGAGCAGAATGGGTGACAGAATGGTGGCCCTGGTTGAGTCAAACCTTTCCCAGAAACAAATCTTACTTAAAGTGGACCAAGCTCTGACTACAGGTGTACATGTAGACCGGAGGGGCAAACTCCCATGTGCCCTCCAGGATTGAGTTTAGAGTATTAGTAGAGGTTCAACCATCTTATGGACCCTGTAGTTAGAGCACACTCTCCAATCACCACTTTGGTCTGCTAGTCCAAATGTCCACGGAATTCTTCAAAGTGGTGTCAACAACAACACCCCCACAACATCCAGAGTCTTGAGGAACTCCAGGTCTATCAACCACTCTGGGGCCTTGCTACAAAGGAGCTTTTTGACCACCTCTGTGATTTCAGTTTCAGAGACAGAGGAGTCCACCACTGCATCTTAATCCTTGCTTCCTCAGTGGAAGACAAGTTAGTGGGAATGAGGAGGACTTCCATGTATTCTCCCTATACACAACATCCTGAGTCGAGGTCAGCAGTGCTCCATCCCCACCGAACACCAGATAGTGGTCCAGTCCCTCTGTGAAGCATTTGAAGAATTTGGAAGTCTCTCCCCATGGACACACCACACTTTTCCCATACGAGTAGGTCTCAAAGTAAAGCTGCTGCTCTTCCACATCGGATGAGGTGGCTTGGGCATCTAGTGATGATGCCTCCTAGACACGTCCCTAGTGAGATGTTCTGAGCCTGTTCCTCTGGGAGAAGGCCCCAGGGAAGCCCTAGGACATGAAGGAGAGACTATGGCTGGCCTGGGAACATATCTGGGTTCCCTTCAAGGAACTGAATGAAGTGGCTTTGGAGAGGGAGGTCTGGGTTTCTCTACAAGGGCTGCTGCCCTTATGACCTGACTAGTGATGGGAGATGGATAGATGTACATATGTTTGTATGTATTCCTGTATGTATTTTATTGATGAATGGATGTATAGTAATGATTATTGCCCTCATGGCTCTTTCAATGCATCACTTAAAGCTCCTCAGCTGTCATGTCAGAGGTGCCAATTTGCTACAGTCCATTTGCATCTTCACTCTAATGTCGAAACTAATACCTTGGAAGATATTTGAACACACTCCATTACTTCATTCCTGATTAGCATATCTGATAGGAATCAGCTTGCAACTGGGAAAACAAAAAGCAAGGAGAAAGCAGCGGACTTTTAAAGGCTGAATAGAAATTAATGTCATTGTGCTCTTAGTTTGAACTCTATTTATCAGACTTTCATTTTCCAATCCAAGATTAAAGGTCTGTAATCTTCACCCTGTGTCTGTTTTGTAGGATGTAATGCGAGTTGTGAGGTGTTGTACTCTGATGCCGAGGCGTGAGACAGAGATTCCATTCCATGCTGGATGTGATGCACTTAAAACAACATTAATGGATGTGTACAGGATTTGACTCCTCACAGGAGATGAGAGTCCTGTGGCAGCGGATGAGGGGGATAAGTGCCATGAGGTAAAAATGCCTGAGGGAAAATTGGGTTTGAAGCCACAGGGGTTAAAAATGGATTAAAATACAGATGTGTATGTTTGTGCATGTGTTCTGACTGTCTGTATGGATGTGAGGAAAATTAGCAAACAGCTGATACATTTCTATTTTTATAATCACTCAAATCACTTTTGGAAATAATATCCTAATGATACCTTAATTGCATTTTATTAGTGTACAGTGGATTATCAGTTGATGATGTGCTCTCTTTAAATGTATCAGAAATAATATCACCTATAACTCCATTTTTAATAGTAACTAATATTATGTATCACTACCATGAGGTTAAAATAACACGTGTAGAATGTCAGGCATCAACATCAAGCTTGATGCTCCACTCACCAACAAATGGTGGAAACTGATGAAAAGCTATGGATAATGAACCTCATTTAAGTCTGAATATTGAATTATCTTCTCATCCATGTTTTTTGCATATTCATTTACATTTTAGCATATCTGCATCATGCAATGGCTTGTTGCTTTGGCTACCAGTCCTGTTTCACTGCATAGGCAACAATCTAATGAAAAAATTCTGAATCTGATGACTATGAGTCATTATCTGTAGTTGAGGAGTGCCTTTTTTATTTCTATGGATGTCATGCTGTTGTAAAACTTGAGATATCACTCTGAGAAATAGTGGCACAACATTTAGATATTTATTTCTATCAATCCTGCACCCCCGCTGTGCAAACATGACTCATTTTTTATTGAGAGCAAAGGCATCACTGAAAAAACATCGAAAAAAGGCCCATTAAGACCCACACAAAATGGCCCCTCTAATTTCAGAGTTTATTTTTTAAACAAATCTGTTCAGACTGCAGGTGTGCAACATGAAACTCACCTCATCATAGTAGATTCTGAAGTCCGCCTTCTTGACTCTGAGGTCCCACTGTACAATCGTTCCACTCTCAAACCCAATAAGCAGCTATAGGGAGGGGAGCAAAGAATTGACAGTAATTAATTGTTAAAGAAGATATTTTCCTGAAATGCAATAAAGCATATATAGTACAAATGCCATATATTTGCACACTTTGTTGTTTTCATGTGGCAAAAATTCTATTCATATTCCTCAAACGTTTTCTCATCATCTATCTTTTATATCTTTTAAGCCTTTAATTCTCTCCTTCAGATTTTATTTTCTGATGGCAAACATGCATGAGCAGGGCTGTGACCACATGACTAAGCATGCAATTTACTTTACCTTACACCACTGCATGGAGCTTATAGTTATACAACTGACTGTTTCAGATATTCACTAAATTTGGTTGTTTTCCTCTACATACAATAAACAATATCAATATTTAGCTACACAAAGACGGATACACAGAAGAGCAGAGTTGACAAAATCAGATCAGTGGAGATGTGAAGTGATGATGGAGGAGCATAGCTTTTAAAATGGAGAGGAGCAAACAGCTCTCCCGCTGAGAGGAACTGTGTGACATCTCAAATCAGAAGATGGGGAAGTAGAGGGCAGGTCAGGTGGAAAAAAACAAAAAAAAAAAAGACCAGCATTAAATTCTGCCTGTCCACCAACTAAGATGAACAGAGACAGCTGCATGAACACACTCGCTAACTGGTAAGTGGACACAGATCTACTTTGACATGCAAGGAGAGTGTCACCCCAGGAAAAATGACAGAAGCCCTGCAGCGGACATAGCAATCATGATGGGGAAACAAAGGAGGACATCATGTGATGTTACTATAGATTCACAAGGTCCATGCACAGATGGATGGATGGATGGATGGATGGATAGAGGGCCAAAGGCTTTTTTTTTATTTTAACCCAAGTATTATTATTTCCCTAATGGAAATTGGAATATATATATATTTTCCTGCACTGGATGATTTGTCTATACTCTTTTAAAATTGTTAATATTATTATGGTGTGCATTTGGTTGGTGGTCTTTTATCAATGGATTTTTAAATGTTGGGTTGCTACACCAATTCCTTTGTGAATATATTGTTCTATGGTGCTAGATGAAGTCTTTTCTCCTAGTAAATGGTGGCAGCTGAAGTCCGTGTCTATTTCTTTTTTTATGTCTTCACAGCTTTTCAAGTCTGGATTCACCCAGAGACAGTGAAATCCATTGAGAAAATCAATAAGTTTTTCAATGATCTCTCTTTTTTTCCAGCAACTTCCAGCTTTCTCTTCTTGACTGCCTATGTTACATTGCCAAAATCACACACATCCTGTCAAAAAGTCTGGAAAAAAATCGAGTCCATATATGTGTTACTTCCAGACTGGATAATTTAATTTACTGATTCTGGAGGCGGCCCTGGAAAGTCTCTAAAGACTCTCCAGCTGATCCAGAATGCTGCTGCATATATACTGAGAAGAAAGGGATCATATAACTCCGATATTAGCTTCTCTGCTTTGGCTCCCTGTAAATTCCAGACTAGAATGGTGAAAACAGGGCTCCCAGGCTTACTTGTACCTATATTCTATAAATATCAGGCTCCTCTTCTGTGGCACACCCTGGTTTATGCTTGTAAGTTGGAGTGTTAAATTAATTCAAGTATAAGTATAGTATAATGAAACTAAAGAAGAAATAGTTTAAAAAAAATAAAGGGGTAAGATACAGGAAACTCAGAGGTCGGTGGCATGATAGATACATATGACATTAAAAAAAAAATGAAAGTCTCTACTTTGATAACAGGGGGTGTTGCTGTGTCTTTTATCTGCCTACTCACCTTGCCTTCATCCTTCGGGCTGTCGCTCAAATGAACCACGGGACCTGGATGAGTTTTAGTTGAACTGGGACAAGAGATAAAGATAAGATGGATGAGAAAAGAACAACAGCAGTCATGCTGTGCAACTATACTGTTAGAAAACCTTCACACCTTGTTCAGAGATGAATGAGTATATTTCTACTGAACCTATTCAAGTCACAGTTGGCTTTTTAACCCACAAACATATATAAACACCCTGCAGACTTTAAATATTGTTATCTTCTGGTATATTAGAGATTAAAAAATGTAGGAATTAAAACAATATTGCACATGGATTTAAAATTAGGTTCTTCCAAGCAGGACCTTTTTAGATTTGCTGTTACAAGTACTGTTTAGCAATGTAAGGTAGGAATAGGCTACCCACAAAGATCATTGAGAGATTCACAAAAGCTCCACTGCTTTGCATTCTTGAAACTCAGCAGCGATATTTAATGCAATGCTAATCCTTATTCACAGCCTAAACATGACTACAATGTCACAGTCAATGTCACCTGTCAATTATCAAAAGAAAATACAGCATGCAGCTGACTCTTCTTTGAGCCTAGCCCAACACTGGACCCTTGATCATCGGTGGAGGACCATACGTACCATCCGCTATCAGGGTGTTTTAATATAGTGGCCAAAATGTGAAATGATCTGGAAAACTGAAGTAAAGTGTGACTGACTGACACATTTTTATGGGCCCATTTAGTGCCTGCTGCTGTGGGGGTGATAAAAACAGGAAACCACTGAAATCTCTCAATCCCGTTTTATTTAGCAGTTAAATAAGTAAAGAGTGAAGATATCAACAAGCCATTCACAAGACCTGTGCAATCACTTAAGTGTCATAATATTGCTGCACCATTCAGCCAGAACAAATACACAAAAAGACTTATATTTTCTGATGTAACATAAACTTTTGACCCTAGGCCTTGCGTCAAAAAACCCATACACATACACAATGTTCCATGAATTATTTCTTCTGGAGTTATTGAGTTATTAAGTTGCTGGAGAAGAAAAGTTCACAGGAGTTATTGAATTTGGGACAGAGAGTGTTCTAAATAAGAGCAAAGCCTTGCTATTGTATGTTGAAGGCCATTTCCTTCGGGTGAAGAAAGCTTTCACACTGTGGAGACCGATATATGGATTGAGGCGAGTTACTGACAGACTGATTTCTAATGAAGTTTTTCTTTCAACTGAATCACACAGGGGCGAAGCACTGTTTACAACACAGGTTCAAACAGAGGTATTCATGAATGGAATCATGGGCAAAATAATCTTTCAGGTTTTCTTATTGAATTCCACCTTCTCTTCATGGCCAAATGTCAGGCTGGTCAAAATAGAAAAAAAATCATAAAAACTGAAAGCAGGAGATGAAAAACACATTTCTGTACATCTATAAAGAAACACTCTGCTTTTCTAATTTGGCAACAGTCATGTAAGCTGGTCTTTCTGACATCATCACCAAAAACTTAAAATGGGAGTCTACAGGAAATGACTCCCATTTGGAGCCAGCCTCAAGTAGACATTCAAGGTACTGCAGTTTTTGGGAGTTGTGCATTGGCAAGTTTCTTTAGCCCCAAAGTTTGCCCTTTGGCCTTTAGCCTCTAACTTTATACTATATTTGCTAACACAATTCAAAGAGTTTGTTTCTCTACATCAGCTACAGGATGTTTGAAATGACAAAACTTAAATGACTGACTACTTTGTATCTATAGATAACTACACATCTGAGTGTCCATTCTAGAGCGTGTTCTGTTTAAAATCTACTGTACATGTTATAATTATGCAGGAAACTATATGCCAAAAAAAGAGATTTAAAGTCAGTGCACAGTCAGTAGTCATTGAGACCTCTCAGACCTGAATTTCAACAGCCATATTAAAATAATTACAAAGTCAGCCTACTAATACCTACGGAATATATCAAGGCTTAAAGGATTTATGTCTCAGTATGACTTGGAAAAAATTGTCTATACAATAATCTTCAGCAGGTGTCTTTATATGTCTCAAAATTGATCAGGCAGCTGCAGCTAATTCAGAAAGCTGAAGCTCAACTCCATACAAAGACCAAGAAAGTGAATCCCATCATTCCAGTTATCAGTCTTTATACTGGCTTCCTGTCTGTCAATGATTGAGGCACAAAATACATTTATGATTTGCTGATATGTTTGGAACTATCTGTATCTCTCAGGTTACCTGGGATAGGTCTGCTCTCTGTCCCCCAGAATCACAATAAACTTGGAGAAGCAGCATTCAGTTTTTATGCCCCACATTTCTGGGACAAACTCCCAGAAAACTGCGGATTTGCTGCAGCCCTCAGCTCTCTGTTTCTGCCCTTTGGTGGTAAGTAGTTTTAAAGCTTTTTTTCCACTGAAAATAACCTTCTCCAGTGAAATACAGCACTCTATTCATGCAATAATTATCCGTACGTCTATTATTATCATTCATTCATTGCTTTGTATGTGAGTACAAAAATATTAACAGTGCTTGTCACCTTTAGCAGCGTGTGGGATAATGGTACTTACCAGTTGCCTGAATTTTCTGGAAATAAGTGACTCTCATATAATAATAATAATACTAGTAGAGTGCTTAGGTTATGATTTTCACCACCACCCTAAAGCCTGACCTGGTGCTCTGGTCCCCTTCCTTAAAGAAGGTTTACATCATTGAGCTCACTGTACCTTGGGAGGAGTCCATAGAGGAGGCATACAAGTAAAAAAAAAAACTGCGCTACTTCGGCTGCTGAAGCGCAACATCGTGGCTGGAATGCTAAAGTCCGCCCCGTGGAGATTGGGTGGAGAGTATTTATGGGAACATCCTGCAGAAAACTTCTGAGGGACTTGGGGGTCAGGGGACAGAGCCAGCTCACAGCCGTCAAAGCCATGTCAGAAGCAGTGGAAAGAAGCAGCCACTGGCTATGGCTGAAGAGGAATGACCCCAATTGGGCTCCCAAGTAACATGACAAGAAGTAGTGCCTAGACTCAGGGAACCGGACACCCCTGCTATGCATAGCCCCCCCCGAAAGTTCTGCCACTAACCACTGAGGCAACTGCTGTGGCTATTTGGGCTTGGGACCCATGCTCAGGTCTGATCACCCTGCAGCTGGCCGCCACTGGAGAGAGTGTATAGGGTTAAAGGCCGAAACACCCCATGACCCACTGGAACACTACTGATGACGCGTACCCATAAATTCATTCCAGTATTACCCCAACCACTCACCATTAAGTCCAGCATTGCATGTGCCCGCACAAGAATAATAACATCTGTGTTTCTGGAAACCAAAACATTTTCCATTAGCCAAAGAAACTCTGACATACAAAAAATAAATAAATACAAAGAAATAAAAGGGAGGGTATAACCTATTAACATTTGAAAATGGTTTAAAACCACTGTAGTAATTGGAACCATTACTTCATTTATGTGGAATCTTGAACTCAGATAGAATGCTTTTAGTAGGTTTTACAGCATTCACTGATCCTCACCCAGACTACTGCTACAATGGCCAGAACTTGTGCATGTAGTCTTCCAACAGTTACCAGGACTAGAATTGAAACCAAACAACAGAGTTACAGTGAACTTACAAATTTGCCTTTAGACAAAAACACTAGGTTTTCAGAAGTATGAGAACATATTGAAATGTGCAACCTCTGTTTTACAAAGCCCCCCCTGTATAGTATAATACCTACATCAGGTATCATCATATTAGGGTTTCTATGACAGTACATTCAGAGGGGTTCCAGCCATCTCCCTGGTATGGGTATGTCAAGAATCTGCTGCTGTCGGAACAATGCATTTACATTTTGAACCTTTTTCTTTTTACCTCCATTTTCTGGGACCACAATGTTGAGAGCTCTATGTTGATTCTGTAATCATGACAGCAGAAATAGCCAAACATGTTGATTCTGGCTGACACAATGCCAAGCGTAAACACAATTAATTTCCTCACAGCGATCTATGAACTGTGAGCGTGCGCTGGGCTTCTGTGTACTCCCATTGCTCCTTGACTCGTTTTTTTATACCTCATTTTGGAATGAATCTCTTGAAGATGAAATTGTGAATTAAATATTGCAAACCCATTTGAATTTCAATGAGGGCCCGGCCCTCTTGTTTGGGTACAGCGGCCCCAGCTGAATTGTTACCAGACGAGCTTCTATTCAAGGGAGCGTATTTTGGTTTTGTGGTAAATGAATGCATCCGTGAACGTCTGTCACACGAACCAATATTGTGAGGACACACGAATGCAAATACAAGTGTAAAGACACACACCAAATGTGACTCACAAGCTGCTGTTTGTACACGGTGGAAAAACACTGCAGGGAAACCAGTAAGTCCCCTCTCATCCTTATTCATGCTGAGCGGAAAACCTCCCCAGCCAAACTCTGAAACTCCCCAGTCACTGTGTTGATGAGACAAGATTCCTTGTATGCTAGTTCAACTCTTCATGAACTCAACTTCAGAAAGGTACAGTGCTGACGGTTCGAAAAAAGAGAATATATTATAGTGTACAGTATATGCTGAAACAGAACATTGTAGCTCATAGTTGAGCCAGTTGAGCTGGTGGTGTACTATAGGGACTTCAGTCAGAACATCAGTTACAACCTTTTCCTAGTATGTCAGTAAAATGTCTTTGACACAGATCTGATGGCAATGTAGATCCATATTACTAAACCAGTAAAAATAGAATAAGTAAATTAGACATATCATAATAAACATTAATTTTAAACCCTCTGTAATTGCTTTAGATAGTTGTATTGTTCAATCGGAGGGATTTTATAGGGTCAAATTTAAATTCAGAAGAAGGTATGATGTGCAGGCCGAATTCTAAATGGACAAAAGAGAAGAAGAAAGTCCTATTAGTCTCTTGATAAAAGATAATAAAAACTCTGCAAAAGTAGACAAGGTGCTAATCCCAGGGTTTCCTCTGAAATTTGTTACCGGCAGTGCTAAGCAGCTAAGCTGGTTGGTAAAAGAGAAAAAACATGAATGCAATTATTCTCTCCCTGTGTAAAATATATATATATATATATATATATATATATATATATATATATATGAACAGATTTAACCATTTGATACACAAGCTATGCTAATGCAAAGTAATGTACAACCTGGGTCTAAAGATTACCTGTATTCAGTTACTATAATATTTCATGCATGGCTGTGTTTCTTTGCTATAGCTTCGAAATAAATCTATATTATAATGTAATATTCCAGGTATACATTAAATAAGATAATAATAAAAAAAAGTTATTTTTCACAGAATCTAAAATATTTCCTCATAATACTTACACAAGGAACAAGGAAGCAATACTAAAACAACAACCAATGGTAAATCAGATGTGTTGCAGAGGAAATGGAATGTTTTCTCTGTTGACTACCAAACAACATAAAATAATTGTAAAAGTTTGCAGACAGCCCCCCCCCTCCTGCACACACACACACACACACACACACACACACACACACACACACACACACACACACACACACACACACACACACACACACACACACACACACACACACACACACACACACACACACATTAATGTTAGGACTGCCTACGAGACAACAGGATGGCTTGGTATGTAAGTGGCTTGTGACTGACTCTGCAGCGGTGGATTTGTCAGGGTAACATCAGAGGAACGGCATTAGTGGGTGAAACAAAGAGAATCAAAAGGA
Source organism: Eupleurogrammus muticus (assembly GCA_036785175.1). Lineage (NCBI taxonomy): Eukaryota > Metazoa > Chordata > Actinopteri > Scombriformes > Trichiuridae > Eupleurogrammus > Eupleurogrammus muticus. The sequence goes on from JAYKQN010000001.1 coordinate 9,361,576, forward strand.
CAAACAAAGCAACTGAGCATCATTTCTATGCTTCATGCTGCTTTAAGTTGTCAATCTGCAGCGTGTCTCAGCTAGAGAGCCGACACATTCTACAAACATGTGCATTCATATAGTCTATTGGAATACTTGCACCCAAATGTGAGACATTGCCAGAAAAAAAAGTTTGAAAGTTACATACAGTATGTAAAGAATACTTTTTATAGAAGCTCTGTGTTTAATACTGTTTTTCCCAGTAGGTTTGTCACTAAACTTCTAGATCTGGATCTCCCTTCTACACTTTTAACTACATCACCACACACCACACAAACAGAATAAATGCATTTGCAGATGAAACACTGATTTCTAACATTGATGAGGATGAGGATGAAGGACAAGGATGAAGTCTGCAAATTGACAGGATGGTGAACACAGACAGCAATCTCACACTGAATACAGAGAGAAGTAAGTAGTACCTGGGATCCTACATCACAACTTCAGATGATCAGCGTACAACCCTGCTCTGGGGAGAAAGGTTTAACAACAGATCTATTTTCTGAGGACAATTGAGAGGACCAATCTGTCTGCAGAGCTACGCAAAGCCTTTTATCATTGCTCCATTGAGAGTGTCTTAACATACTGTGACGTGGCTTGGTATGTAAACTTCACAAAATCAGAAAACAACGAACACCATAAACACATCCCAGAAAATTACGAGACTCCCCTTGCCTACGCTGGATGACATCTTCACAACTCGCTGCCACTGCAGAGCCAGCAGTATCTTAAAGACGGAAATCACCCCTCTCCTGATCTCTCCTCCCTGCTGCTGTCTAAGGCCTTTAAAACCGACACCTCCAGGGTGAAAAACAAGAGCTATCACTAAACTGAATACATACATATCCACTGCCACCACTTCTGCACTATCATAACATTTCAATGTACAATATGTCATACAGTGCAGTATTTATAAAGTGCTCTTTTTTACTACTTACGTATGTTGGAATGTGGACAAACCTGAAACCTCTGTGCATGTGTGTGTTTCATTTTCAGTTGCGACAAAACAAATCTCATTGTTCTATTTGTGCAACGACAATAAAGCTTCCTGATTTCGATTCCCTTTTTCCCCCCCGGTCGGTCTGGTAAATGCCTTTCTAGACTTTTCATCTAATCAGTGAGCCTACATGTCAAGTTTTCATTCGCCCATTCACACACTGATGACTGTGGCTGCCAGCCACTCATCAGGAGTAGCTAATCATTCACGCACACTTGCACACCAATGTAACAGCCACTGGGAGCAATTTAGGGTTAAGTATTCTGCCCAAGGATACATCAAAATGCAGCCGAGATTTGGGAGTGGTGGATGATTGCTCTACCTCTGAGCAACAGCCGCCTGTCTGTGACACACTGTGAAATGTTTTTATGTTCATAATTTTTTTTGAGAGCTTTGGGAAAATTAATTGATTTTCCCAAATATATTGTTTTAAATCTATTTATATGCTGCACAACAACATGGCAATAACTAAACCTGTATTGACTAGCTAATCAGCTCATGAACCTGTGAATTACTCAAAAACGTCAAACATTCTTTGCATTACTATGGAATTGAAGTGAAAAAAAAAGATTTATTACAGCCACGTGTCATTGTTTGGAAAATTAGCAACTCACAGTTCAATGGCCTTATTCCACATGATGACATATCCCGACAAAACAAAGGACTCGATGTTGACGATGTGTGTGTTTCCGCGCTCCGTCCCCACATACAGCCATTTACTCTGAAATGGAAGGTGGCAGAACGTGATCCTGAAAAACAAGACACAAAGAAGGAAAGAGATTGGGTGTTAGAATGTGAACAGTCACAAATAAGTCCCTGCTTAACTAGTGTGTGTGTTTCTATGCAGTCTGGATACACAGTTCATTTGTAGATAATGATTGACCATATGTGTTCAAGTTGAAGTGACATCTTATTTTCACTATTGTAATATCCACCACATGCCTTGGTAGAATCAATTCTCAGAACAATTATTCAATGCAACAAACAACATGTTATTCGAGGGGGCGTTACTGAACAGAATTCAAAGAAAAAAAGGAACCATTGTTGCTGCTGCTGTATATAATTTTTACATGGTACTCTGCAGAGTGTACCTATCATGTCAGTATCCTAATAATCTTAAACTAATAATCAATGGTAATGACTACCTTTATCTCTAGCAGTCATACCGTGACTCATTGCTGAACTAAGGCTTAATTTAGTGTTAGACTGTAATGTGAAAATCTCTTTCCTCCACCAGGTTCTGCCTAATGTATAGGTTTTGTTGCCTACATTCGACCGTCACATTGACATACCTGCCTCTTTTTTTTCAGAGAAACTTTCCACTCACTCTATAAGCTTGCTCTGTGCTGTTATAAATAGGTTTTCAAAGAGCTCTTCATAACAATTGCCAGAAGTAGAAGCATGATATTTTACAGACTGTATAGTATGCATGACAGACTAGTCCACCATTTCCCGATATTTTCAGTACTCCTCTGTGACAAGCCTTTAATAATATAGTTATTATAATTAGATCCGCTATTATCAGATCAATAAATAATTATAAAGCTAAAAAGGGTATTCATGTGACTTGTAAAGATAATTATAATGCAATGTAAAGGTGCTTGAACTGTCATTAGTATCCATAACCTTTGTAAGCTATAACAATAAAGTATAGATCAGCACACATAAAAATCACTCCCACCCAGGCTGAATATATTGTAGAAACGGGGGAGAATCACTGGGCTTGAGCCTCACACGCACCCACCCAGCAAGAGGCAGGATTATTATATAGAAGACAAATGAGATGACAGACAATTCAATAAGGATTTTGGGGGCTTGGGGTGATGACAAAGTTCATACCAGCATGGGGTAAAGTCCTGTGTGAGCAACAGAGGATTAAAGGTCTTTTTACCTTCGCCAAGGAGTTTTTTTTTCTACCCAGTGTGGTCTGTCTGTTTGATTCTGAACAGGATTACAGAAAACAAACAGGCCGTTTTTTGGGGAAACTAGATGGCAGGGTGCTGAATTAGCCAAGGATGAATCCGTAATATATTGCGGTGGATCCCTCTTTTAAGTTTAGTGTGTGTGTGTGTGTGTGTGTGTGTGTGTGTGTGTGTGTGTGTGTGTGTGTGTGTGTGTATGTGTGTGAATTCTACTCAGTATAAATTGTCCCTCTTGTTGGTGGGTTTTGGTGAAGTGGGATTTCGATATTCTATAATGTATGTTTTGTCTGATGTTTTATTCCCCTGTTGTGTTTTCAATTAAATGTATGTAGCTTAATAATGCTAATCCAGTTCAACTACACCAGAGTTGCCATGGTGACCACATCAACTGATGAGTCCATGAGATGACATCACACACACTAGAATCAAGAAAACATATCAGAAAAAAGACCACGTTTTAGGCAAAAAGAAAAAAAATCGATGGAAGAAAGGCAGAGAAGTTGACAGCAAGGAGAAGTAGGCAAGTAGCGATGAATACAGATGCAGAAGATAACTCAGGGAAAGTCAAAGTGGTTCTGACTCCAGACAGTCAGACCAGACACCATCATCTGGCCTAACAATGATCAATCAAAGGGGACAGGAGGAGATGTGGGTTTAGCCGCCAGTTGACCTGCCATTGCAGAGGAGCAAATACCCTAATGAAGTAAACAGATGTAGAGATTAATTGAATTGGTGACATCATCTAGGGAACTGGAGACTGAGCCATCTGCTCTTCATGAGATGTGACACAACTGCTTAAGAACTTCTATAGAGACTCTGCATATCATCAACAAAATGGCAGGTTGGATGAATCAAAGCCACATGAGTGCATTAGCTCAACAGGCTCTTGACTGCGCACAAAACTGAGTGTCCAGTGTTTCGCGATGCACATTTTCTTTTAGACTGAATATTTGTACATTCTTTACAACACCATACAGTCTGACAGACAAGGAGGGGTGGCTGGCACGAGTCACTGACTGACAGTTATCACAAAACAGCTTTCTCTGTCATTCCCAGTGATTCACACATTATTCTTGGAGGATTCTGAGGGGGTGTTAAGGTGCTAATTGTCAGAGGTTCAGCCTGGAGACACAGAGCTAAATGGAAAGTCACCGCCCTGCCGCTGACAGATGACTCATGATGCCCTTCTTCCTCCTTTTGAATGTGATTCACTGCTCTGCAACTGAGCGCGAGCGGTTCTGCCTCCCACCTCATTGCACCACAAGACAGGTAGAAATACTGAAACTTCTGAAGCAAAACATTATTCCTACCCTTCAATTTTCTGTGGGCATGTGCATCAGAAGCTTTCTTTTTATTTTTTAACACAGCCATGATAATAATAATGGCACAATCAAAACTCCCAGTTATTCCACCTTTGCCTCAGCCTGTGGGTTTGACACTGCTGCGAACAAGCAGCCCTGTGTGTTACTTTTAGACAGAATGTCACAGCGAAATCACTGATGTGACCGACATGACATGTGATGCAACATCAGCTTCTAGCGTGTCATACTATACCATTTACATTGTCTGAATCAGAAATTCATCTATAAACCAATGCGTGTCTCATTCCCCTGTAAAACCCTTCATAGGTGAGTTTAAACAATGGGCAAGTGAATATCCCCTCTACTGACAGCTGTCAACACTTTGGGTATTACAGGTCGACAGACAAACCATGGGACCAATCAGAAGGCTAGAATAGATAGGCTATGACTGTAAAATATACAATTCACAGGTTTAGTCCATTGTATCACATTGAATTGTATATAATATACACTACAGCACAAATGTTTAGGGAATCAAAAAAAATAGTCAATGCGTTGACAACGTTAGAAATAAACATAATTATTATGCATTTTATTCTTCAAAGGTTGCTTTCATCAAAAAAAATTCTCCATTTGCAGCAGTCCCAGCTTTGCAGAAGGTTGATATTCTAGCTGTCAAATTGTTGAACTAATCTGAAGAAATTTCACCCGCTCCCACAATTTGGATTGGCTAAGTGGGCGCTGCTTATGTACCATACAGTCACGCAATCTGAGATCTGGGGCCTCATGTATAAATACAATGCACCTTGCATACTAAAAGAGGGGCCTACCCAGAAAATGTGAAAAAGCAAATTCAGACGGCCATCTCCACATGTGTTAAAGCAGGCTCACGCTACATCCTGGGCACCTTACTTTGATAAATTCCAATCAAACTGAGATGAAGCGCACACGAACAAATCATCTACTTCTCCTACAAATGACTATAGAAATGGGTATGCACATGAGGCAGGTAGGTCTGCGTGGTTCCTGAAGACACCCTCCCCACACCGTCATTGATGATGTCCTTCAGCAAAGCAAGACCAGCCATTGCATGCTTTAATGGGCCACGCCTAATTGCCTCTACTTTCTTGATGCAATTCCTGATCGGAAGATCAGGATCAGTTATGCATCACACTGATCCCGAGCGCATGTGCTCACTAAGTGCATTTTCATTCCTGTGGAGATGGACTCATGCACCTCACCTCCTGTGCACCAGGAAGGTCTGTCCGCTGGGTGCTTTAACAGCTCCATGTCCTATTGAATAAATGGACTACTGTATGAGTGTGTAGATACATAATTGAGAAGTAGTAAAAAGGGGGACATTTCATTTGTAAATAAACCCATCATTTCCAAAGTGGCTTCTTTCATCAATTTACCAGCCTAATATTTCAGATAGCTTGTGCCGGTAGGGGTAAATATCATTTTTCCTCCAGGGTTGAATGAATGATTAGCCTCTCACCATGTATCACAGGGATAATTATTTTGTATTTAACAGAACATTTATTTGTTTCACACAACACAATTAATCAATCAAGCACCTTGCATACAGGTTAGTGCATTCACAACACATAAATAAGAAAACAAACACTAAAACAAGAATAAAACCATAAAACCAAGTTCAAGCCCCACAACTCTAGCCCTGATTGGCTGCCTGCCGACTGGTCTTGTCTATGTCCACTCACCGAGCCCAGACCGTTCTGTGTAATCAATCCTGGTTGTGTCGGGGTGACGTTAGAAGAGATACAGACATGGAGAACAGACACTCATTTCCTGTAATTATTTTTGATAGGCTACCAAACGTTCTCTGGAGACCAGTTGGAGCCATTGGTGATGCCTGTTGGTGAGGAGTCATGCAGCGTGGACATCCCTGTCACTGATCAGTCAGTTAGTATGAAAAGCACAAAGACCTCAAGACTCTTGACAATTCAATTCTACAACATAACTCACCTGAAATGACTAATCCATAGGACCAATTGTTATTCAAAAGCCAGGCTAAAGACCATAGTCCCATAGATGTTTCACAGTGAATGGGGTAGACGTGTGATTTCATAATATTTCCAGAGTTTCCGTGTTTTAAACTTTAGCATTGTCCCCTGTCGGACACAGGTGGCACACTAATGCTCCAGACACTCAGCTAGCCAGGGAAGACATGTTTTATTGCTCCTCTTATCAGCGCAGCAGTTTTCGGCCGTGCTTCTGCTCACATAATTGCACAAGGGTTTCTAATTATCAATTAGTCTTTTAACATGATAAACTTGGTTTAGCTAACACTGCCGAAAATAGGTCTGTCCTCTGTCATAGACATTTAATGCATTTAAAATTGTCTGGACTGTATTTCTGAATAATTTCATGTTATTTTATTTAGAAAATGTGTGCTTTTTCTTTAACATTATTATTATTATTAATCTGATAATGCAGAGCCTTGGCACTGGACTAAAGACTTAAAACTTGGCTCTGGGTCTGATTTTGGCTCCTCTGCTTTCCTTTCATTCCTCTGCTCTCTGTATCAAAGTCTGTTTCTACAAGGTAGAGGAAGAGCTCCACACACACACACGCACATGCACACACACACAACACACACGCACATGCACACGCACACACACAAACAGGACAGCAAATCCACAGCAGAGACACTGGCTCAGACCTTAGGTTAAACTTAACCAAGTGTGACAAAATCTAATCCATACAACAACACCCCTGCACGTACACAACAGCAGCAGCCGCCCTCGAGTTTTTCAGAGAACAGGATCTTAAAGGATGTTTAATATGAAAAAAAACGAAAAAATCCTAAAACGGTGTCTGTAGTTCTAACGCATGCTGATAATGACTAGAACCCTGTCACAGCGTTACAGAGGCTCCTAACAACTCGCCGACAGTATGTGGATTTCACAAAACTCTTCCAGCTCATTATCCTTTAAGACTCTGTTGCGTTATGAAAGGGGCCCCTGGTTGAGCTCCATAAATGTGCTTTTTTTATAGCAGGCATGACATTCTTCTGTCTCAGAGAGAACGTGTATTGCTCTCTTGGGATGGAAAGTTTTAGTAGAGTGACTCAGCCAAAAATGAGTTGTTACTAGTACTCCTTAAAAGTAAACGTGTATTAACACTTGTGACCCTGCAGCTTCCAAAAACAAGCATCAGCATTACTTGCCATTAAAATGCAATGGTGGAGAACAGAGATTGAACTACTCCCATATAATACTACATCCTACGCACTGCTATTTTGAAGTAGGAGATGGGGAGCAACCCTTCTTCATTGGTTGGTCCAAAAGTGGAAGGAGGTGTAGCGTTTAGAATCCACAATAAGAGGCATGGCAGACCTCACTTCTGATTTAAGGTTAATACAATAGATGGAGATGGAAGTCACTGATATTTGGCCCAGTTGGAGAAAGGTTCAGGTTCCTAAATATCCCAACAGAGAGGACCAGCATGTACCACACAATGAGGGAGGTCTGCATGATAATGGAAAAATAATCACTATCAAAATTATTATGGCCTACATTGAAATCACCATTATTCAAACCATTTTTTTGGTTCAGTTACTCAATGCATTCATTCAGTGACTTTGTTGTTTTGTTTCAGATGGTTAAACAGATATGTGGTGTTGCCAAGAGTCGCGGAGATCACCTTACAGCCAATCTTGCACATCATCATGTGCTTCTGCTCCTTGTCGGATTCTTGGAACCCAAAGTGTTCCCAGATAAGAGAACTTATCCAACCCTTTTTGTCAAATGAATGACACTGCTCTACCTATGCCATCTTGTACTTACACTCCCCCTCTCTCTCTCTCTCCCTTTCTCTCTCTTTCTCTCTCTTGCCCTTTGATGATTTACGTCCTGTTATAGATGATCTAATGGTGTCTCAGGTCCGGCCTTAGCTGTCAGGAAGCAGCACTATCTGAGCATAAACCTCTCCTCTGGCCCCTTGGACCCCCAAGTGGTGTCATTTATGGCAGCACCGGAGAGAGCGTCACAGAGAAGGCGAGTCTGTCATTGCCAGAGGAAGATAATGTCAGCCACATCTGCCAGACGCCAACAATAATGTAAACCATGACATACAGTAGCTCCTGGCATCGCTAACACATTTGACCCGTTACTACTACATATTAGGTTTAATAAGCATACAACCGGCCCTCTCCGCAGATGCTGGTTTGTGGCGGGCCAAGTACAGAGAGAGTTTGTGTGGCGACGTTTCAAAGGAGATGGATTCAGCTGGCGAACACCAACTGGGAAGTCTGCACTCGCAGGCTGCAGCGAAAGCGAGCGCTGATTCACGAGGCAGAGGAGGTTGCCAATTCAGATGGAAGAGAAAGCCTCTTTCTCAAGTTTTATCAGACGGGGTGAGGAAGGGTTAGAGACAGAGGCAGGAGCAGGAGAGAGAGGAGAGAGAGAGAGAGAGAGAGAGAGAGAGAGAGAGAGAGAGGAGAAGGTCTGGTCCCGTCAACACACTCCCTCGCCGCCTTTCCACGTTGAACTGATTAAATGTGTCTTCATGGGAGCTTTCACCGCAGCTGATGCAACAGCTGAGAGATTGGAGGGTCTAGAGGACATCTGTAGTGGTGTCTGAAAGCATTTCCCAAGGAACACAGTCGAGACTAGTTGGTGGGGGTTTTTTAGGGGGTAAATCCTGACTATCTGTGTGGAATAATATATGCTGTCTGAGAACAAACATGGTTATTGTTCACTGGAGCAAGGTGTGTGTGTGTGTGTGTGTGTGTGTGTGTGTGTGTGTGTGTGTGTGTGTGTGTGTGTGTGTGTGTGTGTGGATGTGTGTGCTTTATTTGAGCGGAAATCCATGCTTACCTCTCTCTGTTAAATTTGAGGGAATGCAGGATGGCCGGCCGCCTCTGACGAAGGTTCCACAAGTGTAGTGTGTCATCCGCGCAGGCTGTGACCAACGCCCCCTATAGGCCGTAAAAAGAAAACCCAGTACTGCGTCGTTACGAGGACACAGGGGAGAAAGAGGAGAATGTACAATCCTAAACAAGAATGCCCAAAATATAACTATACTCCATTATATGTGACTGGCAAATAGGATCCTGAATGAGGTCATGGATTTTTGTACAAATCCTTTTTTTTCACCCATCTTTAATAAAAAAAGGGGTTAATTCAAACAAATAACACAGACAATGAGTTTCATGTTTAACAAAATTAAATCATTGAAGACATTTAAACAAACACAAATATCAAAGCGTGGCTTTGTGTTAAACATCAGATGCAAATAAGAAGCAGGAAGCATATGTTGAAAAATCTGTCTGTCAGACGCCTGCGAAAACACATGCACGTCATATGGAACTGATGAAAACTGTGAGAAGAAAACGACTAATCCTTTTTCAAATAATGTCAGCTGGTTCAGACCCTTGTTCCGAGGCTGGTGGATTGTAATTACAGTGAAATTCCCTGTGTGGCTTTGTTATGAGGGCGTCACTGTAAAGACTGGAGCCCAGGGGAGAATTAGCTTTAGATTACACACTTAATCGACGGATTAAAAAATGTGCAGTGCAAAGGAGGATGGAAACACTGGCTTCCAGTGAAACACAGAATTGTCTTAAAAGAGCTATTGTCACACGTCAAAATCTGGCATGACCTGACCTCTGAAGACTTTATATAGCAGAGATGTTGAGCCCCTATTCCAGCTGCAACTGAACATCTGTTTAAAACCTTTTATCTGCTCCTTTAAATCCATGTATTGCTCCTCACCTTTGGAACAGCCTTCCCTAATAAACACTCATTTAGCCTTTTTTATTCGGGCTGTCATAAATGTTATGTTACATGTTAATGATGATTTCTTAATTACAGAAAAAATAAGGCTCCCAAAAATGAATGCTAATTAATCACACTATGGAGGTGTGACTCTTTGACCCTGTATGTCACAATGAGTTTTATTTTTAACATTTTATATGAAACATTTCACATTTCTTTTTTTTTATTTCTTTTCTCAAAATGTAATAATTCCTGTTCTTTGTTGCTATGGCCAATTATTACAAGGGTGAACAATGGTCAGATCGTATGGGAAATAAAAGCGATATTAACCATAAAGATTATGAAACCTATTGATTCACTTATCTTGCAAAATCCATTTGAAATTAAACATTAAATGTTATCACCGAATATTGATCTATGCCATTGATTTTGGCTTATCAATCACAAATAATATAAAAGGAAGATACATTTCCACAATCTGATATTGACAACCCTTCTATATATTTTATATATTTTAAGGCTTGTGCATGTGTATCATGCATATGTGTAAATCTAGGTAAGCACCTTTACATGCAGCTCTGTATTTATGTGTATTTGTTTTTGAATATTGTATCCTATATAAGCACTTTGTACTTTGTATAAAAAACTGACTGAACCTAACATATCATAAACATATCTGTCACCTAATTTCACTGTTAATCAGGCCACGATTCTCAAAGGGTAAATTTCAACATTTCTTCTTCCTTCTTCCAGTGCAGGTTGTTTCTCTTTCCACCCGTCAGCGAAGTTGACGAGGAAAGCAACCGCAAGGCTTGAAACAAGAACAACAACACGGCGGAGGAGAAAAATGAAAGGTGGCGAGAGGAGCGGGGGAAGCGGCTGATAGAGAAATAATTCCAGATGGTGAGAGGCTGCCAGGGACGAGAGAGGTGCGTCCCCCAACTCCATCATGGTATAATTATCTCAGTGTTCCGACAAAATGCGCAGGTAATGATTATCATCAGGGTCGAGAGAAATTTTCACAACAAAAAACATTTTTTTTTTTAAATGGTTCAAACTGGTTTATGTGTATTTCTGTTCAAATAACAAAGGGGCGGTTTGCCTTACACTTCTTTAAAATGTACTAAACCCTGTGTGGATCAGAGGGTACGGCCTCTGTGTGGTAATATAAGAAGTCATGCATGAAACTAAATTGTTTGTTGTATTCCAGTGTTACAATTAGGCAAATAGGAGTGCAGGGAGGAGGGAGCATCTGTCTGACTGCATCTATTACAGAGAATAAAATGTCAACCTCTTTAGGAGATTTCAATAGAACTTGAACAAAACAGAAATCTTTGTATATAATTAAAAAAAAGTGACAAAACTCATATTCACCTCTACTATCAACTCAATGAATCAAAGTTCATCATCCAAAAACCCTTAAGGTAATATTACATCATTCATGCTTCAAACAGCAAAAAAAAACACACACACACACTGTCATATGGAGTCTGACTTACCTCATTGATGAGGAACTGCAGGTGAAGAACAGCTGCCCCGCTCTCATGCTGACAGAAACAGTCCACCCCGGGTCGTCCCAGTCTGATGACATCACAGAGTCAAGGAGGCACACAAAAGTGCACTATAGGTATACCTATAGGTGGTAACATTCAATCACCGTGATGGATGGTGCGAGTATAAAAACCCTCTGAGGCAGACGGCCAGAGAATCAATATTACGTTTCTAATAACACAGTGACTTCGCAAAAAAAAAAAAAAAAAAAAGAGGAAAAAGAATTATTTTGGAAGTTCTCTGAAGGTGATCCTGTGCCAACTGTAGTTTCACAAAAAGCCAAAGTAGCACATAAAGCGACAACAGCACTGTCATATCCGGTTAAAAAGGATGACTAAGTAAAGAAAGAAAATGCACTGTGATGCTTTATGATTGCTGACACCTCCCTGTTTTGCCTCTTTCCCCACCCCAGTGCTGTCAAGTTGCGTGGACATCCATGTACGCACGAGGGAGGAGAAGAACATGCGAGCGCCTCTGCACCACCACAAAAAGGCTCAGAGGACGTTAGAATTAACTGTCTTTTCAATTTCATTGATTAGTGTCCAAGCTTTTGATTTCCTTCATACAGCCTTCATGCTGCTAAAGGTGTTTTTAAGAATTACGTCTACATTTCTTTTGTCATTGACAAATCTCTACATTTTTAGTTTCCAGCATGCGAGAGAAAACTCAGAAAAAGGAGCTGTGGACACATCTGTGGCTGCAACAAGCATTATTAAGCTACATAAATTTAATTGAAAACACAACAGGGGAATAAAACATCAGACAAAACATACATTATAGAATATTGAAATCCCACTTCACCAAAACCCACCAACAAGAGGGACAATTTATACAGAGTAGAATTTACACACACACACACACACACACACACACACACACACACACACACACACACACACACACACACACACACACACACACACACACACACACCATCAGAGTGTTTGTTGTTGTGCTTACCTGTGAAACATTCTGTCAGCACTGCACCAACAACCTGCACTGGACTGAACTCCTCCTCTCATTCTTTTTTCCTAATACAAGTACTGAGTCACCCATAATTGAGTTGACTGATTATGTGTACTATAAAGACCAGTCACCTCACAACCTCTCATAATGTCCCACTGTGCCCCTTGACGAGATTCCAAACGTTTTGAGCTTTAAGGATTCTCTAATTCAAAGGACAATTCTTGCCAGACCCAGCAGGTACCTGCCGTTTGCACAAGTTGCACGTTTTATTTAGGTCACCTAAAGGTCTCCTATTTTGTGGAAAGTGAGATTTTAATTTCTTTCTGGTTATAAGGAAGGTCTAGTTATATTAATAGAGAAATGTGCATAGCCCATGATCAGAAACTGTGCCTTCAAATTAACTAATTCGAGAGCAAAGAGCTCAAATACTCTTAATAAATTCATAGGGTAAGTATGTAAAAAAACAGAGCAGAAGCTAAGCAGATAACACGCCAGACTACTCTTCATGTTCCCTTCAGTTAGCAGGTCACTTCTGTATCCACAATTTCAATAATAGCCATAATGTGCAATTGGAATAGAAAATATATATATATATAAAACAACAGCATTCCGAAGAAAATTGTGTTTAATGCATAAATTTCTATGCCTGAGACTAGCAATTGAGTGGAATACATGCAATTTGGTTGGGAAACAGGTACAGACACCAGAGGAAGTGAAAAGCCACGAGCACATCCCTCAAAACAGGTGGAAATCGGCGGGAGGGGGAAATGACACAGCATGAAAACAGAGCCAACTGGATCGGGTACGGGAGCAGTTATTTAATCACTACAGATTGTTCAGAATCCACGAAGTTGCCAACGCCGCTCTGGGTACAGCGCTGAACCACAAACAACAGCCAGCCATGCACTGAATCAAATGGCCGGTAATCTGCCAATGTTTGTGTGCAAACCGTATTTTGACATTTCAGTCATGACGCCGCTGCAGTCAGAATCTATAAACCAGATAAACGGGCGGCTCAGTACAAATACTGCACTAATTCCAACTTATGACTTATTCATTACATTTTCTTTTTGCTTACTTTCATCCAACAAAGACAACGATTCTGCATTTTTTGGTCAATCTTGTTGTGTTATGTAATGAACCAGATCTATATTCCATGTCTTTATTTCCCTACACACTAAAAACCCTAAATGCTGGGTTATTGTTGTACATGCACAAAAAAAATGTAGCTGCATCCCTTTACTTCTTTCTTTCCAGCGATCGCTATCCACAAAGTAGCAAACAGCTCAGGATCGGGGCGATTGTGTAACATTCATGAGCCACAATCAAATATCCGTTTTGGTTGTCTGACACAGAACAAAATGTCAGCGAGAACAAAATGTGAAGCAGCTGTAATGAACTGCGATATGAGTAATCATGGAGAGTAGGAGGCCACAAAACAGAGGTTTAACCTGCTGAGACTCAGCAAAGCCGAGAGAGAGGCTGAGAGGAGGGAAAGAAAAACACATTTAGCCGTTCTCCAGTCACATTTGCATTTGGGCACGGACACAGATCAGATGAAGACGCGCTCGGATATAGTCAAACGAATGCTTTGTCGTAGCGCTTCTAGATTAGGAAGTCGGCAATTCATTTTGTCTTCAATCAACAGTGTTACTGGAAGAAAACCTAATGCACTATTCATGAAATATAAAAGGTACTGTGACGCCACTAGGTGTGTTCAGCAACGGGTGACATCCATACATATATATATGCAAGAGGCGTGTATCAGAAAACCCTGCAGATTGCTAGTGAGCAGAGTGAGCACCTCTCATTTCAATTTCAATGTATTCTGAAAACCAACAGGGCAGAAACATCTATACACTTGCTAGACTGACTTATCACAGCAGCAGCAGCAGCAGCAGCCTCGGACCCTGATATGGTGAATTGTTGAATCAGGCTGCAGGTGCACTGGAGAGGAAAGACTCAGACAGTCCGCGGAACAAAATGCTGCACAGGACCCCGCGAGCAAAGTTGAATTTCAGTCAGTTTAAAAATAACTATGAGCCCTTGTAAAATATACCAAAATATGCAAATATTAGGACTACATTTTAGTGAGGTAGTGGAAATAGCTTCAAGTTTCCGATTGGTCTACAAAGATCATATCACTGCTTGTGTGCTTAAGAATCCCCATGTACAATGCGTGTGGGCTAGGCCTCAGATAGTATGGAACAGGTAGGCAGTATATTTCTATGTTCAGGTCAGGTGTATAAAATATATATATATATATATATATATATATATACTCTGTCTAGTGCTTTTTTATGGGTCAACTGCTTTTAGCTTTGCTCCCCTAACAAGGTTTAGAAGCCTTTTCTGCACTCTCACTTCAGAGAGAGAGACACTTCCCCTCTTCTGAGTACATAACTAACACAGCGCCTGTTCCAAACGTGCCTGTTCCTGCCTGGAGTGGATCGGATGAACTGGATTGCCCGCTGTGCCTGAGACTTCCTGCACTATGTCTCCGATGTGGATATTACAGACAGATTCCTGTTGCTTGTGTTTTCATATCATGGGATGTGTGAATCGCTGAATTCATTTTTTTTTTTGTGATCCTCCCACTGTGTTGGCAAGAAAAAAAAAATCTTTATAGTAAATCGCCTACATGGATCAGCTGTGCTATAATGACATTGTTATCACTGTTGTGACAATGGGTATTCTGCGTAACAATTGTTAGTGTGAAATGCCAAATGAATGCAAAAGGCTAAAAGTGAGGATTTGGTTTGGAAAGAAGTGTGTGTGTGTGTGTGTGTGTTAGTTTTACATAGTGGCTTTTTTTCGCCGGTTTATGGACACAAAGGCACAGAGTGGGCCATCGAACAGGAATCGATTTGAGCCTTTTTTCCTCCGTCATTTCTTTTCCCACTTCCAGTCTAATCAATCGCACCCCCCGTGAAGAAAGACAAAAAAGACGGAGCACAAAGAACGGGCCCGTCCACTTAGTCAGAAGCCGTCTATGTGTATCTGTCCTTTGAACAGAGTTTCACTTAGGAGTGTTCAATGTAATACCCACACAGCGTGTGACTTCCAGCACTGAAAAGGCTCGAATAAAAACAAGTCAGTGCGTCGCAGGGTGTCAGCGGGACATGTGTTATCAGATTAGTGCAGACCTCGCTTGCCAACAGGAACAACTGTTCTAATGTGGCGGGAATGTATGCCAACATCGCAGTTTCTTTGGTAAAACACATTGCTCCTTGTTTTGGTTTTTTTCCCCTTGGAGTTGAGAGGTCAAAACTATTAATCTAATTTAAATAAATTACGCAGAGTCTGTTCTGTAGTTCTGTTTCTGTGTAGTGAATCTGGGGTGAAAATTCCCAAAATACCCATTAAGCTAAGCTTTTGCAACTGCCCCTCAAAAGAAAACAGACAAAGATCAGGGTTTGTGATGAACTACACCTTCGTCAAGGTTGGTTGACCTTTAATGTCACGGTGGCTTCTTCACTCTCACTCTTTTTATTCACTTCTCTGTGAATAAAGGAAAACATCTGCCAAAAAGCTTATCTGAAAAAATAAATAAAAACATAAATGGACTGTTGGACGGGTTGGGGATAATTACCATGCACCATGCAGAAGGAGCATGTGTGTGTGTGTGTGTGTATGCACTTTATCCGAGGGCTGACATGAAAGAGAATGGTTGGCAACATATTTAAATCATCTCCCCGTCAGTCCGCATTATTCTCCGTGTGACAGGTGAGTCTTTGCACACATCGCATTCAAATTCACTTCACACGCGGGAACGCATCGAAACACATAAGACACTGTCAAAACACGGAGCTGATGTGGAGCCCGCATTCATACGGGACACACACACACACACACACTGCATTGTTGCCGGATGACAGTAGAGAATGCCAACGCAACTGGTGACTTCAGATTCGAAAGCTGCTAAATGTGGCAGGCAATAAATGGAATGATTGTAAATTTGAAACAGACACTAGTTGACACAACATAACATCCTAATGGCTGTAAGGCTGAAACATCCATACAGCTTCTTAAGCTTCTGGGATATTTCTGCGAAGCTACTCTGCTCATACATAATATGTTTAACATAGAATTGCAGCTAAATTCAAAAACATCATTTCAGTGTGAAAAAAATCTGTTAAATATCAAAATCTGGTGAGACAATTTCTATAGGCACTTATTATCAAAATAATGGTTCAATAACTCATTGATGTACAGTGGGAGGTAACACAGACAAGAATCATTCTAAAATCTGTAGTTATTCATATTAAACTTCACATTGGAAAACTGCTGCCACACAATCATTAAGCTCATTTTTATGCTTACAACATTTTATACCAATCCATGAGGTAAAAGGGCCCGGATCTACTTTATCAACGTGTGATATTGGTGGAGGGATATCTTTAGCAGTCCCCTTGTTTTTAACAATGACACCTGCCAAATTGCATTTATGGGGAAAAAAAAGGAATCTGCAGTTTTCAATGAATTATAACCAATTTACCCTGCTGTGGGTGAACAACCATATTCCAAACCTGAAGAGAGGCACACAAACAAGCTCCGCTGATGAGCGTGTATTTATCTCGGTAGGGAAGAGTACGCATAAAGTAAGAAACTTGACAGAACGCAGGAAATAATGGCACTGTAAGTGCTTTGTGTTTGATTTGCAATGGCAACAAGTGAAGGCAACGATTAAAGAGACAGGGAGGTGAAATTTTTAATTGCATCGAACGTTGCTTAAAATTGCCCGTGCCTCAATTATCCATGTAAACATTCAAGTTAGCTTGTTTTTTTTTTGGTAATTACAGTAGTGGCGCTCGCTGGTTTGAGTCAATGACATGCTAGTGGCAATGAAGGAGACAGGGGAAAAAAGTCAGGAACGTACTGGTTCAGTCGAATCCATATTTTCTGAAAAACTTCTACTGATTTGTATTTGTGGCTGAGCTGTAGGTGTAGGTAAGGAGGCAACAGATTTTTAACTACACAACCATACTGGAATTAGATTTTGCAGTTTATACCCTGTAACACAAATACAAAAGTTGACAACAGCAGACAATCCACATATTATCATGTAGACAGTCAGGTGTTATCTGCCATGTCTGGTCTCCTCTCGGCCTGACAGTTGAATCACACACTGTGACAGACCTCTCTGCCGTCATCTCTGCTCTGTCAACTCCTCACCACTCATATGTGTATTATTGAACAAACAAAGTGACAAAGTGAATGGGAAATTCGACTGAGGAGAATATCTCCTATTCACATTATCCAGAGTTTAATGTAAAATGCTGTGGCTAAACAAACAAATCAATTCCTAAAAGGATCTGTGATTGCAAGAGTGAACCCCCATTTTTCTGTTTTCATTACTGCTTCTTTTTTTCTTTACATTTGGAGGAATATTGATGTACCTACAATAAACAATCTACTCATGCATTGTCCTTCTGTTTATCCTTGTATGTGGTGTATGTGGTGCTGCAGTGGGGTTTACATAATAGCAACTGGGATTGTTTTTGAACTTAATGAATTGAAATTGTTACGATCACTACATCACTACAACCTATACAGTAGGGACATTTTTAGTTACTAAAATTGAGAAAATTGCATTACTAATAATACATTAAGTGTAACTACATAAAAAAATAATGATCATTATCTAATTCTACCTTAGTATTCTATGCAAGTGTGACATGCTGATCAGAGTGGACAGCTGTCAGCAGTAGAGAAACTGTGATAGATATCACAGTTCAGTAAAGGTTAATCCAGTGTTAATCCAGTAACATTAACCCTGACTCCAGGCTAATATTGACAAAAACATCCTTAAGGGATTAACATCA
Source organism: Eupleurogrammus muticus (assembly GCA_036785175.1). Classification (NCBI taxonomy): domain Eukaryota; kingdom Metazoa; phylum Chordata; class Actinopteri; order Scombriformes; family Trichiuridae; genus Eupleurogrammus; species Eupleurogrammus muticus. The sequence continues at coordinate 9,379,909 of JAYKQN010000001.1, forward strand.
CAATCTTTGGAATATTTAGTATGCAACATATTACATTACACAGTATTCATATGCTTGAATAGTGAAGCTATGAGACATGAGATTGGAATTTCCTAAAAGTAATGTACTACTGTATTCCTTTTATTAATAAATGTCAAGGTAATTATTGTATTTAGGGGCATGTAACATACATGTAAACAAAATATGCATGGGTTAATTCCAGCTCAGAATTCCTCTGTAGGTATGAATCCATATGTGGGCAGTGAAAGTACTGGGTAGTTTGTAGCCCTGGGTAAGTTTGTCAGGACATCTCTGGTGCCAGTGTTTGCTGTTTGGATCCTTTTCCCTGACCCCCTCATGGTGTCCCTGTCTGTCCGATTGCTGCCATTTACTCTTGGTCACTGTGACGTCTCAATTGTCCAATTCTGTATAATGTTCAATTGTTACTAACGCCTGTTCGTTGTGTGCTTGTCGGTGTGGATCTTTGGTGCCTTTTCCCAGCTGGGGTTGCTTGGTAGCCCTCCAACATTGTTAATCTGTAAGTAGGGTGCCTATGGCACCTGAGGAAAATGTCAGTCCACCATCTGCTTGAAACCATTTTAGTAAATGTTATGTGTCTTCTTCATAAGTCTCTTGCTGGCTATGGTTTCTGCCCATATACTTGTCTTTTTGTCTGTTTGCTGTAGTAAATTATTATTACATTATTGTATTAATTTACATGTGTTGTGGCATGCCATTGTGAATAAGTGGCATTTCTTGCTTTTAGGACTTCTATCTGAGATCTCTGAGCCTGCAGTGGAGCGGTGTGCCATTGCTCGCTGTTCTACATGTGTAAGCATTGCACCCACCTGGGCTTGCTAACTTGCCTTAGTCCTCAGGTACTTTTGTGTATTTTTTTCAAACTGACCAGACCTCACCCCTGTCACTACTTTGTACATGTTGTTACTATGATTAATGCTAAAGATCACTGATAGTTCCCATAATCCCTTCCAACCACATCCCACTGATTGTCTTAATAAACGTTATAATTCATTGTTGGAAACATGTCTCTGGCTGTCAGTTGAAATTGTCGGTGTAGTTCATCCCCTTGAGCTTAGACCTGGTTCCAATCATATCAGATTTAAACAAAGGTCAGTCAGATTGCACGCAGTAACCACAATGGCCTCATCTGCTACGATTAACAGTTTTATTGACAAAGGGGTAAATGAATTGTTATATCTAACTGGTGTACAACATTGGACTCTGAACCTCCTGCCAGAGGCAATACTGGTACTCATGTAAAACATGGGATGGGTCAGCAACTATCTTGTTGGCTTAGCCTGTCCATCGATATACTGCAGTATGGTGTTTTATTTATTGAGGAAGAAACACTAAAGGTCTCCTTTCATAATGGATGACATGTTGGAGGTCTGTGCTGTGGTGGTGGACGAGCCCATCCTCAAAGCCATGAGACGTAGGTACCAGGTACAACGAACGCTACTACACTAATCCCTAATTAAATAGTCTTTTATGAGAATGCTTTTATCATTTTCAAATACATGGACCAGGAGTGGAAACTGTGGAGTGTGTTCCTAGACGTTGTTCCAGTGCCAGATGGGAAGGCAAACACTATAGCGGCAGCAATTAAGGAGGCGCTCCAGTCAGACAAAGAACATCCCCACAAAATGTTTGGGCTGGGGACTGATGGCTCAGCTGCGATGACTGGTGTAAACAAAACTAAACCTATTTACGCAGCTGGCTTCTTACTAGTAGCCTATATTTGACATAATAATTTACTCTGAAACAGGACTGTATAATGGGATTGCCAAACAGCTGCAGGATGTGTTTCCATGGATGGTGCCGTGCCACATGGATACATTAAGAGAAGCCTCGTGTTACTTCGGAATTAGCAATTACAAATAAAGCACTACACAGAATGCCGCCTCTCTCAAAATGCATCTCACGGGTTTTACTGACAACCACTTCCACACATTCTGGCTCTGCACCCCAGTTAGGCAGTCCAGATCCTCAGCCTCAGCAACCCCATCTTCCACAAAAACCCTAATCCAAACCCTTTGAATGGTATTAACTGTGTCTAAGACACCCATATTAATAATAATGTTACTCAACTGGAGTAAAATACAGGGAAGTATAACACGGGAGCAACGCTGGGGGGGTAAGTACAAGTACAAAAATACAAATCTTTTGGCTATTCTTTACTTTAAAATCGTATTATGGGAGGCCTACATTGATGGTCTTTTTCGCCCAGCCCAAAAATATCTCTCTACCCTGTCCCAAAATAATCTTGCATCCATTGCTCTCACAGTTTCCTCTGTGAATTGCGAGAGGGACATTTCCACCATGAATAGAGGGAGCGAGAGCAATTGAATATGTAATTCATGAAGATCTTTGTCCCTCCGCCTTCTTTCATTGTTCTTCCTCTGCTAGCCCCCCCACCCACCTCACATCATTACACTCACAGCAAAGCTCCTGTTCCGCAGGAAACTGGATGTTGTTCAAAGCGACGTACTTCTTCAAAATCACAGCCCTCTCATGAATTGATCCCGATATGAGATCTGATTTCGCAATGTAATTGGTCTGCTATCCTCTTATCCCCTTCTCTGCGTCTCCGCATTCATGCTCAAAAGCTCTACTTGATGCATTATCACAATTATTGCCACCCTGCCTCCACGTCCCTTTATCTTTCCCTCTCTGTGTGTTTCTGTGGGAAAATGAAGGTGTCTTACAACAGTTTTGTGTGTGTTTAATAATGCTGGAGGAGCAGTGGGGATACAGCTGGGCAATTTAGATTTGCTATAAACTTTTCACAGCAGAGTGGGTACAGAAAAAGGGTGTTTGTGTATGTGGTTAGCATTCGGAACATCCCCACATTAAACTCCTATTTGTTTTTTGCTGGTGAATCATTTTAATTGCTAAATGACAGATTCTGTTAAACAATGTGCACATGTCTAAAAAATTCATATAATGAATATGATCAGACCGGCTGATTAGGGAAATCAGTCAGGTGTCACAAATAAATGATCACAACAAGAAACATTTGATTGCTATTTAGAATATGTGAGTGCACACATACGCACACAAACACACTCACACACACACACACACAGGCCTCGGCCCATGGTCTCCTCTGATGTGATAAGAGCAGTGAGCGTAATTTAAAGATGTGCGCGTGTAATTGGCTGTTTGACTTTCACATCATTGTGATTAAAATGCTGAAGCACATCTGCTCTCTACCAACAGCCTCCTCCAGTGCAAGGGCACATGAGCCAAACTGCTCAACGACAGAGTGCCACATACCGTATGCACCGGTTTTAAAACACATTTGGCAGTTCGAATGGTCATATAAGAGTTGTTTTTACGAGATTATAGAATGAAATCTTATTAAAAACTGTCTCGTTCTCCTGAGCCCATGATAAATTAATTTCCCAAACTGCACTCTAATTCCCTTTATTAAACTTGGTTAAACTTGATAATCATAACAGAATTGCAGCTGTACCATAACTTTAATTGTTTGCCTCATCTGATATTTTACAAGTGACACAATTATTATTATTATATATTTGTTCTACTTTTTGTATTTGTATCCTTGCTTTTGTTTATTGTTCTGATGCTTTATTTTCTATTTTACTTCTTGATTTGCCTTGATTTGTAAAGTACTAGGGTAAATAGTAGCCATCACTCAAATATTAATGTCATTAATATTTTAAAAAGTAGTACAATATAATAGTAATGTGTGCCTGGTCTTTTTGCATTGTGTCACACTGACATTTAATAAATTAAGCTTAAAAAACTCAACATATTACTGGTGGGGCGTAATTCTTTTAATGACCAACTTGGCAAGTTGTCTGTTAAAACAAGTTATATTTGCAATTTCCTAAAATGCATTTTTTGATTGCAATATGAATTAAAGCAGTTATTAAGTGTTATTACTAAGTGTTGGCTTGAACGTGTAAACATCTAAGATGATTATTGCTTCTCTTTAATATGTGGCGTCTTTAGGCTCTGCTACTTAGAACTTTCACAGCAAAGTCACCCACAATCATACGTCTGAGGTTCAGTCATTAGCTTTCTGTGCACCTTTTGCTTCCCTTTTACTCTGTCCTTACCCTGCTCCATGCAGGCCAGACAGTCACATCACCCCCCCCCCATTTCCCAGACAAATGATTTATTCTTAGGCTTTGCTCCAAGAGAGTTCCAGAGAGAACTGCCACTTGTTGGTGCTAATAAGCCACGCGTCATCATGTGATGTGTCACACAGTCACCCCTGGAGAAGAGGGGCATCTTGCTGCTAATTAGCTTTGGCTAAATAGCAACGTTTCCAGTCACTGCAATACAGGCTCGTGCCGTCGGTAGGCCACACTCACGTATCTGCGACAGACAAGGTCACAAACTGTTTCAAATATGTCAATAGCCTCTTTTAACTAAATCAATTAAGGTCCTTATGACAAGGGCTATTTTGGTGTCCCACGCCGGATATTGACTGGCACACACTTTACAAAACATAATAAACTTCCATTTGACCACAAATTTTTGCAATAATCTATCTATGCAATATTTCAACATTTTTGTGACAGATAAAATGTGTGGGCGACACCATGGCACAGTGACTTCGGGCTGCAGGATCAAGTCCTTTCTGCTTGGAGTTTGCATGTCCTCCCTGTGTGCTTATGGGTTCTCTCTGGCTTCTTCCAGCTTCCACAATCCATAAACATGCTTAGCTAAATTGGAGCATATAAACTGCCCATAGGTATGAATGTGTGAGTGAATGGCTGGTGACCTGTCTGGGGTGTATCCCTGCCTCCAACATGCTCCAGCCGACCCCCATAACTCTAGTGTGGAATAAGCAGGTATAGAAAATGATTGACGGACTGTAATGTAATAAGAATGTGAAAGGGGTTTAAATTACTGTCGACCTCTGGTAACTTTAGAGTGAAAGTCATTTCAGATTATTCAAGGTTATTCTCACAGAGAGCTAGCCTTTAGCTAATGATAACCACTATCTATATAGAAAATGCATGTACCTCGAGGTTTATCTGGCCCTCTCCATTTCTATACCGCATATAACCTTAAGGGTTGATGTTTCACAACGAAATACCTTGAAATAATTCAACTTAATAACAAAAAAAAACGAAGATGACAGAATATTTATGTGTTTTATGCTAATGAGTGGGTCACTTGGATGGTCAATGGCTTGGGTCCAGACTGATATAGCAACATTCAGATTGATTTTCATGAAATGAAGCCTACCTACTTCGGTAATAGCACTAAAACCATAGAATGAAAGGAAACCACTTATCAGATGCCAGTGTGCAGGCCACTGCTTTACAACATTGCCAAGAATGGCTGTATATAAGCACACACACACACACACACAGGCTGCACACCATTTGACCACTCTTGGCTGCATCCTAACGAGCAGCTCAGTGAGTAATTAACCTCCAGATAACCTGCTTTGTGGCAATACAATTGGTCCTCCAGAAGCTGGAAACATGACTGCAGTATAGTGATTTTTTTCGCAGGTCAAACAAAATGACTACAAAAGCATTAGTCTGAGGTTTCTGTCTATCCAGCAAACAAGAGAGCCTGGGTGAGTCTACAGCCAAAACTGTCTTCTTAATAATGATATAAAAAAGTGGCATATTTTGATCTAAGACCTACAGATCTTAGGAGTGGAATTTAAAATTCATAGGCGAACTCCAAGGGTTAGTATAAGAAGAAATGCAGTGGCAGACAGCAATGCGTGCCACTGTGATTGATGGTAGTGAAGCCTGACTGATTTACATGTTTACATGCAATTTTCTTTCTACAGGTCATCACTCGGTGAAAGTAATTTTGTAGCTCAAACAATATATTTACATTATAATAGGCATGTTCTTCCCCTCCTCCAACTATCAACAGTTAAAGGAAAAAGGCACTTATTTATTGAATATGATCATTTAAAATGTTGTGACCTATATAGTAATCTTTTTTTAATTAGCACCCTGTGACTAGAGAAAAAGGCTGTAGATTCCAATGCCACTTAAAAGAGAAAACTACAAACAAAATGCATTGCATGTGTCACTAGCAGATGGCAAGGGCAGAGACAAAGTGACAGAGAAAAACGTTGGCTAGATGGCGACTAAACGATCATAGTGCACAACTGCAACTGTAGTTGCTAATTTCCACAGGTGAAAGTGTCAACTTCATGCCCAGGGTCCACATCCCATAAACAGAAAATGCAGTTGTGCTCATTCATGTGTGTGTGGCTGTGTTTGCAGGTGTGGTCTGGACTTCAACCACTATTTTGTTAATAATTCACAATTTAGAAGTTTTTAAAGCATGCCATGCCATGTATCATGAAATGCATTTTTTTCCCAAATATGATATGAAGAATAAGTCTGATATTTTATTGTTTCCTTCTGTCAATGTTACATGCTAGGTGATCACTTCAGCAGTCCCCATTTACCATCCAGGAAGCCATCATCATCACCCAGGGGCACAGATGGACATTAAAAACAACAGCTTTTTTATACTTTATCTGTAATTGGAATAGTTCAAGATAAGGTTGGAAAATCATCAAAGTGTCCCTTTAATGACCTAACCCAATCACTTATCCATAGTGTCAAAAAATCCAATCCAAGTGATGTTTATTCTTCAAAAAGCATCAGTTATGCTTTCCACAACACAATAACTTGCATTTAAACATACAATTAAAAAGATGACTTCTAAGTGAAAACATAATTAGTGTCACAGCTTCTAATTAACTGAATATTTGCATGACTGCAGACATTTCAGAGAACAACCAATGAGAATTCGGCATGCTAATGTAAAATTAATGATCGGATGCACACCTGCTGAGCAACTCAATCTCAGGAGATGATGGAATGGTAAGTCTTTAGTGAACAGTGCATCACTGTCAGCGCTGTTTGACTTTGAATACACATGAGTGCAGATCAATAAATGCATAGCAGCAAATAAGCCACTGTAATTACTGTGATAATGTAGAGTATCTGACAAGCAAACAGACACCACTGAGCACCCTGGTGTACTTTTTATACCATGTTGACACATGCACACATATATGTGGTCTTAAGTCCCACGATGACATGTTTGAAGAAGCCTTGTGTTAATGTTAGATAATTACTAGCATTAGAATTAGATATCTAATTATAGATCAGATCTATTTCAATTTACACTGGCTTAGTAAGGCACCGGAGATAAGATTACAGATGTTAAAGGTTTCTGGCAAAGAAAAAAAAAAAGCTGACAGAAAGTCAAATGATCCGACATGAATTGCTGACCCCAGCTAAGCTGACTGTAGTTGGGGGGGGGGGGTTTCCTTTCATACCACAGAGAGCACTATTAGCACTGCACAACGGTCACAGTAGTTTATTCTAATCAGCAACAAAAGTTCAGCTAAGCATGTACATACGAGATCTTTCTGTTAATTAAATCATTAAAAAAAATCATAAAGTGAAGAATTTACATGTTTGACGGGCCTATACAACATTTGTATACAGGTGTGTATGATTGAGGCCTGTCAAATGTAGCTGTTCTTTTTTTTCTTTTCTGGAAATCACAATAACAAGCCCGGCAAGATTTTCTGCTCCAAAGAATGAGTGCAGCTAATGTGGGGTCCTGCTGTGGCCATGCCTGCCACGGTACACGCACTCCCACTCGAGAAACACACACACTCACATTCACGCGCACGCACGGACGGACACACACGCACGCACAAAGGGGGAAGTGGAAACTCAAGATCCTCTGTCACTCTCACTGGGTGAGGTGCAATTTGACAACTGTGGATATCAATTCAGCCGCCTGCAGGCTTTTTATAGCAGCCAGCACCATTGTTACGATAGTCCAGCCCGGCCCAACCTCCCTCTTTTCCTGCCTCAGTGCCTCCCCATCAAGGCAGAGCCAACGTGCAGACAAAGAGCAACGCAGGTGACAGTGGGGGTGGGGGTGGGGGGGGGGGTGAAAATGATGGCTATCGTAAACATAATCAGATGAAGGGGGAATGAAAAGACGGGGAGCAAGGGATGCAGGGGACTTGGAGAGGAGAGGAATGGTAGGGGTTGTGACAAACAATAAAATGGATGGCGGGAGAATGATGAGGGAGAAATAAAGGGAAGAGATATACTGTAAGAGATAGCAAGGAGGGTTATATAGTGTAAACCAAAACTGTCCGTGAAGAAAAAGATGTCACAAAGAGAGCGAGGAAGGGAGTGATGAAACGATGATCAACAGAAGACATGTTTCTCTCTGCTAGTATGACATATGTAAATTTAAAGTATGCATGTTTTTGAGGATCGGAGGTATTATTAAGAGCTTAAGCAAGGTTTTGTAATACTCCACACCCAGAATCACATTCTGTCTCTGTGTTTGAAAAAAGAAGAAAATGTATGCGTTTAATATCTCTCAACACAGTCTTAGGGGCTAATTTTAAAATGAAAATATACAACTCTAATCCCTGCTTTGTGGGGACTAAGATTATTTGATCTGTGCATGCGGGGGACTAACACATGTGTATAGGATTTCAAGACCCATGCTGTGTATTTCATATGTAGTTCGCGGATTACTACAATCCCTCAAAAGGCCATTTTTAGTGGATATTGAATCCACCTTATATTCTGCTCCTGCATATCAATAAATCCCATCATGCATTATCAGTCCGACAATTCTACAACCAGCAAATTGTCTTTTATATTGACGGCAGTGCAGGTTGCTATGAGTATGCTTGCTGACTGTAATAGCCGATACTAATAAATGGTTTACACATTATCAAGCCTCCCCCTCGACAAGAATGTTGAAAAGAAGTCCACAGACAGGTGGAGTTAGTAATAACATTAAACTTCAGTCTTGTTATTGGGCCACTGGATTATTAAATGTGTACATTTGTGCCTGTTAGTCTGACAGGCTTCCAACTCGGCTCATGGGTATAACCTGTGCATGATGTGTGTGATTCATCCACAGTTGTGTATATCCGGTTTTTAATCACTCAATAGGAGCTCTGCCAGGTGTTCAAAAGCTGCTGACATGGTGAGCAGTAAACAGCTCTGACAGAAAAGGGGATGGAAACCAACAGAGCCAAGCAAATAAAATTATAAAAGTCATTTATTTGATTGAATTGACCTCTAGTGGTGTTAGAGCCAATCTCTGCCTTCGAAGCTATTGAGGACCGAGGTACTGTACATGCATATGTATATTGTACAGTGCATCTGGAAACTATTAAAACCCCTTCACTCTTTTTTTTCTCATATTTTGTAAGTAAACAAGTATTTAGACTCTGGTGCCTTTTTCTGGTTCTTTTGATTCTCTTTAGGATGTTTTCAGAGCACAAACCAAGGAAGCGTTCAGAATAAAAATCCAAACGTGCAACAGCCCACGGATCTGGGCTTTATGGCAGAGTGGCCTATAGCCTCCGCTTAGTGAAAGAAAAGCCTGCTTGGAATCTGTTGAATAGAATTCACTTATATGCCTATGTGAAAAGCTTGTCGATTCAGACCCAAAAAATAGTGAGTACAGGGTCTCAATACCTATGTCAATGTGATATTTCAAGTTCTACCTTTTGAGAAATTAGCAAAATGTCTAAAAATCCTGTTTTTGTTGTACTATTTAGTGTAATCTATTCAGTATAGATTAATGAGGGGGAAATAGTTTAAATGATCTTACCATATGGTTGTGATACAAAAGGTAAAAAGGTCTAAATACTTATTGAATGCACTGTATGTACAATACAGTCCTATATGCAAACACTTTATGATTACACTAAATGACCAACTGTATATGTAGCATGCATTTCCTGTGCTCACCCGGAATTTAAATTAGACAAATAGGTAAATTATCAAATCTACCTTAAATTTTTATCCATTCTATCCATTTTTTAATAATGTAATGATTTGAAAAGAGATGTACATGCTTTTCTCACGTCTCGACTTCATTATTGTAATACCTCTATGTTGGTAGTAGCCATGCCTCCCTCACCCTCCCGCGGTGGGTTCACAATGCTGTAGCTTGGCTTTTATCAGGAACATGCAAGCAAGCACATTTCCCCCAGTAGAGCCTCTATTCACTGGCTCCTGCCAACCTATCTCTGACCTTTTACAATCACATGTCCAATCACAGTCCATCGGGTCTGCTGACCAGTTGTTTCTGCTTGTCCTAAGGTCAAGGCTGCATAGGGGAGCTTAAGCCTTTTCAATTGCAGACCCCAATCTCTGGAACAAGTTCCCTATACATGTTAGGCTTGCTCTTACATTGCCTGATTTTAGATCCCATCTTTAAACATTTTTATTCCTTGGCTCTTAACCAAGGGGCAAGCTCAGGGGCTGAAAAATGAAGCCAATGCTGTAGTACCAAAAAAGGCAGTTCCTGTCAACTTGATTCTGGATCCAAAAGGAAATAAATTGCTATGGGTGCCCATATAAAATGTGCAAGTTTATAGCAGAAATAATCAATATTACATTTTGGCTGCTAGGCCCGCTCCCCCTCAGCTCCACACTCACAATATGGCTTCAGAAGAGGCCAAAAGAGACACATCTGGCTAGAAAAAAATCACAAAATGCAATGGCCAAAAAGAAGGCTTTTAACTCAGTATGAGAGTTGCCCTTCTTTGTCCTTTTCTGTCAAATTGGACAACTGGTGATGTCACAGAGGCTACAGCAATTATTTATAAAGTCAATGCTTTTAACTCGGTATGAAAGTTGCCCTTCTTTGTCCTTTTCTGTTAAATTGGTCTTTCTGTTTTATTATGTTGTCTTATGGACATGTTGTTTTGATTGTAGAGCACTTTGGTCAGTTGATGAAGTTTGACCCGACTTGACCGAGTACCCTCAAAGGATTCGGTTACGTCCTGTGCGGTGCATTTGTTATAGTGTTGACAGTATTTTGTGTCCTTGATATAGCAAAACAGCAGTCGCACTAAGATCTTTGAGCGCCTGGACATAGGCCAAGGCAACCCTTTGACAAGAATGGTAAATTCAGCGAGGCGACACGCTTGCAGTGACGATGTTATCGTGCTGCTGTTTAGCAACATGTTTAGTTTGAAACGTTGAAAATGTTAGTGTGCTAATTTGCTAGATTTGGGCCTTGCACAAACATTCGGTCTTTGAACAAATGAAGGCATGCATTTGTCTTAAAACCTGGATCTGGCCAAAACTGCATAATCCTTACAGAGAGCCATAGTATAACCAACCCAGCTCTCATCTTTTCTTATAGATAGAAGAAAGGATTGCTTTTCTTTGACTAAGTCAACTTGGCCATTTTTCTGCTGTTCACAGGAGGTAAGTGGCAGCCATGAAAGCCCACAGCCAGAGTGAAAGCTTATCATCATTATCTCTCAGCCAAGGAATCAGACATGATTTCAAAGCTGGACTGAAACACACTCCCCTTCAATACGACCAAGTAAGAGGCATTAGCCTGGTACAGAAGACAGGTGTTATTTTGGGCTTTAACATTCCATGTAAGGCTCGAAACTATTGTTGATTTATCCAGTTCATACTGAGTAAATATGTCGATGAAGGTTCTCACTCATCCAGGTCAAGTCCATTTGCTTTTCCTCCACAACTATCTACAAGACAGATAACATATTATTTGCTGCTGTTGTGGATACCAGGCTCAACTGATTTGTGATTAAACCACTGCCTTTGGATCGTCTTTTGTTGGCTTTTTCATTTTGTGCCACTGAATTGCATTTTACATTAAGATCAGCAATAGACAGAAGTATATTTTAAAGTTGTTAAAAAAGTGTAAAGTTTCTATGTTATTTTCACTAATACCGTGATAAAGGCTGGTTAGGAGAGTTAGTGCTCAGATTCAAACTTTCACAGTATAACTAATGTCTTTCTGATTGGCCACTTTCACCGCTTGGTTATTGGTCCGGGATGATGCTCCATTATTATTAATATCATTTCTATCTGTTGACATTAAGTGCTCTATACTTCTCATCAAGGGCTTTTAGGAGTCAGCTGTGAGACATTAAGTGACACAAACCAATGGCACATTATCATGAGAAAGACCAATTTTACTACGCAAAGTTATGGTGACACAGAAATAAGCCCCAAGATAACTTCTCCTCAGCTCATAAATATATGCAGAAAATTACAGAAACATGGATGTTTTCACACTATAATCAACAAACCAAACATGTTTTATCTTTGCCAGGTATTTACTGCACACATTTTCCAATAGTGACACCTTATTACTTGGCTCACAGGATGGTGACTGTTGAAGACACTGCAGTCCTCCCACATGCGTGGTCAAACAGGCATGTGTAACATTACCTGTACGGTCCTTGAACTCCTCACTTGGATCTACGGCCAGATGTTAAAACTTTGTGAAAGTGTTCCTCTTCAACCTACACTGTGAGGAAAGCCTTGGTGGCATTGATAACCTTTCAGATTGCACCACCTGGATCAAGATACCCTCATCACAATCACAGATTCTGCAATAGACACAAACTATTGTATCGTCTGCATCTACAAATACTGACTCATCATTTCTATTGAAATTATACAGTATGGACCTTGGTTTTTTTTTTTTATAGCAGGCTACATCACAACAAAAGTTGATGCCCTACTTACTCTACTCTGAATTTCAAACAGTCTTTTTATCTGTTTTTTTTGTCTCTCTTCCTCCTTTCATGCTCTCTTTTCCCCAGTATCCCTTCATCTCGCTCGATCTCTTTCACTGTGTCTTTTAGTAGCCACTTTGAAATGTAAACTGTACGGTTGACAATTGGTGACTCACAATGTGGGAAGATAAATCCGCCCAACTCCGCAATGCTGCCAAGAGCCCATCTCGCGTTCCAGCCTCTTACTCTCATCTTGCAGGCATCTCCATGTTCACCCTTGTGTTCACACATGTGAACCTACAGCAATCTCCTTCTTACACTTGAAGGCGTGCGTCCTTTTCAAAAGAGCTCACAACTCATCTTCCAACCACTCTTCTCTCATTTTCTCACCTGCAGGCACACTGAAGAGTACACACATCTTCTGCATGTGTGCAGGGATACGCATAAACATACGAATTCAAACACGAGGCCCGTAACATTAGCAGATTCTCCATAACGCTGCAGGCGGTATTATGGAAGAGATTAAAGTGTTGCTGTATTGAGGCATGACTCATTCACTCCAGAAACTACAAATGTTTAGCACAACCAGAGACCAAATATCCTATTTAAATGGAAGGAAATGGGAGGGAGGGAAGGGAAGGAACATTGGAAGTGGATGGGAGATGAAATCGCTTGCTTCAGCACTGAAAAGCAGCTAGAAATAATATCACACTGATTAACAGGAAAAAAGAAAACAATATGGAAATAAGGATAAAGAAAATGGAAAAGAACCTTGATAAATCTAGCACGTTATGCATATTATGCAAACTGTTATACCATGGTCTGTGTGAATTGGCTTTTCCTTTTGGTTCAGCCTCTGGTTCAACCCTTTACTCACCATTCTGACTTAATGTACCCCTCAATATGTAACCAAAGCAACATGGAGGCTAAACCTAAACCTTATAGAATCTGCAACCAGTGCAACTGAGTTATCACTTTTATAAGCTAATTTCAGAAAAAAAAAATACACTGACAGCACACGAAATGGATGATTTTTTATATTTCTAAAGAATACAGTATTTTAAAGAATACAGTTTTGAAGAATGGGGTGCCGCAGAGGAAAGAGAAATGATGAGATAGACGAAGTAACAAATGGCACAAGGAACTGACAGTTGAGGTTAAGACGATATTGGAGGAGATAAGGATAAGGAGTAAGATCAACACAAAAAGGCGACAAAATGGGTTACTCGTGTTCTAAATTACTCATTGCAGAGTCGCTATACAATCAATTATTTTTACATAGTAAAATTAATAGTAGTTTATAGTAATAATCAATCTATGGTCTGTCCTTTTGGCTAGTGTAGTGACCTACGTTTTCATTAGAAACTTTATGAGTTTGTAATGATGCTGCCCAAATTAGTCAGACCCTCAGGCGTTGTCGGGGAAATGGAGTTAATGCTTACTTAAGATTAATTAATAATTTATTTCCAGCAAAGCATAAAAAATTGAAAAATCTAGACCAAAAACCATTGGGAATGTTATTATTTTAATTTGTTTACCAAGGTATAAGCTGAATAATCATGGAGAAGGTATGGGGGGTAAATTGGTTTTAGGGCCTGATGTGGAAGTCATGCAAAGTGGAGGTCACCAAAACCCACCGGTGGGTTCCGTGATGTGAGCTGTGGAGCAGACGCTGTTGCAGCTGGAGGTTACGAGGTCAGGAACGAGTGTTGCCGGCGGTGGCAGGGGACAGGGGCAAAGGGACATGGTAATTGTGATGAATATCACCCAGGATGGTAATGACATCGAGTCCAGTATAATAGCTCATTATGATCCAGATGGCCCTTCTGATACAGCATGGGAGAGAGCTCAGGACATTGGTACATTTCCCTTGACTGATAACATGCTGTTGTCATGTAAAGGATCAACTCACACTAAAATAAGCAATGTGTGTGATTCATCTGCAGAGAACATGTCCTCTGCCTTTTGTTTTCAAAATTTCTCATTGTTTTGCAGTATCTGAGACATTTCTGGGCGTCAGCCTTTGGCAGTGTGTGTGTGTGTGTGTGTGAGTATCCACCAGCCAAAAACAGCTTCCACATCCTCAAATATGGCTTTGTCAAGCCCCTCTGATACCTATGAACAATGCAAGTGTATGATGCAAAACACCTACCTGGTAGTGTGTGTGTGTGTGTGTGTGTGTGTGTGTGTGTGTGTGTGTGAGTGTGTGTCTGACTGACCCACGCAGGGCAGAGAGGCCACAGAGGACAGGGTGAAGCTCTGCACTCACAAAATGCAACGCAGCACATCGTGCAGCGGTGTGGGTGTGTTTATTTGTACTTTAGAATGTGAAACACTCAAAAGTGACACTTTAATTATCTGTTTCACAGCATTGTCTGCCGCACACTTTCTTCATTAGGTTTACATTTAGCTTCATATTAAGTTCTAAAGCTTTAGTGCAGAATTTATTTCAAATATAAATCAATATCTGTGACATAAAAGCACTTACCATATGAGTTCCCAAAATGCTCACTTTATAGTATACACTGTGCATGCTCTGTGGTGTGTGCATTCACATCAGAGACTTCCACCAAGTGTCATCATTCCAAATGGTTCATATTCTGCAAGCGAAACTAATTATTTCACCTCGGTGAGCTGTTTTTCAAAATAAAATTCCAGTCTCTTGTGATGCACTCTCACTGCCAGCAGATGGAGATAGAACTCCTGCACTTCAGCTTTAAATTCTTACTTTTTTTCCTTTAAACAAACTTTCCGGTTTGTCTCACGAATGCAATTGTACTTGTTCTACAGCCAGAATGTGACAGATCACCCAACTAATTAAGAAATCAAACATTTCCACTCAAGAGGAAAGAAAGTTGATTGACGCGAGAATATTTTTCTTTTACACAATGAATGTGTTTTTGTGTGTGTTTGTGTGACATGAACACACACACTTATCAGCTCCAATCTAATCAGCCAACCACACAGCAACCCACAAACATTTCCATTTAGAGAGAATTCAATCTCAGCACATTTCGTCTGCTCTTCAACCCTCGCTGCCTGCACCAACCACACCTCTGTTTTGCTCTCTTGCCCCACTTTATATCTGACACAAGGCGGGGCCGGAGGCTGAACCCAAATGCACGACTCTTCACGGATCGATCAAAGAAAAGGTCTTTATTATGGTTTCGTACAAAAGATTCACTCTGACGAGGAATGAACAAAAAATCACTCTTACGAGGAATAAACAAAAAATCACTCTTACGAGGAATAAACAAAAAATCACTCTTATGAGGAATAAACAAAAAATCACTCTTACGAGGAATAAACAAAAAATCACTCTTACGAGGAATAAACAAAAAATCACTCTTACGAGGAATAAACAAAAGGTCACTCTTACGAGGAAAAATAACGAGGCAAAGGCCGACAAAACAAGACTGGGAACTTGAGCATGAGAGAACACAACCTGGTAGTACTTGGAGCTGGGCGCTGGCTCTGACACATGGGACGTGACGAACTGGCACAGGACAAGGGGAGACACAGACAATATATAGGAGAGGTAACAGGGCACAGGTGGAAACAATCAGGGCAGGGGAAGGCAATCACTGTGGCGGGAAACACACAAGGGCAGGAAGCAAAGGTGCCTGAAACAAGAGGGAAGGGTCATTTCACAATAAAACAGGAAGTGCAGGACAAGACAACACGAGTGACAACTTAACATTTACGACGAGACATGACAGTACCCCCCCTTCTAGGGACGGCACCAGACGGCCCAGGCTCCTGAGGATGGCGGCGGTAAAAGTCATCTATGAGGCCCGGGTCCTCAATAAATCTGGAGGGTATCCAGGAGCGCTCCTCCGGACCGTAGCCCTCCCAGTCAACCAGGAACTGGCGTCCTCTGCCTCTGTTCCGGACTGCCAGTAGCTGCTTAACTGTGTATACTGGACCGCCGTCAATCATTCGGGGGGGTGGTGGGGGCTTGGCAGGAGGGACCATGGGGCTATCCTTAACTGGTTTCAGTCTCCCCACGTGGAAAGTGGGATGGACCCTGAGGGATCTGGGGAGACGAAGACGAACAGCAGCAGGGTTAATCATTTTTTCAACAGGGAAAGGACCAACAAACCTGGGAGCCAGCTTCCTGGACTCTACGTGGAGGGGCAGATCCCTGGTGGATAGCCAGACTTTCTGGCCAGGCTTGTAGACGGGCGCTGGGCAGCGCCTCCGATCAGCAGCCCTCTTCATCCGGGCCGAGGTTCGCAGGAGGGCCCTGCGGGCTGCTGCCCAGACCCGCCGGCAACGACGAACTAGGGCATGCGCCGACGGCACCGCTACCTCCTTCTCTGTGTCAGGAAACAGAGGAGGTTGGTAGCCGTAGGCGCCTTGGAATGGTGTCAGACCGGTGGCTGCGGTGGGGAGGGAGTTGTGGGCATACTCGACCCAAGCCAGGTGCTTACTCCAGGTTGCAGGGTTCTGGGAGATGAGGCAGCGGAGGCAAGTCTCCAACTCCTGGTTGAGGCGTTCAGTCTGTCCATTGGACTCGGGGTGGTACCCCGACGTGAGGCTAACTGTGGCCCCAATCAGCGCACAGAACTCAGACCAGAACCGTGATACAAACTGCGGGCCCCGGTCGGACACTATGTCTCTAGGGAGGCCATGTAGGCGAAAAACATGAGTTAGCATTATCTCCGCCGTCTCCTTGGCTGACGGCAACTTAGGCAAGGCAATGAAATGCACCAACTTGGAAAAACGGTCCACCACTGTCAATACAGTGGTGTTACCTTCAGATGAGGGAAGTCCCGTAACAAAGTCCAGTGAAATGTCCGACCAGGGCCGACTGGGAACTGGGAGGGGATGGAGCAATCCCATCTGAGGTCTCGAGGATGACTTGTTTTGGGCGCAGACTCGACAGGCCTCCACATACTCCCGGACATCCTGTTCCATGGCAGGCCACCAGAAGCGTTGCCTGACGACAAACATAGTACGGCTCACCCCTGGGTGGCAGGTAAGCAGGGAGGTGTGAGCCCAATGAATCACCTGAGGTCGCAGGGGCGCTGGGACAAACAGCCGATTGGCTGGGCAACCACTAGGTGGCGGGCTCTCACCATTGGCCTGCTTCACCTCAGCTTCTATCTGCCAATTCACCGCTCCTACCACACGTTTCAGTGGCAGGATGGACTCGGGGACCTTGGCAACAGACTCGGGGTCATAAAGGCGAGAGAGGGCGTCTGGCTTGGTGTTCTTGGACCCCGGCCTGTAGGACAAGACAAAATCAAAACGGTTAAAAAACAATGTCCATCTAGCTTGACGTGCGTTTAGGCGTTTAGCCTTCCTAATATACTCTAGGTTCTTGTGGTCCGTCCAGACGAGGAATGGTTGTTGAGCTCCCTCCAGCCAATGTCGCCACTCCTCCAGGGCCACCTTCACCGCCAGCAACTCCCGATTCCCGACGTCGTAGTTGCGCTCAGCTGATGAGAGCCGCCTGGAAAGATAGGCGCAGGGGTGCATCTTCTGGTCCTTCTCTGACCGCTGCGATAAAACAGCCCCCACTCCTTCACTGGAGGCATCCACCTCCACCACGAACTGACGATTTGGGTCAGGCATTGTGAGGATGGGTGCTGTCGTGAACATGGCAATCAGCCTCCTGAATGCCTGGTCGGCCTCAGGGGACCACTGGAAGGGTGTCAGAGGAGATGTTAATGCATGGAGTGGTGCCGCTATTGCGCTGAAGTTTCTGATGAACCGCCTATAGAAGTTAGCAAACCCCAGAAATTGCTGAACCTTCTTGCGGCTATCAGGAGTTGGCCATTGAGCCACAGCGCTAACTTTAGCCGGGTCCATCTGTATCTGTCCCGAGGCTACAATAAAGCCAAGGAACGATACTGTATCGGCATGGAAATCGCATTTTTCTGCTTTAACATATAGCTGGTTCTCCAGCAGGCGCTGGAGAACCAGTCTGACATGATGGACATGAGTATGCTGATCAGGGGAAAAGATCAAAATGTCGTCCAAGTACACAAACACAAACAAATTCAAAAATTCACGGAGGACATCATTAATAAAAGCCTGAAATACTGCAGGGGCGTTGGCAAGTCCAAATGGCATGACTAGGTATTCATAGTGCCCTGATGGTGTGTTAAACCCAGTCTTCCACTCATCCCCCTCTCTAATCCGAACCAGGTGGTAAGCGTTTCTTAAGTCTAGCTTCGTGAATATCTTTGCTGACTGAAGCTGTTCAAACGCGGAGGCCATAAGGGGCAGAGGGTAGCGGTTCTTAACCGTAATGGCATTAAGGGGGCTATAGTCTATGCAGGGACGGAGCGAGCCGTCTTTCTTCCCCACAAAAAAGAAACCGGCTCCCGCAGGAGATGACGAGGGACGAATAAGGCCCGCCTTGAGTGAGGTGTCAATATACTCCTTCATGGCCTTTTTCTCGGGACCCGAAAAGGCATAAAGTCTCCCCTTAGGAATCGGAGCACCTGGAATTAAGTCAATGGCACAGTCATACGGTCTGTGGGGAGGCAAGGACGCAGCCTTGCTTTTGCTGAATACCTCCCCCAAGTCATGGTAGTCCACGGGTACAGTTGCTAGGTCTGGTTCTTCCCCAGGAGATGGGTCTGCCCCTCTAGTATAGACCTGACCTATTGCCCGTCTCTGACCCGCGGCTAAACAGTTCTCCACACAATTCTCTCCCCAGGCTGTGATAATTCCGGTCTCCCACTTAACATGGGGGTTGTGCCTAGACAGCCATGGGTATCCGAGAACCATTGGGTGCCGAGCAGAGTTAAAAAGGTAAAAAGACATCTGTTCATGGTGGTCGCCAACCTGAACATGGAGTGGTTCAGTCTTATGGGTTATTCTAGAAATAAAACGGCCATCAAGGGCAGTGGCTTCCAGAGGCTGGGATAGCAATTCAGTCTTGACTTGCCACTTGCGGGCCAAATCCCAGTCTAACAGGCTTTCGTCAGCCCCTGAATCAATTAGAGCCCCTACTGAATTAGTGCGACCCGTCAGGGTTACCTGGACAGTCGTCAGTGCGCGGGGGGGAGTTTCTGGCGTAGACAGCTGTCGCCCCCGAGTGCCTCCTCTCCCTGCTGGGCGCCCACCTTTCACCGGACATGCAGCCAGCAGATGTCCAGTCTCTCCACAGTAAAAACATCTGCCCTCCAGTAACCGGCGCCGTCGCTCCTCTCTGGACAGCCTTGCCCGCCCCAACTGCATCGGCTCCTCCCTGGGCTCTGGGGGTGCTGCAACCTGTGGAGAAAAATGTGACAGCGTGGCGGGTTGAGCAGCTATCCGGTGGTGAGAAGGTGTCCCGGTCTCCCTCTCCCAGTCCCTCAGCCGATTGCCCGTCCGGATGGCTAGGGCGATGAGGGAGTCCAGGTCTGTGGGTAAATCCAGGGGGATTAGTAGGCTCCGAACGGAGGCAGCGAGCCCCGTCAAAAACGTGTCCCGTAGGGCCGCTTCGTTCCACTCGCTGTCGGCAGCTATGGTGCGAAAGCGGATGGCGTAGTCGGCCACCGTGCGACTGCCTTGCTTTATCGTACTGAGCTCTCTTGCCGCCTCCCTCCCTGGTACTGTACGGTCGAAGACCTTCCTTAAGGAGTCTTTAAAAGAATCTATGGAGGAGCAAATCGACGCTCCTCGAGCCCACTCTGCGGTCGCCCATGCCGCCGCTCGTCCCGTAAGGTGGGAAATCATAAAAGCCACCTTGGCTGAGTCTGTCGGGAAAGCTGAGTGCTGGAGTTCATAGTGTAGCTCACATTGCACGATAAACGATCTACAGGTGTCACCTTCTCCGGAGAACTTCTCTGGCGGGGCTAGCCGGAGCGAGGCTGAAGGTGATCCAGGTGAAGCAGGAGTAGCGGAAGAGTTCGGGGGTGGAGAAGGTTCAGGCTGTGATCGAGGAAGGGCCTGCTTGATCTGCAGGGCTAACTCCCTCATCTCCGTGGTCATGGCTGCCTGAAAACTGTCCTGGCTGTGGGCCAACCCTTGCAACCCTCGGGCAAGGGAGGTCAGGTGTTCCTCCTGCCTCGTTAGTCGTGCTTCCTGGGAGTGGACCGCTGTGGTCAGCTGGTTGGAGTCGGCTGGGTTCATGGCTGGCCAGTTCGTACTGACACAAGGCGGGGCCGGAGGCTGAACCCAAATGCACGACTCTTCACGGATCGATCAAAGAAAAGGTCTTTATTATGGTTTCGTACAAAAGATTCACTCTGACGAGGAATGAACAAAAAATCACTCTTACGAGGAATAAACAAAAAATCACTCTTACGAGGAATAAACAAAAAATCACTCTTATGAGGAATAAACAAAAAATCACTCTTACGAGGAATAAACAAAAAATCACTCTTACGAGGAATAAACAAAAAATCACTCTTACGAGGAATAAACAAAAGGTCACTCTTACGAGGAAAAATAACGAGGCAAAGGCCGACAAAACAAGACTGGGAACTTGAGCATGAGAGAACACAACCTGGTAGTACTTGGAGCTGGGCGCTGGCTCTGACACATGGGACGTGACGAACTGGCACAGGACAAGGGGAGACACAGACAATATATAGGAGAGGTAACAGGGCACAGGTGGAAACAATCAGGGCAGGGGAAGGCAATCACTGTGGCGGGAAACACACAAGGGCAGGAAGCAAAGGTGCCTGAAACAAGAGGGAAGGGTCATTTCACAATAAAACAGGAAGTGCAGGACAAGACAACACGAGTGACAACTTAACATTTACGACGAGACATGACAATATCCTCTGTTAGGCTTATTTTCTTCATCTCTCTCTATTGAAGCCTGACCTGCAGTATCCTCTTATCTATCTCTCTTTTTTTTTTTTTTTTTAATAATCGAGACTCATCATCTTTCAGGGGCCAGAAGAGCAGATAAAATTGCCACCTATCGGCCAGAGCATGAGATGACGAAGCCAGGGGAAATAGCAGCAATTGCTATGTTTTCAATTTATCACCGACACCGTCTGCTGTGAGGTATCCCCGGAATAGACCGTAATATTAAGTTACAAAATTACTTCTTCGTGAGGCGGCACATACATATATATGAATTCGATAACCAGGAAACAGCCCTGATAGAAAATATTAGCGCGAGAGCAATGCACACAGTCTAAAGAAGAGAGTAAAGGTAGGGGGATTATCTATCAGTGACACTTTTATTTTAAGATCTGCTTCAGAGCACAGCCCCAAATACTTTTTAAATTGGATGTGCAGGCCGGGGGCGTTTTGCATTTTACCAGACCCACTTTTATGCCGACTGACATTCGAGGACTGATGAAGGAACCCTTGAGTGTCATATTGTACGAGTGATCTGCAAGCGTTGCTGCCACCTAAGAGTAAAAACTTTTTTCCTTTTAAACACACAGCACAAAAAGGAAGTTCAACGTTATTCTTGGCCTATACTGGTCCATAGGTATCCAATCAAATGGTTTGGTGCCATAACCTGACCCATTTTTTTAAATATTGAATACACACTACATATAAGACATTTTATAGGATGTACCATTAATCTGAATAGTCTGTATTTGAGGTGTTTAGGGAAGTGCACCGTTTTCTCTCGATATCGTAAAATCCATATGAAATCCATCCATTCCTGACCAGGGATATTTCAAACAATAAAAGAAATATTATACTTGCTACTCGGAGAACCAAAGTTAAAAACATAACCAAGGCGAACTTTTACTCTTGTGAAGCAGCAATAATTTCACAAACTGAAGAATCCATAAAGGGTTTGCACGTGGGCAGCAAATAAGCTTACCCTGGGGTTGGCTTGTGGAAACATAACGTACATAATTCTCACCTGATACATTAAGGAGCATAAACCACGCAGGAAAAGTAAGAGGGGAAGTTACCTGTCCCCGCTGACTGAGCGTGAAGTGTGAACGCGAGGGTCTGTGCTCACCAATTATCGGGGAGTGCGCGAATGTATTGATACCAGGGGCTGGAAAATCAATGCAGTATCATAGAAAAAAATATTGCAATACTCAGCTGTATTGATTTTTTTTTTTTTTGGGCACAGCCCTACTCTATAATTTTAAACATTCTATTAGTTAGCTAGCGGCCTCACGAGTTGAAGGTATGTGTTCGGATGTCAATAGGAAAAGGTTTTGTTAAACATCTCTGAAACAGCATGGTTATTTTATTCACGTTTCCCACCTGCACTTCTCCAGAGGTTGCTCTAATATTGTTCTTATAATCTATTTAAATTAATCCATCTAAATGTCCTCACAGAAACAGGATAATTACAGCCTAATCGCCATTTCGCTGTCCGAGAGGAGTTAAAATGCGTTTTAGACTTTACTGTAATTGTGTACAATACAGATCTCACACATGCTAATAAATGAGACCAAAACAGTGCTGTTCGTCATCTGACAGGAAGTCTGAATGATAGAACTATGACAAGTTATTGACAAACTGTCCCCGACAAGCTACATCCCATGAATCAGTGTTCCTTCCTCCACCAACAGCCAGCCTCCATGTTTTTTTTTTTTTTTATCATGTCCATCTCCTCCCTTGCAAAGGTGAGGTCGAGGAGAACACAGGGTTCGTCTCTAGCAGTCCATTTGGCCGGATACGTCGAACAAAACAAAGACTTGTAATGAAGGTTGGGGGGGGGGGGGGGGGGGGCGGGGGAGGGGGGGTTGTTGGGGGGTAGGACAACAACAAAAGTCTTTTGTCTTCACAAGCAGATGTCTCGAAAACAAACGTCTGGGCAGCTCGGTGGCTGACTGCTCCGGGCCCAGGCGCTGAGGTGAGGAATCAAATTAACAAGGGAGGCAGCTGGCATCCGTAAAGCCCTTTGGCTAGGGTCTGTTGTTTTGGTGATAGACAGGATGAATTAATGAGCTATGATGTGCTACGCTGCACTGTCTCACCTTGTGACAGCGTGATCATCAGTCAAAGACATTTTTTTTTCTTTTTTTATATATGTTCACCAATGCGCTGTGGGCTACATGTTGTTAAATATGTTGTAATATCTTGACGGGCGTATTGACAGACACTATCACACTGTTGGGGCGCATGTCCTTGAAAATTAAACCGAAGGACCCGCTGCTGTTGGCATAATGGTGTGTATTTCTTGAGAGATTCATCAGATTGTTGGCACTGGGACACATGGCTTTCAACTGCTTATTATATCATTCAGTGCATAGTGAAATGATAATTTGGACTTTTTCCGGGGACTATGCATGTAGAATTGTTCCCATCAGCCCCGTTTTACTTTCCTGCATCATACATCTGCTCCCGCCGCAGGGACAAGAGACGCGAGGAATCAAAACAAGAAGACATGACACCTCAGCCCCCAGCTGAAGAGATTTAAAACATGAATTATCCGAGCCGGGAGGAAGACTATTCTACACCCACCGATGGCAACTGCCTGTGAGGATTCACCTTCTGCATCCTCCACCCTCCCCCAAACCCCATCAAGGTCACTCTCCTCTCTCTAAGCCCTCCGCCAGTTTTGACATAATAGTCACAATTAGGATAAAAGCACAGCACTTACAGTTATTTCTCTACAAAATACAACTAATTGATATCTGCTGAGTCCAGGCTAATGGTGTTTATGGACTATTCCCAGGAAGAGCCGGTAACAGCCTGTCACCAACAATCGGGCAGATAATGCTTTTCACACTCTAAGGGCCTAATCTGTAAAGATCACAAACAGCTCACACGCTTGTTTGATAGATATTTGACCAGTGATTTACTAAGAATTAAAATATAAATGACAACATGTGCAAATGTTGTGAAGACAGCAGAAATTAGATGAGGGTTTGGCGTGTTTCCACTAAGAGTTTGGAAGGCAACAGTTAGTGTCTGGAAATATCTGGGTGGTTCAGAGCATCATGACATGAACACACGACCACACATGACCAGAAAGTCTGCAGACGTAGACAGATGGATGACAGGGATGTTCAAAAACACACTAAAACAATGAGAAATAGGCAGGAATTATCAGATCTGCATATAAGCACTTCTATTATTACATAATTAATATACACTATATTGCAATATAGGATTGGGAAAGATGTGTATAGCTTAAATAACCGCACATGGGAATGTCTTTGTTGGCCGTTCTACTTGATTAAATACCTGGAAACCTAAGGTACTTTATCACATTAATGAAAAAATCCTGAAAAATCTGTATTTTCATAGAGCATCCCTGCTCATTGATATGCAGTAGTGTCCAAGCAGTAAGGCGCAAAATCTCAAAGCTTGTGTGTGTGTGTGTGTGTGTGTGTGTGTGTCAATGTCCTGTGTCATATGTTATAATAGGACATGAAAAAAATAGCATTTATCAGTATGTGACCTCATATTTCCCCTTTTGAGTTTAAAAAGATTTAGCTATACTTCCATTATCCTCCTTAATACCTCCTGACCTTTTAATTCTGCTGCAATGCTAAACAAGCATAGATTTATTAGTGCCCATCTTCTGTTGTGTGTAGCAATGCACATAGTTTTCCACATGATAGAAACTGGGCACTGAGATACGAATGCGGAGTGTCTCTTATCTCTCACACCAACCTCTAATTTTCAGTCAGTGGCTCTTTATGCTTTCTCCTGCCTCTGAAGTGAGCTATGAATTATATAATGTGCTACCACGTGGCAACACGGTGGCAAAAGCATCCTCAATATGCATATACATACATACATACATACATACATACATGCACCGCCTCACTACCACGTGGAGTAAACACAGTCTCAACAAACCGAATCATGTAATTCAAATGGACATGTAATCTGATCTAATTAAAGACTTAAAGATTACATAAACCATTGCATTGGCAGCGCGGCTAATTGCGTTCGCAGGATTTCTTCGCGGTTCGTGATGATAACAGCATGAGTCCCCTCCCAGCCAGACCCTTTGCATAAAGTGCACAAATATGAATGTATGGAACTGTGATTTGGTGAGAGACAGAATGTCAAATTTAAAAAAAAGTAGTATATCATCATATATCATAGTAATGATGTTGATTAAAAGGTTATAAAATCCACATTGAAATCGGTCTACACTTGATAAATGAAATAAAGGCTGTTTAAATATTAGCATCCATGTGATTTTGAATAGACCAACAGAGGTCCATTAAACAGTTAACCAACTCCAGGGGAGATGGTAGATTAATGGCAGGTGTTAGAGCTCCAATTTTTTTAATCAAGGAGAAGGACACGAGGCACGGTGCTGAGGTCACGCAGGTGCACTTTTAGTGGTTTGGTTGGCAGAGGCACGTGGAGCACCAGTGGCTCACTTGGATACGGGTTAGGACGGAAGGGAATACATTATCATACATTACAATGTGAGGGTGTTGCTGGCACTGACAATCATGGCCAATCACATCCGTTACTGTCATCTTCTTTAAGCACTGTTTTGCAAAATAATTAAGTGCTTTTTTGGATGAAAACACCAGGAAAAAGATTGGTGGGAATGGTCATCCCAAAGGGAGTTTATTTTTTTTTTTTCATACTGCATTTTTGCTTAGTCGTTTTGCAGTAATCTTGTACATCTGGTGTGGATAATTGCGGCTTGACAATGTTCCCAAAAATATATCACATGCACACACAAGTGTACGCAGGCACGCTGATGCATAAAGGCCTTGTTTTTTTTTTAGTTTTCCTTTCATTTCGAGCGCTACTCAGCTGGAGGAGCGGCTTTGATATGATGTTACATAAAAAACGTCAGCGTGCTTCAAAACAAACCTAAACTCTATTTTTGTGTGCTCGTTTGTATGTTTGAGTGTGGGCGCAGGCGGGTACGCACAACCCCAAGCACCAGAGTGCCAATGAGTACCATATCTCAACAACACTGATTCTCTTCCAAAGGATAAAATACCATTTTAACTCAAACTCCTCCGTCAAAGTTTGCTTGCAGATCTACGTGTTTCAACAATGAGTGATGAGATACTGCAGTCCCTATGGCGAGGGTCTGGTTTTATACAGGCAAAGGTTAGGTGGTTATTTTTAGGTAAAATATAATTGATTGTTATTCAGCAGAGTGCTCTATTAGTTACTCCTGTATCTCTCTGTCATTCTCACATCTCCACTCCTAACTTTTCATTGTCATTAATCATAGTCATAGACTCTTTCCTTTACCTTTGTGTGGTAAAGATTAGCAGTTAAGGGAGAAGGTCAGCCTGCCTGCTTTAGCTTAGGTGATGGTCTTTTATTACCGGATGTTTCAGATTTTCCTTTTTAATATATTTGCAATAAATAAAATAAAATCCTGTTTTCACTTGGTTATTATAGGGTATTGAGTGCATGAGGAGATTAAAATAAACAATATAAAAAGGTATGGTTTATCAAGATCCTGATTAGGTAGCACTAAAACGTGCAGTTTTATTTAGGGAAAAAAAAGAGATTAGAGGATGGATGGGGGGGGGGTGCGCTCACCCACACGGCGCCATACATGCTGTCTACCATCTGGACGGCACCGTGAAAACTGGGACTCATCCGCGAAGAAAACACTTCCCTAAAGTGCCAGACGCCGTTGAAGGTGAGGGTTTTCCACTCAAGTCGTTTTCTGACGGATAGTCAGGTGACAACAAGGAGCATGCAGATGAGCGTCCCCATCGACGGTTCCTGACAGTTTTGTGAAATTCCTGGCTAGCGCGAAACCAACTGTTGCGGCAGCTGCTCGGCGGGTCGCTCCCAGACGATCCTGCGGGTTTAGGATGCTGGATGCGGGGACACGCGTGGTCCGCGGGTTGTGAGGCCAGCTTGTGGTAGTGAAGCTAATTTTCAGTTCACGCCAGTGTCTCTGGTGGACATTGTAGGAGAGAATATTTGACCAGATTAGTTCAGTTTTTATAGAGAAAGGGGTCCAATCCTGGGTAGAAAATACCTGCAGGATTGCCTATTGACAGACCTATAAAAATGAAGATTCTCCCAGTCACAATGAATATAGTTGTTTTAGAACTTAAGTATTTGATCAGTATTTTATCAGAATGTGCTAAAAATGCTCCATGTCTTATTGTAGCAGGAAATATAGTCTCATTGTATTATCTTGTTTATAAAGGATATGAATTTCCCTGTGTGTGCATGTCTTAGTGTGGCACAGTGATATGCACACACACACCTGACCAAACAATGATTTTGTTAGTGATACACAATGATTATTATGAAAACCTACATACTCCTTACAACATTCCTGTAGTCCGAATGTCAATTGCACACTCCTGTGATTGTGTCACGTTAAACTTGCGTCGCATGATAAAACTGCACATTTTAAAGTGGCCTTTTCTGGTGACCAGCCCGAGGCGCGCTGTGCAGTAATCATGCTGTTTAATCAGCATCTTGAAATGCCACACCTGCCAGGTGGATGGATTATCTCAGCGAAGGAGAGGTGCTCACTAGCACAGACTTGAACGGATTTGTGAACAAATTTGAGAGAAATGAGCGTTTTGAAAAATGGGGGTCATAATCAAAGTGGTGCATTCATATGTTTGTTCAGTGCAAATTCATGCATTAGAGCATGAGGCTATAATCACAAAAATACGAGAAAAAAAAAAATAGTGAATGGGTCTGAATTTCTGAATGGTGGAATGCCAAGGCCTTCCAGGATGCCAGGGACACTGCAGGCTCTGAAGATCTGTTCTCTTTTTAGGACACAATATGAAATACAAATAGCATGGTTCAGACAGAGGAAGATGAGGCCATAACAGAAACGTGCGGGGAGGGGGGGGGGGGGAAGAAAGCAAGAGAAACGAGATGTAAGAGAATGCAGGGGAAAATAAACAGATTATACAGTAGAAATCCACCAGATATTGTCTGTAGGTCTGCTTCTGCGTAAGCAATCGGATGCAAAGTAAATAAAATATTGTCATGACATATGCAAGAATGCTGCAGAGCAATTTGAATGATACAGTAGCTGGGATCATTATGCAGCAGGAGGGAAGCGAGCGGCCTTAACCAAACCAGACAGAACGACTTTAATGGAACCAAGAGGAAGGAGGACGACTAATTAAAAGAAGGAGGGACAAGAACGCCACTAAAACTAAAACACTGCGGTTGCCAGGTTGCGGATGCAGTTCATTGGCAAATAAGCTTGGCTAAAAAAAAAAAGAAAACATAATAATGACAGTAATCAGTGCACAATAATGTTATGAAATCAGCAAACAATACTGTTTACTGTATATCCAGTATATCATTAAAAATAAAAACAGTTTGCTATTCTGAATGCTGATTCAAAATAAAATGCCATCCTCCTCGTATTTTTGCTTTATTTCAGGGGGGAATTGCGGTATTCAGCCATTATGTCTGCTAACTTACACCCTACACAGGTACTTTGAGGAGTGAGTGCAGTATGTGTGTGTGTGTGTGTGTGTGTGTGTGTGTGTGTGTGTGTGTGTGTGTGTGTGTGTGTGTGTGTGTGTGTGTGTGTGTGTGTGTGTGTGTGTGTTACGGATAGCTCAATATTTGCTGCTTCATCACTTTTCTGTCCCTCCACTGGAGCCACACAGTTTTGCTTGCTCACCTTTGGTGGCAGTAAAAACTGCCATTACTCTGGTTTACAAATATAGAAGGCTGCAAATCCTATTATGGGTAATTTAATCAAGACCAAGTGAGTCACAAGGCAGGACTTTACATGTTTAGCTGTAATACGGTGTTATATATCCATGGAAACAGATGTCCGGGGGGGGGAAATGTTGACAATTTGCGTTTTTGCAGATGCAGTGATTGTCAGAAATTCACACGTACAAAATGAGCTATATAAATGTCCAGGTAAATGCAGCAAAATGTTCAATGCAATTATACAAACTGTCCGGTTCACAGTGACGAGTAACAGGCCTCTCCTGCAACTTTTCAAACTCCGGCCCATGGAACAAAGCACAGAGCCAACCCTCCGCCCCAACCCTCCTTCTCCTGCCAAGAAAGGTAGAACTCAGAGAAGAGTCAACTGAACTCCACTATGTCACGGTGCCTGAGACTTTTAGCGTATCTGAGGTTTGCAGAACCGCAAACTGCCAACGTTCTACCTCTGGAGACTGGCATGGATATTGAGAAAAAAGGCAAATAGAGCATGATGTGCACAAACACACTTTAGCATACAATACACTTTGTCTGCGTAGCATCTGATCATAGCACCAGCACCGTCAGTAGTAACTGAGCAACTGGGAGCAAAAACGCTTCCTTATGTACACACACTCACTCACACAGTCGGCGACGCCAGTGACACAGTGTGACAAAGATGACTGTTTAATTGATGATATTGTTTGTCTAGCTGGCTCTGGCGAAGCCGTCTTGTCACGCGTGCTGTAAGGCTGTGTGATTAATAATGGACTGTAACAGTAGCCGCGTGTTTACACAGCGCGACCCCGTCCCGTTCGTCCGGCTCACGCTCTATCGACCAAATTAGGTTCAACTAATTGCCCGCTGCTGGTCGAAACACGTGGCTGCCCATGACAGAGAGTAATACCGCAACATGTGGAGGCCCGTCGTCCATATTGGGTGAACTTATCTGTGTGTGCTTGGCATTGCCAACACAACACAGGGCTGGGCAAAAGGTCTTGGCAGTGACTTGGGCTGATTGGAGGACACGTAGTATCAGTTTCAGTGGACTCTATTGATTTGCTGGGAGTTGATATAACACCCTCAGACTTTAAGAGACAGAATCACATACGGGTCAGTGACAAGTCACGTTTGGAAAGATGAGGAAAAACGTTTTTTTTTAAATACAGTTTTAAGAAGCATTCATCTGGTCTTTCAATACGTACATTCTGTGTATGTGTAGGTTTCTTGTCATCTAAAAGTAGATTTCTATCATTTGCTTTTTCAAAAAATTGAAGATTTTGCATGATTTTTTAAGACTAAATGTCAAATGGTGTAACCGAAAAGGTCAATTTTAAACATTTAATTAACCTAGAATACAAAACTAGTTGATATCATATTATTTTTCTTATTTAAATAAACCTATCACAAAGCTGGTACTAAGTTTTTAGTAATAACCCACATGACAGTTTTGACATTATATACAGTATCTAATGCTGTATATAGTAGTTTTCAATTTCATTTATCATAAATAAGCAGTTTATAAGCTGCACTCATGGACAGCATAAATAATGGTTGTAGTGATCTAACATCTGATTTCTGGACTGTGGAAGTAGTGACCTTAAGTTAAAGTCTACATCTATATGTTTTTTTTGGGGGGGAACCAGAGAGCACTTTATTTGAACAAAAATCCAATGGGTAGGAGGGAAGGGGTGGATTTAACTCAGGGACCAACAACACAAACATGGGTATTTTTTAAAACGTTGTGTTTCTCTACATGTGTTGGCATTTCATGCTCATGTAAACACAGTTGTTGACTCCTGACACTGGTGAGTCCACAGTGAACTTTTTTTTTTTTTTTTAAAAGGTCTAGTTTCAGCAGTCATTTGGCTTGCAGATTGCAGTTTCTAGACAGCTGACATTGCTGCCATCTGCAGACTAGCACTTTACTGTACTTTATCCTACTATGTAATTCAGAAACATATCATCTTTCCCTGCCACTTGACCCTATTCTAAAATGCTTTTCAGAGATATATCTGTCAAGCTAATCTCTTGCAACTGCCTGATAAATTCTTATTTTTGGTAGACATCATTTCTTCAAAAAAAATAAAACTTACACCTCGATTTCCTATCAACATTGTTTGACATCACACTGTGGGACAGTAAACACTAAGTTGCATCCATGGAGACTTGTGGAGCGCTCTCGCCTTGTGATTGGCTAAAATGGCCTTCCTGCTAGGAGTGCTATCGCCCCCTACTGCTTTGGCATATGCATGTCATTGTTTAAGGTGGTACAATTTTTGTCTCTTTAAACCGGGGACCATAAAAGTTCAGTAACAAAAAAATTTGTGTGGACTTGAGGAGGAGAGGAGGAAAGGCCACAACACAAAGCCCCTCGTTTCCTGTCTGTGTCGTCCTCCTCCTGTGTGATCCTGCTCTGCGTCTGTGTGTCTCTCCCTCGGCAGAGGCAGGGCGTAGAATTCATGTCCCGGTACACCTGCCTTCAGTGGGCTCATTACCTGCGGTGCGTAACCCCCCCAGCTCTCCAGCCACTCGACGCCGGATTGTTTTGCCGTCCCCACGGTAACACCAGGACAAACCCGTGCTAGTCTGCTAGTCTCCAGCGATGCGTTTCCAGTTGACTCTTGCTCCTCCTGTGTACACCCTGCTGTCTCCTATCCCGTTTGCCTCCTTCCAATCGCGTCGCCCCTGCCTGCGCGCCCCGCGACCTGGACCCACCCTCACCGCCCAGCTCCCTGCTGCACCACCAATAAATCTCCATTCACCTCTGAACTTTTGTTTACATCGCCTCGGGGCCCGGGCCGACTAAAGGCAACACTTCCCAAACTGGCAACCTGAGAGTCAGCCGCTCTCTCTCTGCGCTAACATTAGCTCCCACATTATAAGATAAACACGCCCCCGTGGTGAAAGGGGCTCGCGGGTAAGCTTAAACTGCGTTACCATTGAACCGCCTGTCAAGTTTCATAACAGCGATGCTTATAGCTCGGTGATATCGTCACAATGAAATAAACATGAACATATTTATGGCATATCATGCAAAATATATGTAAATTCCATTCTATTCAAAGGGTTTTATGTTATGTGCAAAAACACATTATATGGAAGCAGGTAGGCAACATATGAATACAGATTCAGCAAGCAGGTTTGGCACAGATACTAATAGTGAAGTACCTGAATGCACAGACACACACACACTCAAAAAAAACTTGTCATGCTCTCTCTCTCCCATTTTTCAGTTTGCTCTCAATAAGCTAAATCTCAGCATATTTTGGTAATCTTGCCCCAGGCAGAGGGAGGAGTATCCTGGGAGCCCACTGCAGAGAGCCTCATTGCCAACTCACTGCGCCAGCCCTGATAACATCGTCACTATGCACCATCCACCAGACCAGGACCAGTCCTACTGTGGCTGCCTCGGGCGATAATGGGTAAAACAAGGCGCTTAGACGCACCGCCTTTCTTAAGCATGGAACTATACCAGGCTATGTCTGGAAGGAGCCTCACTCTGAGACTTTGAAAAAAAACCTCCCAATCTATACCACACTGAAACAGTTTATAGGAGAAGAGAGTGTTTAGGAGGAGGAGGAGGCCACAGAAGATAAGACAGCACAGGATTCAAGTAAGAAAATCAATTAAAACAATTAAATAACTACACAGTAGAGGATTAGCCCTGCAGTGGTTTTTATTTTGGTCAGACTAGCTGTAACTAAATCAATAAAGTCTCTTGTGCATATCGTCATGTCGAGCCCTTAAGATCCAATTGTTAAATTCACGAAAACACTTCTGGTCTAATGTAGATTGCTCTCCCCTGGCGTTTTTGGTGCCATCTTTGTCTCTTTCTCATTTCGTATTCCTCCTCATTCTTCCTTCACTTTCCCAGAGAAAAGTGAAATGCTTACAAATGAAAGTGACAAATCGCTCCTCGGGATGTGCTTTTCGCTCCCGCAGCGGTGGAGGCTGAGCCTGCTAGTAGTAAACAAACTCCAGCCTGCGACTGTAGCCTGAAAAAAAGTTTAGTTTCAGCAGTTTGAGACGGCGCTGCCAGCCGACGCTGTGAGGAGCTCTCAGGGCGATACGTTTCAGTTTCCCCTCATGCTACGGGAAAACTAATTCTTAGCTGAAAAGCGCCATGAAAACCAAGCACCTCTTTTCCCCTTCTTCTTGCACCGTGTGCATGCAGGCAGGAGTGAAAGCGCGTTACTATGGTTACGGGGGGACACGCTCCCTTGTCTCTGTCGTTCTGAATCTTCCTCATGATTCTGAAAACCAACATAGGGTTAGTTCAGAGCCCATATTATTGCCCTTTGTTTATACTTTGTGGCAATCGGTGGACTTTGAAGGTGTATGCGTGGCTACTGAAAACCTAGTCCAACATTGTTGAACCAGGTTTATCCAAATCATAATGTGATGTGTTGCACGGCTGTTTCATTGTTTCATTCTTATCTACACGGACCACCTTGATGATAGTCTCGTAAGCTGCAACCTAGGATTCAGTAATATATGGAGTGTATTTGAAAAAGACTCAGACTCATGCATATTTTAAATGCACCTGCATTCAGACCAAACTCATACCTCATGCATGTTCTCCGCTGCAACTAGCAGATGCAGGTCAAATGTCAGATGGGCGGTGCAGACAAGCTGAAACCCTGCATGGCTACTACCATGATGTCAAAGAACACCCTCTCACTGGATAGTCATTAATTGTCAAATCACTGAGGCTCTAGTGCACCAAAACAATTACATGAAACCTGCCAAAAAATGCAGAAAAAACTCAGGACAAGTAGCCACAATATGTTAAAGTACAATAATCTAGTAGATAGTAGTCATACTGGTTCAATAGAAGAATTTTAGTAAATTTTTCCAGCTTCGCTATTAATCGCCTCCCAAACTGCCACCTGGTCTCAAACACCTGGTCTGTTATGTGATTGAAGCAAACTGGTATTTTACTGTAAAGAATATGAACAAAAACGAATAGGCCTGGGCCTGCTGGAAAAAGAAGGGAACATCATGCTTTTGGATAAAAAAACAGACTGAGATAAATTATTCACTCTTTCTCTTACACCGGCACAGATACACACTCACACATAAACACATGCATGTAGACACGCGTGTCTCGTTGCTCGGACACGCCAGGACACATGCCCGCACAAGTAAGCAGTCTGGAAATAGACACCTCCCACCGAGCTCCCAAATAACCGCAGACCCATACGGCCGATCAATAGTATCACATAAATGTTTAACTTTAAACCCTGCAGAAATCAATACGGATTTCTTAACAGGAGCATAACTCATTTTTTTCCTGTTAAATAATGATGTGCTGCTACAGTATCTGCTCAGTGAAAGCAGACAAACTGGAGAGGTAAAGAGTGTGTGCTACCTTTCCTGGATTTTTTTTTTCCATTCTGCAGAGACACGGAGCGTGCACTATACACTGTACCACAGATCTAACAGCCCAGCATGATAGAGCCATATCATTTTTAATTTTCTATAATAGAATATCGGCTTTTGTTGAGGCAGCTGTAGCATTCAGGACAGGCACGTTTTTGAACGGGAACTCGCACTAGTGCTTTTAAAAAAAAAGCAATAGAGACCATGACAGAGGAGGAGCAGCCAAGTGTTAAAATGCGGTGGAGAAAAAGATGAACATTCAGGAGGAGGCTGTGAAGGACAAAGGAAAGGTGAATTGGATAAATACATGTGGAAATAAAGGAGGGGGAAAAAGGTCCACTAGACAGAAGACTATGGAGGATGAGTCAGAAAACAGCAAATGTGTGTGTGTGTGTGAGAGAGAGAGAGAGAGAGGGCATGGAACTGAGAGAGCGTCAGTAAGTGGCAGGCCACATGGGAGCGGAGGAGGGTGCGTGCAGCATGTCAAATGCTAAATCACTCAGGGGCTTCAATCCAGCTGAAATCTCAGCCCTGCTTCACAGCCAGGTATTCATTAGAGTAATACAGGAGGAGGGGGTGGATTATGAGAGGAGAGGGAGGGGGGGAAGAAGAAAGGATTTTCAAAGGGCCACATTTGGCTTGGCAATTAGCAATCAAGTCGCATTGTTGTGTCTATTCATTTCGTATTCCCTGTGACACGAAACAAACAACACCCGTGCACCGTCACCCTCAACGGCCACGTTTTTCCGCTTCTTCCACCTGCCTTTTTAATTATTCAAACAAAGTCGCGTCTCTCCCCTGTCATTATTTCTTTGACTTCTCTGTTTTTCCTGGTTTTTTTTTTCCGTTTTCAGGAGGGAACTCTTCCGAAGCCTGTCCTCCCGCTCAGCCCCGGCAGGCAACGGCAGCGAGACCTCTCCCGGCATCAGTAATTGTTTGCCGCCGCTGCCCTCAGTCACCTAAAGGTCGACTGGGACCTCTGTGTATTTATGAGGGAGTAATCTCCTACCTGTTACCGGGTGACCCAGGGGACGACGGGCTGTCGGACGGACAGCTCCGAGCCAGCGACACGACAGCCGCTCAGCTATAATGACGGGACTGAAAGATGGGTGAGAATTAGGCGATGATGAGGAGGATAGAGGGAAGGGAAGGCCTCTGCCTGGAGACACACTATAGCAATGCCACATGTCTGTGTGGGAGAAGATACAATATGTCCATCAACAATGTTGTGATTCCTCCTGATAATTGTGCAGGGTTTGGATTGCCTAGAAGACTATCACTCTGA
Source organism: Eupleurogrammus muticus (assembly GCA_036785175.1). Taxonomy (NCBI): domain Eukaryota; kingdom Metazoa; phylum Chordata; class Actinopteri; order Scombriformes; family Trichiuridae; genus Eupleurogrammus; species Eupleurogrammus muticus. The sequence continues at coordinate 9,415,593 of JAYKQN010000001.1, forward strand.
CTTGATGGATGAGCACAACATGTGTGCCTTTTTTTCCAGACATGTAAATGCAATGTAAATTAAAAGTGGAGATCATTTAGTTTTTGATTCTTTGGGATTAAACGCTTTATTGCCCAATAAAGACTACTAACGAAATATGGATGTGATGATTAATTTTCTTTTAGAATAATATTTCTTTTCATATTTTCAAGAAAACCGTGCAACATAATATGCACACTGTTAAAGATTATGAGTTTTTCATTAATGTAGCTACAACACAGAACTGTTGCAATAAATACACACATGTTCACTATATTTTATAGTATTGTGCATATACGTTTTTTTTCTAGTGTGTCTTCAGACCAAAGGTGGAAGAAAGCAGGCGGGGAGTAAAGGATACATCCGTACACCGCCTGATCTGGAGCCGACAGCCAAGAGCTTCTGCACGGGGTCAAAGGTCAGAGCAGTGGGCTGGTAAGGGAAACCATGACGAACCGTCTGCAACAAAAAAATATAAAACAATGTTTTAGTTCAACAAGCGACAACATATTGTATTATCATGGTAAATAAATTAATTTTTTTTAATCAATTAATGTATGTCGTCTTTCCCTGTGACATTCTGCGGTGACCTTTAGTTCGCAACAAAATGCTTAATCCTTAGAAATGTTGAAATGTATTTTCTATTCAAATGGTTAATGATAACAAATAACATTCTATGATGACAGTCTGATATTTTATTCACAATACAGGTTAAAACTGGTGGCTGCAGGCTATTTTTACTTACGATGGAGTTTTACTCAGTATCTATATATATATATATATATATATATATGTATATATATATATATATATATATATATATAATAAATATATATATACACATTTATCAGAGACTATGTGCATTAATAAACATTTCAGTTCTAATATCAATGTAAATGAGCCTGAGTGAGCTATAGAGCTAATTTACATCTGTAGTCCCTAGGCAGGTTACTGCACAATACATAAAAAAACTACACAATATGTAATAAATACGAGAACAATTAATACATAAAAGCATCAAGTAGCATACCCACACATATTGGTTTAATCACCCATCCCAGCTGATGGGCTATATTTGCACCATATTAACATTTATAAATAAAGAACACATTAAAGATGCTGCAGAATTTTGATGAGCTGAGCGCTGATTGAAATTCAAATACTAGACCTTTACAAGGTCAACATGGAGTGAGTAGTGGAGTGAGCAGGAGTGAGCACATCAACAAATCGGTGGGAAGGTTTCAGTTCGAACAAATACTAAATAGAAATAGGAAAAAAAGGTCCAAGGCACAGTAATAAAAAAAGAAAAAAGCTTTTATAAATAAGGGTAGTTCTTTATAGAACACTAAAAAGCAAATATGTTTGGACCACAACTGGCCTAATGAGTTTCCTTTTGATGGTGATGGATATGGACTGTCAGTGTTGCATCTGAATTGAACTGAAAGTGAACTGGACTCCACAGTCATGCACCGAGACCCGCCTAGACAAAACAACACCGTCTCTCCCACTCCGGCTGCGAGATGCCCTGCATGCAACGCAGCTATCCGCCATAAGTCATGTTAAATTTCCCAGCAGTGCCTCATTTATTCTAATGCACTCAGGGGGAGGATGGATGTAGAGACACAGACATCACCAGTGTCGGATTGAAATGTTTACACTGATGACGTTACTGTTTTACCGGCAGATCATTTTTTTTAAGCCATAAAACAATGCTTCAGAGTCAAAAAAAAGAGAAACAATATTATCTGTAAAATTATTATAAGAACTCAATCAAATTTAAGTTTGGAATCCACAATAAAGTCATGAATCACCCCCTCTCTCCAGCAGAAAATGTTTTGGCTGCCGGGTTGCTTATGTGATTTCATGATTTCAGGCGTGAGTTTGGAAAGATAATATGAGAGTCTCCGGGTGAATGAAAAGGCTATAAAACAGAATGAAATCACTCAGCGGTGATCAGACTTGACAGAGGAAAATGAGAAATAACACGGAGAGACATTAAATCACACCGCTACCCAGTGGACAGAGTGCGTGTGTGTGTGTGCGTGTGCGTGTGTGACCGCGTGCGCGTGTGCTTGAATTCTACTATCTATAAGTCTGCAGAGGCTAAATGTTAATTGACATATTTTACATATTTATGAGTTATATGAGTGCATGTTGCCCCACGATTGGCTGGCGACCATCTGGGGTGTATCCCTGCCTCTCGCCTTAACGCGCTGGGATAGGCTCCAGCAGACCCCTGCGACCCCGAAAGGGAATAAGCGGGATAGACAATGGATGGATGGATGAGTGCATGTGTGTTCCATACAAATGGAGACACCAATTAATAGTATTGATAACCTTTATGTAAAAGATACAACAGGGCTGGGTTATGCAAATTGTTTGTGGTGTGGAGCTAACCCTTATTGAGAGGGAGGAGGTTAGGGTTAGGGTTATCTAACCGTTACTTTCTGTCAGTCTCTGAAAGATTATTTTCAGTGTGGTTGACTTCATCGTCTGCAAAAATAATGCTAATCAATAATCTTTGAAGACATGTTAAAAAAACACCCTCATGAATGTACACCTTTTCCTTTATTCCCTGTACTGCTCCCAAAGTACACAATACACCCAGCTCCTCGGTGTAAGAGCGGTTTCGCCACCTCCACTCAAGAATAAACACAACAAATGCAGGCATTCTTGTGTCATTTTTTAATTTGCCATAATTGTGTCGCCCATTTTCCTCTAGGGAGGTAGTGGTAGAAGAAAAAGCTTCAGAAGTAAACTAAATCCAATCAGAGGGAACAAAAAACATGTCACATAAGTGCCCTTCTGAGGTACTTGAATCACTGAAAAATTCTAAAAAGAAAATTGCTTTTTTTTTTGTTGGTTTCTTCTGGCAATGAAAGCTAACCCTATAACTACATGTTCGCTTAAGAGGCCTTTTAAAACACACACCACTGACTGTGACTGATCACAAAAGCGAGATTTTTGTTATAACTCGCTCCCAGAGCGAAACGGCTCATAAAATAACTTCTGACACTTAACACGTCGACTTCCGTGCACCAAACCACTCACTGTGAGTCAGGTGCTCTGTTGTTGAGATACAGGAGCTCCAACACCCACCCCCCCCCACCACCACAGACACAAATAAGAGAGTCAAGAAGCGGATGAGAGAAAACGCATTTACTCTGGTGAATCTCAGAGCAGCTCATACATATTTTAAAGCAAAGCCATAAAGCAATTTTTATCCCTCCTTTAGTGCATGTGCAGGGAACAGGTTCACCCGTACTTCCATCTCCTGTCAACTCCACGTTTTTTTCCATTGATCGCCACGGGAGGGGGGGGGGAATAAATAAATAAATAAATAGCTGCCTGATAAAGACTATTTCATTCAGTCAGCAACCTTTAAAATCGATGAGTGCGATGAGGTAGCTGCTTCCAAACTAAGGTTACAGACCTGTATCGTGATCGGCCCCCACCCGTACCCTCCCCTCTCCGCTCCGGGCGACGGCTAATTTACAAGATAACGGCGAAGTGAAAATAAACACAAAGGAAATCACTTAATGTATTCATGCTCATGAGGCGGGCCAAGATGTACATTTAGAAAGGCACTCAGCCACGCGGCGAGTGTTGACCTGCTGCAAAGGACCCAGCGTTATGGCTGCCAGAGGCTGCATTACATCAACCACCCCCCCCCTTCTCTGTTGTGTTGTTTTCTCCAGTGTGAAACCCAAATGTACGCGATCTTTATGCACGCAAGCTTGCCGCTCATTCAGATAACAGTACAGACACCCCCCCCCCACCAAAGACTGATACCACCTCATGCCACCCATCGACCGCTCTTGCTCTCTCTCTCTCTCTCGCTCGCTCTCCCTACACAGCATTTCAGCTGCAGAGCTGGTCTAGACCCCTGGTTCTATAAATAGCAACCAGCACCCGTGTCTACCACCGCCAGCAAATTGTGCATTGAGCAGCGGTGTCTCCAAACACAGATCAACTGCATTCAAAATTCACCTGGAGCGCCGCACCACCACAAGTCACATGTTTTTAGATTAAAAAAAAAAAAAAACGCTGGTAACGGGCATCACGAGCCTCGTTTGCAGTGTTTTTTTTTTGGTTTTTGCAAGTGGCTTGATGAAAAGCAAAAAATCCTATCTGGCTGTAGTCGTAATGAATTGAGGTCTGCCAGCCCATGCAAAACAAATGAAATAAACACTCTATGATCAAGACTGCACTGAATGTTTTGTAGCAGTAAGACTTTTTTTTCAACTTACTGGATGATAAATGCAGTATGCACTTTTGAGAAATAATCATATGGCCCTGAGAACATTGTGAAAACAGTAGCCTATTATGTTGTGGCATTTATAGCATCGATATATAGAGCCAATATCGAAATCATCAGTACAGTAAGAAAAAGTTTATGTAAATTTGATACTTTTACTCAAGATTTTTGTAAAAAAACAAAACAATTATTAAATTCACAACAAATTGAGATTAATATAAAGTGGTTAAAGTCTTTTTTCTCCTGCTCGATAATCATGGTTAACCACTGATATGAAATGTTTTATAGCAATATGTGTTCAAGCTATATATAGCCCACCACTACATTTACATATTGAAAGTAGCTCTTTAACCATAAAATGCCCCCATAAAAAGTCAGAGGATTCTGATTATGCTTTACAGTATAGCCACCACATAAATACAGTTCTATAAGAATATGTGTGGAGTCAGAATGTCTCTTGTTAATGAGGGTTTCTCCGCCTCTACTGGTTCCCTTTCAGGACCGGTCGGGTTAAAGTGTAGCTGTTAACCCGAGTGCTTCACCTGGATCACAGACTCGTCTCTGCGTGTGCATGCTCAGAGCAGGGAGAGAGGCGAGAAACCGACGCCAACATAAATGACAGCAAAGCTCAGCAGAGACTCTCATTAGGCCCGAATGAAAACGGTTGAACGTTAACTAGGGGCATAACATAAATAAACATAGTCTCTGCTGTGTTTTGCCGTCATTCACGGCCTCGTTTTCCCTGCTTTCGGGCCCCCCACCCCACCCACAACCCCGAGGGGCAGTAGAGAAATCCACGTTTCACAGCGTGGGATATGACTATGAATATGTTGACAGTCATATTCACATGCACAATTGATCTCTGGGAAATGCAGTTAGAAGACAAAGTTTTTTTTAAATTGAAAAAAACACGAAAGTGCTGTGTTAAGACAACAAGGGAAGGATCTGATCGTTTTTGGTGCCTCGGTGCACCCTCACAGACAATATGCCGGCCCTGCTAGCAATGTGGAGTCATTAATGCAGACTTCTGAGGCAGCTAGTTACACGTGCTATGCATTTTAAAAGCCTTGTTAAAGATGTTGAGAACTACGGCGAGACTGCCTGAGTGAGCACCAGTCCAAACTAATGACTGATTATTTGGCACAAGACTTAATAGGAAGTGTTGGCCACGTTACTTTTAAAGTAATTAGTGATAGTTACTTCTCTAGTTACTTCTCCCAGTAACTGAGTTACTCCACTATAAAAGTATCTAGTTACCAACTATTGTGATTTTCATTCTTTTTTTAAGTTTAGAAACATACAGAAATTTCTAAGGAGTCTGTGAACTTTTCTCATGAAGTTAGTTTTTTTAGGTGTTGGCTACGGCCACAGTGTCCTGTGATAACATGGGGAATAAAGTAGCAGCTCAACAGACTAAAGCTCATATCTTTACTCTCCATTTTCCCCGGTAAGTCACGGCTTTACACTCCTCTGACTCTCTGACCTTTTGCCAAGTGCCTGAAGCTGTGATTGTAACAACCCCCCCCTCCCTCCGTCCTGTAGCTGGGCAACGGGCCAGTAACGCGTAGTGATGGCGTGTTTGTCATGGTAACGGCGTTGTAACTATAGAAAAAGTAATAAGATAGATTACACACTCTGAAAAAGTAATGCCTTTATTAATAGCGTTTAACATAGTTGTTCCCATCACTCATCTGACGTCACGCACACGCTGGTTCACATGAGATCAGGGGTGGTATGTGTATGTATATATACACCTCTCTTCCTCCTGTTAAGAATATATGGATAATCTGTGGGATTTAATACATTTGAAGTTCTTCCCACCATATATATATATATATATATATATATATATATATATATATATATATATATATGTCATGTTGTGTAATCCTAATAACTTTGGGTTTGGGTCAAAATAGTATTAATAATAGTTTTATATTCTAGGTCCATTTATACATGAACACAAAATGCACATTTTGAGATACCTGATGAATGCTTTTAGAATGCAAGCATCTCATTGACACATGAATTAAATGATGTGTTTTTCTCATTTAATATATACTGCATTCATAGCATGAGAATGACAACCACTGACTACACTAAACATCAGTGCCTTAACTATCCGATCGATCGGTCTTCAGCAAACTAGACCGCATATGGCTCAACCAGGATGTGAATGTATGTGGAACTTCCTGTTTATTTTGCTTTCAAGGCGGTTGGATAATTTCCAGCTATTCCGCAATTTGTCGTCACCGCCCCCTGCTGCTGCCGCCTGCTCTCGTCTACATCCAAGGCGCAGCCAGGTCTGTCTCAAATGAGCCTATTGGCGATGTACGAAGCAGAAAGTGCGTCTGGGTTTAATGGTGCTGGGATACACACAGCTACAACAGGACAAGGGAGCACTATACGCATGAGGCAAGAATAAGAAGAGGAATGGATGAAGTTAAAGCAAGAGCACTGGCAAGTTATGAATAACGCATAGTGGGAGAGAGAGAAAGTGTAGATAGTGAAATACGGAAATGGAAAACAATGACGGCTATTGAGGGCAACAAGTAAATTTGTGGTATCTTATTATGCATTTTGTGGTATCAACATTTCCTGTCTTTGGGAAATCAATAAACAGAATGTTCCAGACTCTCATTTAGGCAACTTTAACTCAAGAAGGCATCAGATTATGAATGGATTCTTCATTAGAAAAGCACAGCACTCCCAATAACTAATGTCATGTTATACAGTAGGCCTATTGGGAGGTAGTTCCTATTACCTCAAATTTGTGGTCAAAATTCCTAATTTTTTTTAAATATTAACAATATCCTACACTTACAATCTCAAAGCTTTACTAGACAGCTTAGCCAAGCGATGTCTAGGTATATATAGGAAAATGTAGGGGTGAAATATAAGGCACCTTTTCCCCATATTAGGTGAATATAACTGAGACCAGAGAGCCTGGGGAGTGTAAAATGACACTACTGTGCATTAAGAGTCTCATATTAAAAATGTCACAGACCTACATGTGTAAATGTAAAAAAAACGTTTTGTATCTCTCCATTTCTGTTATACACTATCAGTATATAAGTTAAGAGTGTAAATACCAAATCATTGCAAACTAGTTATTGCTTGCTCTGCTGTGATTTGCTGTTATACACTTATATGCAGGTGATAATGTTACTAAAATGTTACGAAACGCACATAAGAAATGTGAAATAATGACTGCTGTGAATACATTCTGTGAAATTAAGGGATGAATGCATGTTTAATATATTTTAGTTAAAACACAACATGACACTGAGAAAAAAAAATAGATATTTAGTCTGTTTTAATGACCCATAACATTTGCACGATTAAACAGACAGATTCAATAGCAGATGTCGAGATGATTTGGGGATGTTAAAGTTACATGCAAACCACATCATACTGAACGTCCACTTGGTGGCACCCATTAAACTTCCCTAAACAGCCTTGACGTCTTATTAGCTGTATGTTTAATTGCAAGCTTGCCATTTTGGGGGCTCTGCCGTTTTATTCCGCTATCATTATATCTGCTGAATTAGTGCAGCACCACGTAGTAATTGCAGATTCTGGGCTCTGTAAACTATCCCTATTTCCATTTGAGTCAAAAATGACGCTGGCAGGAGAAATAATTAATCCCCATGGCTGCTAGTGGAGATTCATCCACCACCTTGTGACAGTGATGACAATGTTGAGGACTATGATATAGAGACTGTATGGATATAAATAAATAAATATTTTTATTGCTGACATAGACAATAGTCAACACTATTAAGGCCCTGATGGAATGTATACTTTGTGTGGATAATTCAAGTTTTAGCCAGGTGTTTTACCTCCTGTGACCTGAGGCTACATGTCACGATGAAAAAAAGAACTATACTACTATCCAATTTACAGGGAATTAACATCAACCAAGGAAAAACAAACAGAGACAGATGTAGCACCCCCCCCTCCACACACACACACACACACACACACCAGTGTTTGAAGGGATATTTTGAGGTTGTTCTAAAATTCCTTTGATCTAGTTGGGAGCAGCCCCAAAAATAATAATAATGTGGGTAGGAGAGGAGATGCTACAAGGATAGAGTGCAAAGACAAATCAGGGGTTGAAACACATTGGATGCACAACACAGCATGAGTCCATAAATATCTCCTCACACTTTTGCTTTACTTATGTCACATCGTTTTTTTGGAATCTGGTTTAAACAACCCTCCGCCCCCTCGTTGATTTAGGAATGATATTGACATTTGAAATATTGCATGCATGCTCTTTGACGGACAGATGGGTCGTCCAATCCTTTTTGAAGGGTTCACCCTTTTTAATCCATGCTACTTACACACATGATCAATTTTGATCAATCATGTGTCAATGTCAAATCACATATTTCACAGATTACTGTTGAATACAGTCCATATATACAAAGGAATGATAACACTTTGCCAAAACCAGAGAAGACAGCTCCTTTAAACGAAGAGAAAAAAAGTAATAAAAAAAATAAGCATGTGTGATTTCCAGCCTTCTGGGACATCTGTATCTTTTTGATTGCACCTGTTCAAATGCATATTAACAACTGTGCCCTAACCAGCTATATCTCACATTTCACATCAGAATCAGCAGCAATTGAAAAGTCTTCCCTGAGGCAGCCTCCTCAACGCTTAGTGTTGCGGTCTTTGCTGTCTATATGAAATATGGCAGACAGGAAGTACAGAGATGTACAAACAGGGTTTCATTCCCAACGTGTCAACATAGTGACACTTGTACGGAGACAACCACTATGGCACAGTAAAGCCTATCAGCTTGAGGAAGTCACTTAATAAAAAAAAAAAAAAAAAACACTCACAGTTTCATTGACAAGGGGATCTTTGAAAAGTCTAGTGCAAAACTAGCCTGGTTAAACATTTTAGATGACGTGTGAACTCACATTCTGTTTGATTCTCCCACCCACTGAAATCGCTGCGGGAAGCTGGAAGCCAGACTGATATGTGCAATGAAACAGAATGGGAGTTCACACGTCATCAGGATGGTTTTTACCAGGCTAGCAACACCACAGGAGGGGTTCCTATTCACCAAGATAAAATTATGACAAACACTGGCAAATTAATAGCAGTGCTTTTTTTTTTTTAGGTATGTTGTAGCACACAAGCAAGCACCTTTTGATATTAAAAACTATCCTGAGTGTCTTCTTTTTTGTTTGTCTCCCTCAATGTTTTAAGTCATGAATAAAGTGATTTGAGATTTCCGAGGCGTGATTCTTTGTCATGCTGGAAGCCAGGGGATGACGAACTTTCATTCATCACTGAGCCTGAGGCTTTTCTAATAAGCGCTTCCCCCATGCACTTGCTGCATTGCATGTGAAGGCATGCACACACACACACTCACACACACACACACAGACATAAGAAAATGACTGAACGACCCTGGATAAGCTTGCATTCCCTGCCAATTGTAGTGGGCTACAGACTACTCAGTGTGTGTGTGTGTGTGTGTGTGGCCAGAATGAGTTAAGGACAAACACTTGTATGTATCTATGTACAGTATGTCTGCCCATGTCTGTATTTATGCATTTATGCTGAATGAGTACGCACACATAACCACGTGGATACACTTTGACCCTGCACAGATAGGAGCAACATACATTTGTTTTTATCTGGCAGCATTTAACACAAACCCCTTTAGGGTCTAATGTGATAAAAATGTTAAGCATGTGTTTCTCAGATGAAAGCGTGGGCTCAACATCCATTTAAGCATAATTTCTCTTGCCATGCAATCATCTCTGTTTGTGTGTGTGTGTGTCTAAGTGTGTGTGTGTGTGGAGGAGGTGATTGTTGCGATGTAGGCTGGGGCTTCATGTTGCTTTCATGCAGCAGTGAGGTGTGAAATCAGCATGTACTATATGCAGTTTAACCTCTTAACCACAGCAGCAGGCATGTCAGTGAATCAGCATCAGCATCAACATCATGCCTTAGGCTTGATGGGAAAAGTAGGAGTAGAAATACTAGTCACGTGTCACTTCCATACCACTGACTGTGTATGTATGGACAGGGTCATCCCAAGCTCTCTGATGAGATCCTGGTCCTACTAGACACTCTACAACATTTCAGAGTCTGGCAAACCACAAGTGTTAACTCGCTTGAAGGTGATACTCTTTTTGAAACTACTGGATCTGCCCAGAGCCACTCTGGATCTGAGACAACCAACTGCCAACACTTGTGACGTATGCACCAAAACACACCCAAAACAACCAACAATGGACCGAATGGCTTCGCTCGCATCTTTCTCTGCCACCCTTTCTGAACTGCAATCATAGAAGAAATGGTTCTAGGTCACTCTTTCTGTTTGATATTTAGATAGGTGAATATTTAGCTGGGAAAAGCCCATGAACACTCAAAAATTCGCAGACAGAGTACTGTCCATATTTGGAAGTCATGGGTTGGGTTAGGGTTTGATGCCACAGATGCACAACGGTGTAAAGTTGCACTGGCAGCAGGACAGCACTGCTGGTGACTGCACATTTTTACATTTACTGTCATGTTGGGTGACTGTAGGTCATCCACCAATCAAACGGTTGGCAGTTTGATTCCCTGCTCCTTCAACCCACACCAGAATTGCTCCCGGTGGCTGATTCATTGGTGTGCGAATGGCCACCACCGCCATCAGTGCATCACAGGTTATGAATGGGTGAATGAACGCTTGTAGTGTGGTCAAAAAACTAGAAAAGGCGTTATAGAAATGGAATCCATTTATCATTGAACTGCTGTCAAACTGGACATTTTAACCTATCCAGACCTTAACCAACAGTGTCACATGATAAAACCTACTTGTAATATACACATACAAAATATAGACAACAGTGATTTGTTATAGTTGTTAAATATATCTGTTAAAGACATCAGTAGGAGGTTTATGAAGCTCTGTGATGAGACTGTATCATGTCACTTAGTCAGGCCCTTTAAGATAGGTTACATGCTGTGCATGGATTATTTTTATTACATTTTAGGTATGTTTCTTAATGTTCCAATTGATTTATTTAATGTATTAAATAATTGTGTTGTGGTATTTTTGCATAGAAAGGCCAATAGTCTGAAATGGATGTTTCTCTGCAAGTCCCAGAGGGTGAGAATTAAAGGAAGGATGATGGGTGATAATTAAAGAGAGGATCGACAGATTTTTTTTTTCCCTCAGCTGTGTGTCATAGGTTTTTATGAGCAGTCAGTACAATATTGATCTGTGGGTAACTGTAGATTTGAGATAATTGAGCATTGATGAAACACATGTGATGATGATATTAAAAGCCAGAGAGTTGCCCAGAGTATTTTTCCTTTAAATCATCCCTGGTAACTGCACGTATGGTCAAGGACCCATCATGAGAAAACCATAACTAACCCCCGTGAGAGCCACACATCACACAATAGGGGAAATGCTGCGGTGTTTGCTGAAGCACTGCAAAATGAAAACAGACTTCATGAGAGTGAACTGAAGTGAAATGAAGGGGTTGTTTGAAAAGCTCACTCAACTATATTTGCACAGCGTGAGGTGAGGCATCCAGTCTGTCATCACATACTGACTGAAGGGACAAAAAAAAATCAACACAAAATCAAGTAGAAGCCATTTTTTCCCCCTTTCTCTCTCACCCATGCGCACACACAATAATGTGGACTACCATACAATAAATCCTGTTTATACAGCATCATCATATCATACAGACTCAGTTGTTCTTCTGTGCACCTTAGTATATTTTTTTTTACTGGTTCCACAGCCAACATTATATCTGGTCCCATATTCAACTGGTCTTTCACAAATTTTATATAAATGTTCATTTAAATTGTAGAAAATCACTGCATTTCCAACACACACTAGCCCCTTTTTACTCAGCCTGTTCAAGGTGAAAATGATGCACCTTTATTTTTTTTGCGCATCACTGTTCTGTGTAAAATGTCCAACCACAGAACGGGAGGAAAGAGTTCCATTATTAAGACGGTAGCAATAGAGATAGAGATAGTCGTATTCCCGGCTCAAAGTCTGTGTAACGTGAAAGGATATTTCTGATCGCACAATCATGTTGCTTGCATGAAACCGCCATTAGTGTTCATTCACCCCTGTTTCACTTGTACACATTTTTGCAGGACATCTCTCCTCTCCTATTGCTTCTCCTCATCCTCTCTGTCTGACATCAACTCCTCCTTAATTGATCCCACACTGAGGCTTCTGACAAGCAGCCGACACATGGTAATGTGACACTAGCTGGAAGTCGACCCACTGAGTCATCAGGCCCATGGCGAGCTCGTGGGGTCGATGGCGAGGGGATGAGGTGATGTCATCTTTACAAGCCCACATATCATGCTGTCACAAAGACACCTGTGAGGGACGGCCGGAACTTCTGACCCCTGAAGTCCGGCCATGTATGTATTTATTTCTGCACTTAACCTTTTGAGTGGTTCTACGTTACAACAAGATCATTTTAGTAATTGTTAATATCATGCTGCTGACAATTTCAACATTGATTCACCCCTAATATCTGACACCGATGAAGAAGTAGCCCCGTGTTGGTCAGTGTTTGATTGATCATCATCAGCATTGTCACTGCGTGGAAGATCCTTTTGATTGCAGTGGACAAAACTCAGGTTAAATGACAAAAAGGCAGAGAGGAAAAAGGAAAGTATAAATGTTAGGTTAATATGGAGACACTAATAGTTTGATGATTTAATGACATTAGGGCTAATGACATTTTCCATCCATCCATCAATCCATCCATCCATACGAACGGAACAAGCCAGGCTTGACCTAATCTAATTAGTGCATCCTGGCTTAACCCGTTGCATGTTTGCCGAGCCAGGATAAGTGACTGGGCTGAGCTTGCATCCACGAGTTTTCTAAAGGAACTAAGAGGTAAAGCATCAGATTTACTGATTCATAAATGGAGAAAACCCAAGCAGCATAGTGTTCTATGAGTTGTTTCGGGTGCATTCCCCCAGGAGGAGGCCTAGGGGGTAACCCAGGACCCACCGGAGAGACAATGTATCTCAGCTACAATGGAAGGACATGTATAGAAAAATCTATGTATTCAGAACAAGCATGACTAGACAAAAAAAGGCAACTGGCAACACCAAAGCCATTTGTTAGTGGTTAGGCTGCAGACCACATGGGCAGATCTGCCCTCAGCACTGATCCCAGTTTGATTCCAGGCTGTCCAGGCCTTTGTTGAATGTCATCCCCCTCCTCTCTTTCCCCACATCTTCCCCACTGTCTTCATTGACGAATAAAGACAAAAAATGCCTAAAAGATTAATATGTTCTTCCTCAAAAAATGCCTGCTAGCATGTTTTATTGTCTGGACTGATTTTATCAGTTTATAGAAAGACTTATGGGTCCGACCGAATTGAATCAAAACAGGCCACTTGCCAAGAAACAGAGCATCTAGGAGGGCAAAGAAATATGTGTGTGAATGGGACATTATATATCTATATACTCTCTTTGTCACTGCCTTCAGTTTACTATGCATCTCCATCAACCATTTCTAATCATCTCAACAATAACATACATATTCACTGAACCTCCGGCAGTAATTTGAACAAACCAGAGTAAGTATCACATAATGAGTCTATAAGATGACTATCACACGGATGGGTATAAAAAATGATAATGGTTTCAATTAAAATTATAACTGTAGGCACACTTAGCTGAACTACACTGCATGTGTGGAATTTAATGTGGGCTAGTAAAAACAAAGCTAAATTAATGCAAAAGATGATGGAATTAACTGTAAAACAACATTTAATTACAATTGACCAGTGACTGTTGACTGACCAGGATTAAACCTGACAGACTGTTGACCTGTAGACCTGGTCTGGGGCAGGCTAGCTGCACAGAATGAAATTTCTCCATGTGTATTAACACAAAGAGTTATCTCTAAATTCAGCCAGGATAACTGGAAAGTCATGGCATCATCCACGATTTGGGTTTTGTGCAACAACAGCCCATGATCATAATAACAATGCTGGCATGCTGATATTTAGCGGATATTATACGTTCACCACCCTAGGTAAGATTGATAGCATGGATTACAAGTATGTTGGCATAGATAAGTCCACTGGACACAAAAAAAAACAAAAAAAACGATGTTATGATTCATGCTGAGGAGACAATTTGCATAGAACTACAAATGGTAAACCCATGGTGGCACTAGAATATATACTTTGCACAAAACCACCAGGTCCTTGTTGAAATATTGAAAAGCATGTTAAGTCAGAAGTTAAAGGAAGTCCAGCCATACCAGTGACATGACTGCATGCAGCAACTCTACATGGGATTGTTATGGTTTTTTAAACATACAGAAAAGAATGAACATCAGCTCAACAGAATGTAAGATATTTGCAAGAAGATTTGTCTCTTTAACATGCAAAAGCTGACCAAAAATACTGAACAAAGGAATTACACTCCTTTAAATATGTAGTAATCCTAATGGACATTAGAAAAATTGTTTTTACAAGAAAATCTTTTTTAAATGTGATTTTGCTGGCGCTGTGATTATTCATACATCCCTGTTCGAAATTATTCATACATTTAAGATTAGAAATGTGAGCAAGGTCAAGATGTCCCAGTAGGGCACCTTTTAACAAGCTCCAGATCCAGAAGTATTAAAATTCTGAATTAAAAATCTATTTGACTTCAGACATGACTCTTCTTTTAGGGGGTGGAGGACAGATGTGTAAACCACCTCACCAGAAAAACAGCATTGGTGTCCGAACAATCAAAGGGGAAAAAGCCACGGAAGACTTCTGGAAGTGGTCTTGCTTGAATAGTGCAAGAATTGACAGATGAATAGGATGCACATACCACATTGTCCTGCCTGGTTTTGGTGTTTTCTGGTACTTCTCATGTTTCTTGTTCCCTTCTACCTCCTTGATTATCTGATGTGTTTCACCTGTGTCTCACATTAGTCTCCTGTCAGTAATCACCTCTTTCTGCATTTAAGACCTGTATTGAGTTCAGTCTTTTTTTCTGATTGTGTGTTTTACTGTGTCCGGGTCCCCTTCTTCATCCAAATATGACAAAGTGTTGTTGGTTAGAATTAAGTCTGAAATGTTCTTTACATAGTAGATATATTTAATAATATTTTTCCACGGATTAAAATTCTATTGTTGCTATGCCGCTTCCGAAAGTTGGTGGGGTAAAAAAAAAGGGGCACATGCTATACAAATGAAGTTAGCTGAAAAAGTAAAGATTTCACAGAATGCAAATGACAGTCATTATGAGAGAAATTGGCGATAATTAGTATGTAACATCTGGCCTTCTCTGATTTTTACCAACTGGGAAGATCTTCTATTTTAAGAGATGCATGCTGTGCACAGCGTTTTGTGATGCAACAACCCTACTACTGTGCACATCTGAAGCATGTGGAGGATGGGACTGTTGGCTTTTACAAATCACAAACACGTTAGTATTTCATTTAGAAATTGTCAAGTTGACAATCAGGTATTTAAAAAAAAAAGCAATTAAATGCAAAATTAACATTTAACTACTTTTTTAAAAAATATTTTTAAGAGACAATGGCTGGCTTAAATTCATGTTCCCTGACTCTTATGGATTTTCTCCTTATTGCTTTCTTTGATTTGCTTTGATTTGAACCTACAATCAACAAAGGAACACCTTGTGGTGAAAAAATGAACAAAAACAAGAGCTTGTGAATTCACAAAATGAGAATAAAATACAAAATGCTCACTATGATTTGTGTGGGCATGGTTGTATTTTTTTGTCTCTGCCTTATGTAACTGTTTTACATTAAGAAATCTCTGAATTAATGCTATATGCTTCCTGTTTCACCTCTTTTTTCCTTTCTACTAAATTTACATCTGAGAATTTGCAGGATAAATAGGTAATGTTAGTATTACGTCATGTTCCTGGGCCCATGCTGAGCTGACAAGTCTTTACATATGCATGTGTGGCACTGAAACGGATAACGTTTTATGAAGCATGCCAAGAAGACACATTACACCACCAGAAGCAGCTGGTAACACTCAAAACATGACAAAATGGAACCAATGAGTCATTCTGTTTAAATGCCAGATCCTGACCTATTAGCACGTGGAAGCAGAAATTATGATTTGTTGGATCGCAAGACGTTTTTCCACTGTTCAGTGACCCAGTATCGGTGATCATGTCACGTGGTCTTAGCAAGCAGCAAGAAAACGCCAAATGGTCTTGTGCTGAATTAGCTTATCCGTGTCGAGATTTGCCAAGGTTTTTCATTCAGAGATAACTTCAGCTCTGGGCTGTTTCTGCCAGCTTGAGCAAGTTTGGTCAACGTCTGACTACAGTTTTCCTCTCTTAATCTACAATTGTTCTGTGTTTCAGCATTTTCCAGATACTTTAGTACCAAAGGTTTTAAACAATATTACTACTGCCGTAAAATTATAGGAAATAATAATATTCAGGATTATCTGAGAGCAGATGAGAAGTTATTGCAGTTATGGGCCAGTGTTTAATACCCCCTAAAGGACATTAACACTTGTATTCAACTTCTTTTTTGTTACCTTTTCTACTTTTTTTAAGTATTGTTCTTTTATCCAAACTATTTTTTCTTTTACAACTCGAGTCAATGGACGGAATGTTCAGCGATTTGAAAATTTGAACGTTCCTTGCAGAGGCCCTGTCACCATAGCAACCTGGGTGCTGTGTTGTGAAGCTATTTTTAGAACATTCCATCACACTTCACACACTTAACACACTTTCGACACTTAACAGACTTCACACGCACCTGACAGACTTTTCACACACACACACACACACACACACACACACACACACACACACACACACACACACACACACACACACACACACACACACACACACACACACACACACACACACACACACACATCAATCGGGTATCCAACATTTCAGAGGACATTACATTGACTTACATTCATTCACTGGAGACATATCAAACCTAAACATTAACCATAACCACCGCATGCCTCACGCTAACCAATACCCCCACCGTAATGTAACCCTAAACTTCCTTAACTTTAAAGTAACCACACTAAAATCAATGTTTTACATCAAAAGGGTCTTTTTTCCCCTATAGCAGTCCTTTCAGACAGCAAGCAACGCTCCACCTGCATACCTGCTTGGCTCTGACGGGTCTCACTGCACGCCTTATGTGAATAGACAGGCGGACAAATGCGCCGCGACTGAATGCCAGGTGCTCTCTGTGCGGTAACCATGGAAACGGCTTCCGTGCACTACTGTGTGCCCTACCTGTGCAAATGTATTTTCTTTATAGCAAACCTAAATAACATCTTCTAGATATATTGTTAATAAGACTGCAGCTAAATAGCATAACCACTAACTTTCAAATTACAGTAGTTGAGTGTTGTGCTGATGCTCTGCATGCAGCGGTGGTGGGCGAGGCTTCATGAATCCATACATTTTCAATGAGTGAGAAAGAGTAGGTGTTCTTCCAGCCCCCTTCCAGACCCATTTATGGGGGAAAAACATGGTCAACTAGAAAAGCGCTCTGAGATCACGGACATCCATGGCGCAAGATGTCACCACCAGGTGGATCCAAAAGATAGCGCCTGTTTGAAGATTCATTTACGGCAATTTTACCGAACAACAGAAAATTCAAAGCATTACAAAAATGCAAACATCTATTTGTGGTAGCATTCCCAACATTCGTTGAAAGTTTGACGAAAATCCATCTGAGACACTTTGAGTTATCTTACTACCAAACAGACAAACAGACAAATGCAGGTGATTACATAACCTCAATGGAGGAGGTAATAACATATTCAACGTAGCGGAGCATTTTTTACACAATTTAAAACGTGCCTGCGGTGGAACTTTAAACTCGCTCTTGAAGGACATTTATTCTTCTATTCAACTCTTCTTCTATCTTTAAATTTTGCATTTCTGTGCATCATTATCACAAGAGATGTGCATCTCTTGGTGCATCTTGGCTCAGAATGCAGCACTCTTTGCAGCTTTATCAGAGCAGAGCCCAAACAAAGCAAACTGCACCAACTGTCAAAAAGACTGATGTAAAAGAAAATGTATATTATTCTGGGGGAATCTCATTGCCTTCACTAAATACATACGAATATTATGGATCCAAGCAATTAAAAAGTATGATTGGGTTCCTGGTTTTCCTAAAGGCAGTGAGAGTGTATGCATTCCTCAAGTAGTTTAATCTATGACAGGTTATCATAACCACAACTGTCAGAAAAACACATGAGTAAAAAGTGAAAAATTTATGAAATATTGGGGTGGAGAAGCATATGCTGGCTGTCTATATCCCAAATGGACACTGAAACAAGATTTAGCACATTATAATCATCCTGTTCACACTGACTAACAGCAGATCCTCCAATGTGCTTCCAGTGTACTTGATGAGGAACAAATTTCGTGAAGATAACATGAGTTAGTCATAGAGGAAAATCTTCCACAGTCCTCCTGGTAAAAAGACAGAGTTGGACAGTGTTTTCCTGCTCAGCTGCAGGGGACGGATTATAAAACAAAAAGAGGGCATTTGGGCAGTAAAACGATTCATTTGGACAGCTGAGGTCTATCTTGCTTCAAATAAACATGTCTGCACAGAAGGAGGACTCGATTTTGTTCCCCATCATTTATATTCAAAGTGCATCATAACGGGCAGTGTGATCAGGAGAGATGATTGATGGCAAGCAAAACTGGCTTTAACATTCATTTGGGATTAAGACAGATTCAAAATGCTTCTTCACCAAAACATTTCATGAAATACTGCACAGGTCACAGCGTAGCTGTTTGGTTGTTTGCTCAGTGGCACTAATTAAATTACAACCATGACTGTCAAATAAGGATCAGACAGACTCAACAACTAAACAAAGAGAGCGACTATAGTCATTTTCCTAAGTCAGCAGGCCTTTGAGATTTATTTGTCATTTGTGATGCAAATGAAAAACAGGCCCAACTCTGGCATTTTATTGTTGAGTTAACAAGAACGCATGATGCAAAAATCTATTATTATATTGTGTTATTGATTACGGTTGACTAGCGAAGCTGTTTTGACCCTGACAGTGTGTGTGTGTGTGTGTGTGTGTGTGTGTGTGTGTGTGTGTGTGTGTGTGTGTGTGTGTGTGTGTGTGTGTGTGTGAATGCCTGGTAATATTTGTATACAAGAAACTGTCTATATTGCAATTTAGCTTCCAGCTATTTAGCAATGCACGTCTGCATTTTCAGCAATGCTTTGCGGCTCTTGGGTGTGATATCAGTACAAGTCATTTCTTTGTTTTCTTAAGGCTTAAGGCTAAGGGTAATTTACTTCACCATCTAGCTTTTACAGTATTAAAGTTTAGCTTCCACATTTTATATTAACAATAACACAGTGAGAAGCCGTACTATTGAAGATCATCTTTTTCTGTTATTATGACCTTATTTAAGTGGTTCGTGCTGTCCTTCCGTGACCCCTGTTTGTTGGGTTATTGATCTGTGCTTTTCTGACATGCAACATGTTAGAAGCTGTTAGTGTGGTTATCGATGGGGTATAGTAATATATTTAAATAGGATTATCTTGAAAAGTAGCCTGTAGCATTGCACCACTAGCATTTCACTAAATAAATAAAAGACTAGGTCTATGTTATTTCTCAGTCTATGTTGTTTCTAAGAGACATAGTTAAAATCCCATTTAAATTCACATAATAATATTGATAATAATCTCATATGTGAATATTACTAGTACTTGAACTGTAATAGGGTCACAAATAGAGTAAATAAACATAACACGTTCAGCTGTGTCTTCTTGTCATTGTTCTCAGGTTGCAATTCTGAGTCCAGTATCGTTCGGCAGCCTCATATTGTAGTTAATGAATTAGCGAAAAGGTCATAAGAGACACATTTTTATTCATTACATGGTTCTAAAGGTCTGTGCGTGCGGCACACAGCTACAGTACATCCAGTTCCCTGCACGGATTGGAACAAGAAAACTGAATTTCTGGATAGATGATGAGAAACAAGATACACAGGAGGCTTCTTTTGTTCACCTAATTTTTTCTATCCATTAAAAAAGTATATAATATATGGGAACCATAAAGCAGATACAGTAGTGAAAATGAAACCATAAAAACTGAATTGGAAGATACATATAAATTATGATGTGTCAAAAAGAGACAAATATATTGCCATTACACACAGGGTGAAGGATTTGTTGAACCAACATGCGCTGTATGTTTCGTATTATTATTTACTGTCCTTTACTTTATTGTTTAGAAATCCCACCTATACCAAGCTTGTTTTCATTCTACAAAAGAGAGAGTATAAAGATAACAAAAGCAAGTTATACAGAACCATCAGATTGATTATTTATTACGTTGAAAGCTTTCACATTTTTTAGATTCAGTTGATTATAAAGTAGCACTGACAACGTATAAAGTGCATTACGATCAGTTGCCGAGTATAAGCAAGAGCTCCAGGCTATGCCCTTTCAAGTTTTTGTTTTTAAATTTATTCATTCAAAGTGAAATCATTTAATTCATATTGTCAGATAGGGTTTCATAGTGTTTAGAATGTCTTAGTGTTTTCAAGCATGGGGTCAGCAGAGGATAATATACTATCTAATAGATGGTATTCATCTATTAGATGCAAACATAGCCGACGAGTCACATGTATAAACGCCGTGTCCCTCCTTGAACTTTTCTAGGATGAAAAGAGCACATGTGTGACAGCAGCTTTAGCCTCACACCCTCCCACACGCATGCATACACAAACCTACACCTGCACAGACCCAAATAAAACCACTTAACAAATGTGGCGATGGTGGGATTTTGCAAACATTTTTTTTACAAGAATCCAATGTCTATAATAACAAACACACATGGAAGGAAGAGGAGGGGGGAGGAGGAGGAGCAGCTTCCTGCATGGGACAAGGCATTCATGCCGCTCTCTTAGAGCACTTTCTCCTCCCTGTCTGTCTGCTTGGCGAGGCTGCTCTGCAGCATCCTTTTCAAGCTTGTGAATCAATCCCCCCCCCCTCACCTTCCCGCCTACCCCACCTTCCTCACCCCCCCCCCCACCCCCCCTCCATCTTCCTCTACCCACCTCTATAGAAATAATAAAGACAAACCACCCCCCCTCCCTATATAACATCAGCACCACAAAACAACCCAGTTTTCTCTTAGGTTCTCAATGAATTATTCACTAGCCTCTGATCCCCCCCAAAAAAAACAAAATTCACGGTTTCTTTAAGGGTGCAGTCGGCCCAAAAAAAAAATGAAAGGCTGCAATGGGCGGAAGAGGCTCTTGCTATTAATAGGCTGCCCCCCCCTCCACCCCTCCTTCGATCCCCTCCACCCATTCACCCCTCAGTCATTCCCACTCGTTCCCATCGAAAAGCACATCAACTAGGACAGAAGCTACTGCAGGGTCCCCAGTGTGCACTTTTTTTTTCCTTTTTTTTTTTTTTTTAAATGCAAGGGAGGGACACCAGTTATGTCATCGCTCCCGTGCCTCCTTCCTCTCTTGCTGATGCAACGTGGAAGGCTGCGATTCATTGACTTCCTCTGGGTTGTTTGTATCACATGTGCAGCGATACTGCAGCCTATGGCTACAGCAGCAGCAGCAGCCTGGTGATAATGGTGATGATGATGATGATGATGATGATGATGACGGGGCGCATATAGCCCGTAGCCACAACCGCACACCACGCATACTGGTGGGAGACGGCGGGGTGTAAAAAGGCGAAACTGTGCACACTCACGCACAAGCAGCTGTGCACACATGTCCGTGGGGGTGGGGGGAGTGGGGAGTGGAGATGGGGGGGGGATGCACTAATGGACATAAACGAGAAAAAAAAAAAAAAAAAGATCCAGAAGGCGCCCTGTTTCGTCTCCATTCTGGAGGAGAACTGGAACCGAGGAGCTGGCCGCGGTGCTGAACTTTCACCGCAAACTGACGAACAACAGGCCAGCGGATTCTCACCGAAACTCACTTCCAGATTCAACTTTTACGATCCCCTCCCACTTCATTGCAGCCCATATATACATCCATATACATCCACACATATATACGTATACACACATATCGAGATCATTGCGTTTTCAGTCCCCGGACGACGGTGTCGACGCTGACTTGGCCGCTTTTTTTTTCTTTTTTCCGGACGTTCGATCGGCCTGCCAAGAAAATAAAAACTGAAAGCTCGCCGTCTACTCACCTTGCACAGCTGAAAGTTTTCCGACACGAGCGTCTCCTGGACGTCGATCTCCCTGGGAGTGGGCGCCGCGGTGGGAGTCCCGGCCGCGCTGCCGCACGACGGGGAACCGATAGTCCCCCCCGGGGAGGAGGTGGTCAAACCGTCCAGCACCTTCCGAAACTTCTTCATTTTTATTTTTTTTATTTACTATCGCTTTTAATATATATATATATATTATATTCTTAAGATTATAAACAGGGATCGCTGCCAGAGTTGTCAGTGTCTCAGATGCGAGATCCCAACTCGTTTCGGCAGATAAAGAAATAAAAACCGGTCTGTTCGCTGTCTTTATCTCTCTCCCTCTCTCTCTCTTTGGTTCTATCTCTCTCTCCTTTTTTTCTATTAAGTGCAGTTTAAAAAGAAAAAGTCACAGAGGCTCCTCATCTTGCGGTCTGGCTGTTCACAAAAAAAGAAAAAAAAAAGAAAAGAATGCGTCTGACCCACTCTGATGTGAGGATTACAGCCAGCGTTGCGGATGCGGGTCGCCTTATCTCATATCAGGGCACCGACGGCTGCAGAAACTACTCAACTTCATCCTGCTGCGCTTTTCTTTTTTCTTCGCCCTCTAAAGTAACATCCACTCCGGGGTTTGGAGAAAAATCCCGCACCTCAACAACATAATCAGGGAAGCGGCGAGCGGCGTTAAAAACACAAGAAGTGATGTGTGAAGAAAAGAGAGAGAGAGAGAGGAGGGGGAATAAAAAAAAAAAGAACTTGGAGTAAGTCAATCCGCTTCTCCCCCCTTTTTAAAGAAAAAAAAAGAGACAACCACTTTCACAGCACCGTGGGTACTAACAGGAAGCGGAGGAGGAGGAGGAGGAGGAGGAGGAGGAGGAGGAGGTGGGGGGAACAGAGAGGCAGGCGCAGAGGCAATGCAGTGAAACGCGGTTCGAGTCCACAGTCAGGCCGGGGAGGCAGACAAAGTCAAACATCGAGAGGAAGGAGGCGGGGAAGGGGCTGGGAGAGGGAAAATAATAAAAAAAAAAAAAAAAAAAAGAGAAATGATGCTGTGGTAGCTGAAGATGTGAGCTGGAGGTCAATCTACGGATGGATGAGAGTCGCTTTCTCTTTTAATATATATATATTTGTGTATCTTCCAGCTGTGTTTCAAGCGTCGCTTTTCCCCGCAGTCCAGAGACAGGAGACGGGAGCTGTCCGCGGTGCTGAAAAACCACAGCAAGCCGGCCCCGCCCCCTACACCAGCCCTCCCTCTCCTCCTCCTCTCTCTCTCTATCTCTCTCTCCTCCCCGCCCTGCCTGGTCCATGATTGGGTGAAAGCACAAAATCAAAGATACAGAGTGATGAAGGGGGGAAATAACAACCTGGGAAACAGCATAACAAGAATAGTTTGCCTCATTTTTTTTTTCTGCCAAAAACCCATTTATCGCTCACCTGTCCATGAAGCAAACAAACAACAAACAGTTCCATGGTGGAGGCAGGTCTGGCAGGAGAATTATAGAATGAAAAAGAGCTTTTGCATTTTGTTCTGCATGGTAAAGCTCTCTTGTTTGTTTGTGTGTTTGTTTTTTTTTTCTAAACTGGTTCCATTTCCTTTAAGTGGAGTTATTCCTTTAAACATGAAAAAGAAGCAGATCCCACCTCATGCTGTATCTCCTGTCTTCACTGGATTTTAATATTTTATCGTGAAGCGCTGCATAGACCTTCACCGCCTCGCACTGCTGTAATGACCTTCAGGCTGTAAAAAAGAAGCAAGAAGGATTGACTGTTCCAACGTCTAAAAGGCTTCTTGACTAAAGAACAGCCTTGGAAAAAGAAAATATTCTTTTCAAAGTATCTAGAAGGCTACTTGCAATATTGGCAGCAATGACAATTAAATATTTTCATATTTTCATATACATATGTATGTTTTAATCCAAACCATGATCTTCCCCTGACTATAAACCAAGTGGTTTTTCGCCTTGACCTAATAACACCTCAACCACAGTCATATATATAATAACAAATATGCACCTTAGGAATTGAAGTGAATACATATGAAGTGTTGACATTCAACATATTTGCAGAAACATACAGTGCCCTGTCAATATTCCCCTCTGGAAAGACTGAGTCTAAGTCCATTAACTAGAAAGCAAACATGCTTTACATTAACACACACCACTTTGCAAAGTGTGCGATGAAGTGATAATGATTAGGATAATGTTTTTTGACCCTCTATGCAGACATTTGTTTCTTTTCAGTTCGAAACATTATGGAAATCTCTCAGCTGCATCTTTGATTAAAAATAATAGTCAGTTCATTTCAGAGTGGGTATTTTGTCACCCTTACTTTATTATTTCATATATATATGAAAGGGAATAATGAGACATGTTGTCAGAAAATTTCAATAGGAGGACCCTCCACAAACATGTGAATATGGCCATTTTCCACATTGCGATTGCAACCGACTTGAGTCTCAAATGTCACAACATCCCTGGATGCATCAATACGAGACTTGACCAGAGCAGTACCTGCAGGCCACTGGAATACAGACGCAAATGTTCAATTAAAAAAATAAATAAAGCCGACTGTGCAGAACTCTATCATTAATGAGCCCACATCAGTGCTGGGGAAATGTCAGAATCCAACATATCACAATTAAAAAGAAAAAAGCAGCACAAAATAAAAAAAAACAAATATTCTAGTATCCACCATAAAAAAATCATAATTACCTGATTTTAAAAGTTGAACACCAGTGATATTGCATAAGCACTTATGTCACCAGCATCTGCCCCTTGGCAATACTTTGGTTTTATTGAGTCAGAGCACAGCACACGTGGTTAGTCTGTCCTATTCTACAGTGTAAGATGAGTTGATATAAAGAGTGCTCTTCACAGTGCTAACAGGACTTCACACATCAACCAAAAAATGTAGAAAAGGATTATCTTAAGCAAAAAAAAAAAAAATAAAACAAAATTAATCAGAATCAGAATCAGCTTTATTGGCCAAGTACACTTACATATACAAGGAATGGGATACAATAAAATAAATACAATAGAATAAAGTATGTGTACATTAAAAATATATTTACAATAAGAAATAATATCATAACACATGATGTAACAGTATTAACATATTAAATATTTGATTATAAAATTAGGAAATAAACGCAATGCAATTGTGATTTACAACACGATAATGCTTTTTTACAATTAAAACTATTATGCCAAACATGATAAATAGTTCAATTAAAAGTCAGCTATTTCACACATTATTAAAATATTGAACACACACACACACACACACACACACACACACACGCAATAGGCTATAAAGCACAGCTATCTTCATTTACATAAATAACCTTCGATACAGCCACAAATGCACTTATCCCAAACGTATCCATCAAAGTCTCTGGAGTGAACGAGCGAAGTATACGAGCCAATGTGACAATTACCCACACAAAGGAGCTGATGCTGATGTATTTCTGCCATCCAATGAGCAAAGGGTAGTTGGGGGTAGAGGGGGGGCTGCTGGATCTGAGCTCCATGTGAATCACAAGCCTTCCTAACAAACCCAAAAAGTGGTCTAAATGTGAAGTATCGCTATTAAATCTGCTCCTGCTGCCTCAGCTGTCGCACGCTCGACATTGAGTCCCACGGCCCCGTTAACCCCTCGCCACCCCTGGCTCACTTCTCCCCGTGTCCCTGTGCTTCTGATTGTGTGTGAGGGAGGAAGGTGTGCTGAAACCCATCCTGTAATCAGAAACCCTACACAAAGGCAACTCTGTCACATCCACCGTCCACACATCATAATCTCCACCGGTCGGTTCATGCTGGCTTTAATTTGGATGAAAAAAAAGGATTAATATTCAGGTTACATTACGAAATGTCCATTAGCTGTGTTGAATATTTTCATGTATAAATGGGATTTAAAATTTAATGAAACTCAGACTGTATCAAAGATGTGGAACATTGCATGGTTTGAATTAAGCACAAATCAGTATATAAGAGTGGAAAATGCATGAAGCAGTTTGAATAGTTGAAATCATGAGGACAAAGATGTAAATATATAAATAGAGTAAGCAATGAAAGAAATTCAAAGATGTCTTAGAGCAAAGACCTAAACAAGCTTAGGTTTATTGAAAACAAGTTTTCTTAAATTTTCCTTAGAATTAGGATAAAAAATAGTGAAGACCTAGGCCCTGACAAGTTTTGAACTATAGGCTTTTATTGTGAAAAACTAGGCACATCCCTAGTTTCCTGTTATCACACCATGATTATATTTGTGTTTTTTTTTATTTTCCTGGTGCATTGCACACTTACCATACTCATACACAAAAGAGAATGCTGTTCATCTCTGTGCCAAAAACCCTGCTGATAAGTTGAGTGATAGCAGATTCCGGTCCCATGTTTTGAATTTTTGATGTTGGGCAGGGCTGACCTTTGCTTTACATCTGGATCTCAGACTGAGGCTTTAAATTATAAATGTCTTAACCTGTATGCAGAATTTGAAAAGTCAAACTACCTTATACACCATTTTCCTTTGTAAGTTATATATAAGATCATATTTTTTGCAAACATAATCTTATTCTATATAAGATAAATAGTAGCTAAAAACCTAAATGTTCCAACTAAGTAGCAAAAATATTCACGTGAGGTAATATGGCCCAAAGTGGTGAATGAATGAACTTGAGCAAACCCGATGGTCTCAGGAATGCAAATGACTCGGCACCAATCCCTTCTACCCTACTCCCCCTTCCTCCCTCCAAATGAGCTAATTTACACTGACTAAGACCACCCACCAATCCAGTAAATCACTTTGGCCCAATTAATACCCGCTGGGTGATTTGATAAAAGTGCACATGTGGAGCAGAAGCAGTCAGGCCAAAAAAAGGAAAAAAAAAAGTTGTTTTTTAATCAATTTCCAATTAAGAATTCAGTCCTGTCCAGAGGAACACAGGTAATTGAGTCAAGGAGGAGGAAGTGAGGGTCTGAGAGGTGGGGCTGATTCTTCAGGGACCGTTCATTTCCATATAAATGAGCTGGTAAATGCCTGCCTGATATTCGGCATTCGTTATTGACCAAAAGATGAAGACAAGAAATGACCACTTTCCTTTATTTCACTTTAGTGGAGATTCATTCTGTATTTCATAAAATTTTCATGCCTCATATTGCACTTAGAGAGGGTGTAGAGTTGAGATGATATGTGTCTAATAAGAAGCAGTTATACCCATCAACCCCCAAGCAAACAAAAACAAGTGGAAGAGCTAGTGAGAGAGTCGCAAGAACCAGATAGTGTTTCATTGTGATAAGTAGCCACACAAAAGGGTCAATACACAAGGAAACACCTTTTCATTTTCTCATCCCTGAGCAGAATTCGGGGCATTTGCCTCACTAACAGTATAGAAACTGTTTGTTCAAAACATATTCAATAATCAAATATATTATTGAGAGGGAAAACAGCACAAAAAGCAAATACAGATATAATCCCAGCGAGTGATTTACCGGTATCCTGATATGCTGTAGCATTACTGGTATTTATTGGTATTGATCTATGTGAGATGAATCAATACAGCACATGTTTTTCAGAGATAACAAATCACCATCACAGATACCAAAGCAAAAGCTGTTTTCCTTCCCCACCAATATTGTATTCTTTTGTGGCAATGGTTAGTTGTTATTACATATTTAGTTATGTGTATATTTGTCCTTTAATGATGCTGATGTCTGAGTTTTTAATGCATCTATATTTTTTGACAATTTGGGCCTTTGCATTTTTTTTTTGCACATAATTTTCTTAAGAAGCCCGAAGCAACACTGGAGTAATAACTGCATCTCCGACTCAAGGTTTCAAGGCCATATTAATATTGAAAATTCTGTTTGGAGTCAGGGTTAAAGTCAGGGTTGTTTTCTATGGTCAGTCATTGGGTAATGAGCACCGCATACTAGTTACATCATTTTGACAAAGACATCTATTGAATTAATTTAGTCTGTTTGGTTGTCATGGTAAAGGTCATTTCTCCTGTTGCTTACAAGAGCTTGTATGGTGCATGGTTTCTTGTGTAAATTTCCTTCTTTTTTGTCATTAAAAGAACTGAACATTCTAAATAATAGACAGCAGGTTTTGGATTCAACATGGCATTTCAGGCTGTGGCATTTTAACATTGAGCAAAATCTTCTTTCTCAGACACCATGAACATAAAGTTACATCGAATGAATTATGTTACCAGACAGGTTTGGAAGAAAGAGAAAGTTGGTTTCTTACTGCTGAGGTATTTGACAGTGCATAAAGGGGATCAAATGAAATCAACATCATGCAGAAGAATTTAATTTTTAAGAACTACATGAGTCCACCATTTCACATGTATCCACTTTGGAATTTGACACTTTTCAAAAATGTATATATTCTGTGGTAAGAAACCTCATTTATCCGCATGTGTCTTAAATCTATTTAGACAAAAATAATCAATATCGGACACCAATTAACTGAATATTTTATGCAAGAGCGAGGAGTGACGCAGGGCTGTAGCCTCAATCAAACTCTATACAAAACGTATATGAATGAACTTTCCCAACAATTAGAATATTTCCAAACCTGGGAGAAAAATTCCATCTGATCTTTGGAATCCCTAATTATATATATACATGGTTTCAAATACAATACATACCATTTCAACTCAATATAGTTCCAAATCTCTTTTCTCAGCTTTTCTCTGGAGCTCCCAAAAAATAGGGTGCTTTGTGTCTGTCTCATCACTTTTTTAGTGCCTGTGTGCAAATATTTTGGTCTCTGTTCCACCTAAGACACAAACTGTGAAACGAGACCACCCACTTCTGTTATGGTCCGGCCTCCTCTGTGGTGTTGCTTAAACCTGGCTGAGCAAAATGTGTAGAAATGATACTTCATAGACTGGGGTTCATGGATATTTTTCTTGGGAATGTTGATCATCTCACATTTAATTCCTTGAAATCTGCTTTTACAGACCAATTTGCCACCATTTACTTGCACAGATATGTGCATATGACATACAGTAAATGAGACAATGAATAAACTATGATATATACAGCATCAGGGGACCAGAGTAATGCATGGGACAATGTATCTGATCTTATCAGAACCCATCTCCTAGGTAAATTGCATATAATGTGCACATAAACACTCTCTTTCTCAGTCCTCAGCTAATGACGACCTTAACCATTATGTGCGCATATGTTTTATTGATTGAGGCTCATAAAATACTAATATGAAAATGAAAGAACATATTGTAACTGAATCTGCAGTGCAACTGCAAAGTCTGTAACAGAAGCACAACAAACGAGAGAGCTGGATCCTAAATTCAAATTCTAAAAACCTGGAGACAATCAGGCTCCTTGTTTTTCTTCTTCGACCTTTGACAGTGTGCTTTCACCGTGACCCGAAGGTTAACAGCGTTTGACACAATGTTAGGTTAAACATGGCTCGATATTATACAGGCCAACGATAGTAAAGTATATTCCCAGAATGAAGGAAGTCAGGCTACGCTGCTTCTCCCCCCAAAAAAATAAGTTTTTTGACATTATGGGAATCGGCCTATGTCTGCACTAAGTTAGTTTGGATGCTCTGAAACTTCCTGCCACCTAGTCTATCGACTCATTAAAAGCAATAAGCTTGAACTGAGGAGCAAACCGCGCACGCATGAACTGAAAACCTAGAAGTGAACGCCCAAGATTTGTGCACCCAGGGAAGATGTAGCTGACATTAGAACCACAATATAGACATACACGAAAAATGGTTTTGTTCAACATTTCTGCAGCTCATACATCAGAATCATATTTTTAAAAATATTCCTCTGTATTGCATTCATTTTTATTGCCTGACTAGAGCAGACCTCTTGGCTAGCTCCTCTGCTGTATAGTTCTGACATCACAACTTCAAAGAAATCCTGACGACTGTTTTAAAGCACAGTTTCTGTATACGGGTGGTCTGCATTTCTCTGTGGATGGAGCATTTTGAAGCATGGGAGACTATTTATGGAACAGACAGACCTGATTATAATCAAAATGCAAAATCTCACTTCCTACAGTATGAGATATTTAAATTATTTTTTAAATTATTAGTTTGTGAACGTTTTCTTCTTTGTTTATTTAATGCATGCCAAACTCTCTCTTGAATAGGAGATTGGTATCTCAATGGGATTTACCTGAATAATTAAAACGTGTTCTCCTCTAATCCTTTTATTTTGAAATGCTTTTTTTTACAACAAGTAACAAAACCTGAGTTTGAAGACATCTGTATGCCTCAATGGTTAAATCCACACAATAAAGCACCATTACAGTTCCAGGATTGTATTTAGCCATCTAGTACAAGTTAAGTATTGATTTGGATTTAGATTAATTATTGATTAAATCTTTTATCTCAGATTTCTACTTTGTTTTGTGTCAGGAAGTGTCTCCTCCCTTTTTATTCATTTATTAAATATCATACCTGTACAGGATGTCTGGTATTATGACTGTATACATTTATTTCTCACTTTTATTGCTAAATTGCTTCGATCTCTATAACATGACATCACCATGGCGACAGCTCCAGAAACAGCTTATTACCTGCAAGAGCTGGCAGGGGCCACAGAGAGGAGGCAGGACTCAGCTGTGACCTTGATCCCGCGTCACCACCCCAGCATATTACCCTGTCACCTCACGACGCCTACCTTTATAAATCAGTCGAGGAATCATAAATCCGATATGTGACACGGAGTCCAGTTCATGGGAAATTATCAGGGGCAGCGGAAGCGTAATCCTCTGAGAGAGAGTATATCTGTCTGGTTCCCTCCTCAAAAATCGCCTTTTTTAATTAGACATATAGCAGACTGTAGGACCAATGCCTGAGCTTGCCTCCACAAGGCAATAGACAAAAAAGGCTCTAGACTTACTTACAAGACAGTACGCGGACCAATGAAAATCAGCCATCCGCTACTTACTGTATGATACACATCCTGATAAAAACTGCATTTGCATTCTGTGCAGGCCATCACTTGTAATACTGTAGTAGTTTTCCATTCTGAACTATTTGTTTTATCCTTTGCTTCCCCTTTTATATATAACAATGACAAGCGTTGTTTCATGATCGGGGAACCACAAAATTAAAAAAAATATTGCTCATAGCATATTAAATTGGCCTTAAATGTATCCCTTACAACAGCTTTCTGCCATGCATAATGTCATTGTGAGGCTACATCTCTCTGTTCAGGATTCATTAGGTAGGTCAAAAACCAGGGCTAGGCCCCTGCTCTGCTGCCTGTATAAATACATTCAGCTTGCAAGTCTCTGAGACTCATTTGAGTTGTTGGTTTGCAGCTTGCTTGCTGCCTTTTGCAGTTCATCTGTGTAACTTCCTTGAATGCCCTAGTGGGTAAGACAACGATTTGTTTAATTTATTTAAGTTTCTGACCAAAGACCTGTGGATTGATTTGGGAGATATAAGAAAAGGTACATGAACTGCTCTATTATTTTTTATAATAGAAGGAAAGAATCAGTCTTATACAGTGAAGATAGGAAGTCTGTATTTAGTTAGACATACTTTTTTTGTGGCCAGTCATACTACGATATATGTTGCCACAGCTGCATAATACTGTACAAAAAGCTTTTAAATCCCTGCAGCATGTGAAGACAGTGGGATAGACGTGTCGAGAAATCTGCAGCTTCTAAATTGAGAAATTCTGCAGTGCCATTACACACGGTCATTAACTATGTTTACCTTCATTAACATGCAGATGTCACCAGACTGCCACGCTACAGACCAGTCCCTCAAATCGTTGAGAGATGCCGGGAGGTCATTGTATCCGTGCGCCCTAGACCTGTTTCCTGGATTTTAGCAGGTTATGTATTAAATTATAATATAGTGTCACATTTAGGATGTGGTGTGATACTTTACGACATGGAACCTGTATTTTGACATCATACATCCACAAACATCATGTTGTTGTCTATTCACACATGCAATTGTCTGGTCCTGTTGTTCATCTACTTGTAATTATAAATTAATGATTTCATTCGGAGAAAAGTAGAA
Organism: Eupleurogrammus muticus; assembly: GCA_036785175.1. Lineage (NCBI taxonomy): Eukaryota > Metazoa > Chordata > Actinopteri > Scombriformes > Trichiuridae > Eupleurogrammus > Eupleurogrammus muticus. Next base: position 9,448,088 of record JAYKQN010000001.1, read on the forward strand.
AATAATCAGAGTGTCAGATCAAATGTTTGAATTACTGAGAGCCAGACCCTCATTATACATCCTGCTGAGCACAGGTGAAGAAATGGGTGTTCTGACTTTCGAATTGGTGAATCATCACAGCACGACAGTATCAAACCATGTTCTAGTTCCATCCTTAGTGGTGTTAGACAAACAGTCACCAGCACTGTGTCAATATGAAAACACTACAAAAATAAGAGTGAGTCACACTTTAGGGCAAAACTGCTGTCATTTTGCCAGGAGACAGAGACGCGACTTTTGTTTGGTGGCACAGAAACAAAAATCACACTGTTGGACGACTGTTGTGTTTTTGAGTGGGTGACGTCAACACCACAGGCTCATGGGACTTTTCCTGTGGGGCTCGGGGTGGTGGGTGGAGGTGTGAAGCAAGCAAAGCGCCAGACAATAAAAAAAAAAAAAAAGCCCAATGATGCATATTGCTTGTGATATGCAGGCTGTTGGGGGCTATTTTGTACCCTATAAAGAGGACATTTTTAGATTTTTTTTTGTTCCAATTGTTCTTTTTTTTTCTCCTTTGCGAGTAACGATTGCATTTTGTAATTATTCTGCCACAGTTTAACCCTGGTGAAAGATGAAAAAATTGAAACAAAAGGGGTTAATTTATATCTGCCTCTGACTTCCTTTTTTTAAAAATTAACAAGTCAGAATTTTGCACTGCCACCTGCTGCCTATTGCTGGTGCATGATTTCACCTAGACTATTTAAACTCTAGACATATCTTGTATATTAATGTATTATTTCACGTATCGATAGGTTAAATAGATTTTGATCAATCACCAATCAATTACCATGATCATTTTTGCAGTAAATTAAGTTCTAACAGGAGCCTGTGGAAAGGAATGTTGGTGCTTCAGTAAGTGACATCTCAAAGAATTTTTCTCTAAACACTTTCCTCCCGGCCACAATTTACAATATAAGTACATGATATTTTCCAACTTTATAGAGAATGTTGTTTTTATTCTCACAATGAGTTCAAAATATCAGTGATTTACTGAATTTGAATGGGCAGCCTCTAAGTGGGGCCACATCTGCTCTTCATTGACTGCTGATTTAAACAGTGTCTCCAATACATTTACTGTAGAAACAGCAAACCACACCAAAACCTATTCTAAAGTCCTTACGGCGATGACAGTGCATGTTATTTTCTGATAAGAGCTACCATTTTGTTAGTCGAACTTCAAATGGGAGACCAGTGCAGAGGGAGAAAAATGCTGTCTTTCTCCACATATCTGTCTACCTCTACCTGGGTAATAAACACTTTACTAGCAAATCAGTAACATCTGGTGAGAGTGATTTGTGTTTTTTCAAAGGACAACAGCCACTTGTGTAAAAAAAAAAAAAAAAAGTTGCCTGTCACCTGATTGATGTCACTTACTGAATGAGTGGTCACTAATAATATGTAATTTCTACAAGTTGACTGTAGATTTGAACTCAGTGACATTTAGATGAGGAGGAATCAGGAATGTTTATGTCCACAAGCAGACTGTTAGTACAGTAAATGGCTGTTAGGACAAAAAAGTTGATCGTAAAATACAGTTGAAGTCAACCTCCTGCTGTAATGGCCTATCGCCAGTTAATCAACCAAATCTAATCCAAATCAATAAGTGCAGAAACTGCAATACCGTTGGTTGCAACTGTGCATCCAACAGATTCCATTAGTAACTACTAAATTGTGTCACAAATATGTTGCAGTAGCAAATGTTAACGCTGCCTGAATTATATCCACAGGCAATGTTTTGTTGTTTTGTTTTATTTAATGAATGTAGCACTGCATCTTTACAATGAACTAAATTCATAGAGAGATGGCTGATTAATGGGTAAATGTGTATAATTTTTAGTAAAAAAAAAAAAAAAAAAGCATTACATACACATTTTACATTCATATTATTAGCTTAAAAGATTAGAAAAGTTTTCTTCTGTATAAATAAAAGCCCTAATCATTTTTTTTTTACAAAACTCCTGGCGAATTCGAAGACTCAGCATTATCACTTTTACAATTAAATGTCATTTAAATTAGAATGGCGTTACGGTATTTTGCTATTGCGAAGTGTAGCACTGGCTTGTGTTTGGTTGGTTAAGCTGACAATCAACTAATTGGACATGCATACATTTTCCATCATATATGAATGAGTTACAGTTAGCATGAAAGAATACCATTTTGTATTCAATGAATTATTTCTCCTTCTATTTGAAAACTTGTGAACCAGTGATCAGACCAAAAAAAAAAAAACAGCTTCAATGGAGAAGAGAGTTAATACCCACAGCAGCAAAGATCAGATAAGTGTTGGTGGATAAAAAAATTGAGCTGCATATTGTTAAATAATCCATTAATTGCAGCAGGCTACACTGAGATCAGATGCCACCCGGGTCGAGCAATGTGGAGTTGCCACATATACATACATATATGTCAATTACAAATGATTGTCCATAAGAGAACAGGAAGTGGCAACACCCTTCTCCCCTCTGACTTCATCTGAAGAGTTGGTCAAAGCAAAAACAGAAGCACCGGACTTATTTTCATTCATTATCTCTGTTTGTCCGCAACACTAATGAGATGAAGGGAACAGAGAGTATGAATTTCCATTCACAACACAGATAAAACATGCGTAGCGGTCCTGCTGGAGCCATAATTCTGCCTTGGTAACCATTCGCTAAAAGAGAACATAAATGCAGTACTATTATGATCGGGACAAACACGGTCCCTGCTGGAAACACTGGGTCTAATGTCTTAAATTAAGACTCTGCTGATTAAATGGGGGGTGTCTGGTCACCTTCAATTACAGGTAGCGTACTGTGGAATAAGAGGTCTGCTGTTATGGAAACAAGACGTGCTTCTGCTTTTTTTTTATTTTTTTTTATTTCTCCTTACACATTAAACTGAGGACACGCTGTAGCAACACCTCTGTAGTGTCAGCATCAGGATAAAACAAGGCTTTTAAAAAGGGAGTGAATAGCGCACAATATCGACATTTTAAAGATATTTTATTCTGCTAAACGCTAAAAGTGTATCGCGGAGAACAATGCTGCCGGAGTGAAATCACTCAGGAGCTAATCAGCCATGAGCGTGTGAGTTTCCCATGGAGAAAGGGATGAACAGAGGCCTCAGAAGATCACACCATTGGTCTTTCTGTCAATATTCCACTCAAATCAACTCTCAAGGGTCATTTCGCTTGAGGCAGAGCAGTGATACATTGTGCCAAACGGACACATGCGATGGCCTAGAAATGCATCGATTACTCCCCTCCACATTCTTAAGGCTGCAAGGACTTCTGCATTATTGTAAGATGATACATAGCAATATTATTCATTTTTGGTTGTTTTATTAGTATCTGTTGTCATCAGCTGTTGTCATCAGTGACAAGCAGTGACATAAAAAAAATAATAAATTGCACTTATGTTTGCCATAAATTACCAAGGTTCAAATGCAGGTGTATATTTGAACAAATTAATGCTAGTTTCATATAAACGTTGAATCTTATTTTAAAAACGAATGGAAAAAAGTCAAGTGAAGAAGCCATGACCCCTAATGCTGCACGTTTTTCTTCTTTGCCTTTTTTTCCCCCCACAAGCGCTTCGTGACTGCAGCACTATCGTGCTGAAATGATGTTAACGTAATATTGCCGTGGCTCTATTGCAGTGAGAAAATTAAAAGGATGACATGAAATTCAAACTTTGTGTCATAAAATATGCAGAGGAAAACCCGGGGGAAGCAGCCGTGAGACGTTTCACAACAGTACTGTAATCTTTCTTTTGGAAAATGTAAGTGATACAGTAGTATAAAGGTTTATTAAAAGAATGTGAGTAATTTACTATTTTTTCCAGTTTTGCTGAGTAAGATTTTTGCCAGGAAAGAATTAATTTTCTGTCTGAAATTGCCGCCTGGTCTCAAATAAACCCTGATTCGTTCAGTGATGAAAACAAATAAATGCCCCAACTATTATTTGGTAATCTACGGGCTATATTTAAGTCCCTGGCTCATTCTGTCGGGTTGCAGAAACCTGTGCAGAAGCTATTGGAAAGGGCTCCAGTTGTGACATCACAACAGAGTGTGTGTTTCAGTAGGAAGGGAATGGGGGAAACAAGGATTTTCACAGTGAGTGTGTAAGAAGGCAGCCTGTATTGCTGCTACAGGTCTATCTAGGTTCTTTTAGACCTTAAAAGCCTGTTAATTCTTTAAAAATAGACCAAAAAAATGTAAATATTAACCAAGGGAAGGGCCTATTTTGCCCTTCCCTTGGTTAATATTTACATTGCTGCTTTAAATATATTACAATAAAATATTTTAATAGGAATATTTCACTATGTATGTTTTGTCTACTCTATAGTTTTGTTTAATAGGAAAATCCCTTAACTTCTGGAAAACAATCCCTTAACTTCTGGAGTATTTTGATTCCTGTTAAATATCCAACAAATGAGATGGTTAGCTTTTGTTTTTCTAAATCCAAATATCGTAATACTTTGCTCTGATTCATTAATGATTTGTTATTCATATTTACAAGTTATATTCATGTTATTCTATTATTCATAAATGATTAAATTAATTAAAGCCAGTTGGTAAATGAATAAAAAAGCATAGTTACTGCTTTAACAGTAATAATGTCTTCTAATACAGACAAAAAATTAATTTATTAATATTGTATCTGAGGTTTTGCTGCTCTCTGTATCAGGGTGTTTTGGATTTTAACAGGTTAATATTGGGTTTACATTGGAAATACATGATGAACGTTAACACTGGGTGTTAAAAGGTCCATACTGTATGTCTGGCAAAATTAAACACACCTCCTCAGGAGCATTGCTTTTCTTGGCCGGTGAGGATGAGCTTGGGGACTCTCATGAATAAATAATGTGAATAATGGTGGCTCTTTCTGAAACTGATAGAAAATGCTTGCACAAAAGGTTAACAGCTTCTAAATAAGGACAGCTGTTTGTCATGGTTACTGTGATAAGAGCTCAGCATGGTCAACACCATCTCCTGCTACTTTTTCAGGTTATACTCACACTGGTTTTCCTTTCCTTCCTATTTCCTCTACGCTGACATCTTTTTTCATCTCTTTTCCTCCCAACAAAGGCAGCTGCAGACGTGACTTTCTTTGATAGATTTTTTTTGTTTGACCAATACAAGATCAAGTGAATCAATTCAACCCAAACACTTATCTTTCAGTCACAATGGCAGAGGTTAGGGTCAAAGATCAATTTTCTGTTAGAAGTCATTAAAGCAATACTTATGAAATATGGGGAAAATATGCTTATCTTTGCTTTTTTAATTTATTTACTAATCTTCATGATCAAAAATATAGATATAGACAATGTCAGAGGTCATAAACAAAGCTAGGGACCATCAAATAAAAGCTGAAAATGGTGCAGTAAAATTATACTGTATATATATATATATATATATATATATATATATATATATATATATATATATATAAAAATGAATTTAATGTTAAATTTGATGCACAAGGTTTTTTTTTCCTCCAAACAAGGAGGGTTTAACATGTGGGAGTCTCTTAGGTAAAGATGTATGAGTCTGTTTGATGTTATTGGATTTCCTTTCACACACCTCCAAACACACATACAGTAGATGAACGGATGGACACATTAAATAGTCTTCACTACTTAAGAGCTATCGCATTTATTTGATGTGTATTTTATTTGCAGCCTGAGTGACAGAGAGACAAACGGAGGCCGATCATTAAGTGGTTTAATCTTCTTATTGGATGAAGAGTGACAGAGACATCCCCAATCAATCAATCCTTATGTAATCTTCTCAGGGCAAAACCTCATGAAGCGCCACTCATCACCACCGGCCCCCGTGGGCCCCCACCCACTCATCTAATCACCACCACAACTAACAGAAAGCTGCATGCCCTCAGATTGTCCTGAGAAAACAGCTGACAGCATTTGCAAAAATTATTAAAACCCAATGATCTATACTAACCTTGTTTTACAATATCATTATCTCCATGTTGCCAGTTTTTTTTTCCCCATCATTCTCAGCTTTATGGATTCCCCACCGAGTTTTATTTACCCTCTCCACACCCGGGCTCACCTCGGCAGATCAATGGCACAGCGTGCAATGGGTTTTTTAATTGAGCTGTTCTGAAGGGTGGGAGTTGTTTTAATGAGGCCAGGTCCTGTTTTCATCCTGACCTTTTGAGGCTCTGCCCTACAGGTGTCCATCCTCCAGCTTAAAAGGAACGTATGGCTTGTCGGGTGACCCCAGAGGTGTGGACCTCGCCACCCTCCTTCTGCAAAGATTGACATTTTCACCCCAATCCAAAGCTATGTTCATGACACGAACCACCTGAATGCTCAACTCTTGATGAATACAAAAGAGTTGTTTTTTATCAAATTACACAGGACCTGGCATTCCCATCGCTGTGCTACCCTCCAGCAAGACGAAGCTGATGTTCTGTGGTCACATGTCTAAATGATATATACGGTATTCAAGTATGTATTCACATCAGCGGGTGGGCCTCATGGCAAATGATAGGCATCGTAGTTTAAGTTTCCCAATTTCAAAAAGTTGGTTTTCTGTAAACGCCAGGCCCACATCAATATTCAGACTTTGGCTTTGAGGTTAAAAAAAAAAAATCTCCCCCATTATGTGTAGGTGACCCACTTACTGTGGTTACATCAAAGCAGACATTTATTTGGAAAGCCACACATCTCTATATGGTGGAATACATCTGCACATGTAGCTGGAATACCTGAGTGGTAGGGAATTCCTTTAAAATAAAAAATAAAAAAGGTCACTTGGCTGTGCCAAAAAACAGGAAATGATTTTCCCAAAGTGGAATGAAATAAAGTTGCATTTTGATGACATTCCCACCAGCCTCAGCTGTACTTGGAACCCATTGCTAATTCACCAACGTTACCATCCTAACACTAAGTATTCATCTTAACTAAAATGTTAGCTCAAAGCATCCAAGTAAAGTCTCTCAGAGAAACTGCTTATTTGTATGTTTTTGTATTTTACAAATTGGAGGAGAGGGGGAATTAAGAGAGACAGTCAAACCATGGGCATCTTCAATTAGATGCATAGTACATATTGTAATTATGATTTGGAAAATGTCTATTTTTTCTATTATTTTACATCCTCCATTCTATATCCAGTGATATAATGTAGTCTACATGAGTGTTAACAAGAAATCATTTTACAGATTATATTCAAGCACATGTAATAAAGATATACAGATAAAGCCTTCCTGATCAAAAAGTTGTATTTTCACCTACGGCTCCAACACTGTCAGAGCCAGGCCTGACCAGAGGAATACAACACATTTTTCATAGCACTGAAAATAATTGATGAGTACATCACATTTGTTTTGCTTTAGGAGGAGTATTGGCCAATAGCCACCTGCCACAGAAAGAGGAATAGCAACTGGTGGGAGGCATTATATCTATTGAGTATAAAAGCAAATATGACATTAAATGGGTAACATTTGGTAGCCTATACAGTAAGACAATCAAAAGCTGTGATTATTATGCATTTTGTCATAAATGCAGCAGTGCCCTTTTACTAATTACATATTATGAAGTCTTGATGTTAGCACACAATCCCTAGACCTAGTGTCAGTCCTTGCATTTCACACCTAGACCTTCAGTAGTGCTCCATCTGAATGAATCCAAACCAACAATAACTATTTTATGGTTATAAAACTTCTACTGCAGGTACAGCTGCGACACACATGAAGAAGAGAATCAAACATAACCTGATAAAATTGGAGTATTATTTAGAAATAGGAATGTTACTCACCAAAAACCCTGATAATTTTACACAAAATCCATCCTCCTTTCTTTTCCTTAAGAAGATTTCAATTACTCTGTTGTACAGATTATACGTGCGTTTCAGTTCCATCAACAAGTGTTTTTTTTAAATCGCCATTGAAACTAATGCTGAAAGTACAGGCTGCCCTGTCGTATTTTTGGAAGTTTTATATCGCTTTAGGGCTGAGAATGTCCGTTCAACAGAAGCAGTAGACACGGCGATGGTCACCGCCAAACACACAAATGCGTATAGCTGCCTCATGCTCTCATTCAGGTTTTTTTGCTGAGGGAAGTCAAGGAAAATCAGTGGGAGATTTTCCTGCAAAATCATCCATGGCATACATTACACTTTCACTTCTGTGAAAAGTGTTCCGTGGCTCTGTGCTAAACTGGAAAAGGCTGTATGCGGGATGGATTTTTTCTGGTATTCCCGAAACTTCTGGTCTGTGTCTGTAAAATAATATTGTCCAGAATCCTGTCCTGGAGTTGGCGGTAAAGCACGTGAGGATCTAGCGCTGGACCTCTTCTCACCCTCGGAGCGGTGCGTTCAGTAGCCTCGTAGATTTCCTCGTATCGGCTCCGTGTTGCTCTCAGCAATGAGATATAAACTCCACATAGTTTGCTCTGTTTTTGGATCCAGGGCTTTCATCGTACCCCCGAAATGAAAGTTCCCGCTTGCCCCAAAAATGAGTCAATCAGTCTTTTTAACGCTCCCCTTATTCTCTTCACCAATTAGTTGTGATGCTCGGTTTCCCTGCTCGCTCGGCTGTAGATCCACTGTAGTTTCCTGTTAATTGTAAGTGTCCGGCAGGTCTTCGATGCCTCGTTGCTGCTTTGGTTAGGGAAGTCAAATTTACCAATTCAATGTGGCTCCAAACTCCATTTCAAATAATGTTTCCCGGTTGTGACAGGCTTGCTAGCTTCGGAGATGCCCGACCTTCCTTAACAATATCCAAGTTTTCTTGAAAAGTCCGTCTTGAAAATGGTTTTAACAGTAATTCTGCAACCAAATTCATTTCTTCTCCTCCTTCAGCCAGTGTGGGTTGACAAAACAGCTATGAAATAAACACAACAATATCTTAGCTTGTGCGGCTCGCTACAGATGCTACAGCTAGCTCTGGCTAGTTCACTTCCTGACCAATCAGAGCGCGTGAACACACTGACGTTTCCGTACGCCCGCTCAATGGCAACTCAAAATCTGATTGGTTAAGGCAACAGTTTGATCGAAATTTATTTTATGTTGCAGGACCCGCAGAACTTATTGTGAAGGACTCCAGGCAAATTTCTCTTACCCTTGGCAACGAATAGTGGCTAAAATGTGATTGGTTAAATGCTTAAATATGGAAATACACACATGGAAGCAGCGCTTCCAGGGGGCTAGCAATGAAAGGAAGCGGACAAACCATTTGGAATTATTTAATACATATTTTTGGACAAAATATAATTAACATCAGTCTGTGATTCAGATATTTTTAGTCCAGCAGAGATGGCCCTGGCAGTCCACCACTGCTTATACCATTCAATTTTTGTCAAAAATTACACTTATAATTGTACTGCAGTATATTTTATTACAGATTGCTTATAATAACAAAGCATTTTACTGGTAACCACAAAAATTGACCCATACTTTCTCATTTGTAATTAATATTTGCCTGAGATTTTAAATCCGATTTGTGATCCTATTTCCAAGATAAAAATAAAAAAAAAAATCATAAAACCTAGTCTACACCGGCAGTATAGTGAAAGAAGCACTTTAGCAACTTCAGGTATCTATAGGTGTCACACTCCACATGTTGTTCGGCCACAGCACCACTGTGCACGCCGCATTACTCATAACACAATACACATCAATGTAGTCATGTGCTTAACTCTGAATAAAACAGACTTTGACTATAATTGAAACAAATCAGTTTCAACAGACGTGAGATGGCTGAAAACACGGCTGAAACAAGACTAGGTGTAAACAGTTACACCTGAAATATAAACTGAAAGTAAAACAGGACTAAGAAAAAACAATGTATCACTCTTTAGACTTTAGAAAATACTTGGGACAGAATACTAAAAGTGTGAGCACTTATTCAACAATATCAAAGAGTGGTATTGGTTTTTAGAATGAAAAGAACATAAAGCTGACCACTAATACTTCTTGTGTAGCATTACCTTCTTTAAACATTTCTTCCGATATTGCCATTGACAACATACGTGTGTGTTCAGAAGTACATATCATGGAAAAGGTTTCGTCCCATTTCAATGTAGGCCTCCTTTTCCTGTGCGGACATCTGCTCCACGAGCTCTGGCCTCTGGCTCACTTCTCGGTACGAGAACGACCGGCCGCCCACCGCTACCATCGGCTCATCTCCCACCTCCTCGAACTCATCATCGTCCTCATCCTCCTCTTCCACTGCTGTGCCCCGATGCTGGGCCCGTGCGGCTGCAGGGTGATGCGAGGGCAACTCGTCGTCTGATTCACTGGTGTCGCTCTCAGAGTCGCTGGCGTTTGTCGCGGCGGAGGTGATCCCCTTAGTGGCGGCCAGTGCCCCGCCTCCACTCGCTGCTGCCACGCCGCGCTTCTCGTGGATGAGCAGGGCGCGCATCACCTCCTCATTCTCATCCACCTGACCCATTCCGAGACTGGCTGCTCCGTCTTGGGCTCCAGCTATGTCACCTGTGGAAACATAACATTTCCACCATCCAATGAAAACCAAGTGCCACACAATCATTTTTGCTCACACGTACAAAAAGCAAGAGATCAGCAGCTGCATATACATGTCAATGGCCTGATGCTTTCAACCCAACAACTCAGCTTCCCCTAGTCAGATGGCGGCTATCACTGTCAGAGCTTTAGAGCACATAGCACCACATAATGCTACTTGGTCTGTGGGAATCACTGTACACTCAAGCTCATGTCTATAATAAAAAAAAAAAATAAAAAAAAAGCATCACTTACTCTTGAGGATGTCGGGCTCGCTGTATGCCCCCTGCACAGTGCTCTGGGTCAACCACACAGGCCTCTCTTTGGGTGCCTTGCCCTCACTGGCCTGCTTCTGCTGGTCCTCCTGCTCCTCCATACTGATGACCACATTTTGGGTGTACAGGTCGGCGTAAGACGAGCCTTTGTTAGACCAGGCTTCGCGGTGCGGGCCAACACTTCCTGCCGCTGCTGCAGCACGCTCACGGCTAGGTGAAAGAAAAGTGGATGAAAAGTTAGTGGATGATGCAGCTCATCCTTTATTTTTAAACTGCAATTAACTTGCAGGTGATAGACTGTGACCTGAATGTTAAACCTGTACTGCCTGTTGAATTTTGGGTAAGTGCATTATTCCGCTTTGGTTCCATATGAATTCTTGTCAGTGGAGTGGCTTTTCACTGGCTTGAGAGTGAAGAAAACCTAATTAAGATTAAGAATGCACTTCTGCTAGCAATTCATTTAAACATCCTTGTATGAACCTCTAAAGCTGAAATAATAATTGTATACACAGGAATGTAATGAATTCAAGCTAAATCAGAGAGCTGTTGGATTACCTCTGTTTTTTCATAGAACAGAAAGCCACTGTAGCACTAAACAAACCCAAGAGGTGAACTTGAATTTGTTTTCAATAAAATTGCACTAGGATGCAGCTATTTTGCTGACTGCAGGTAATAAGTGGCATATCCCTGAGCAACCTGTCAGAAACTGACCTCTGTTTGAGGGCGGGGATCTCAGTAGGCTCCGGCTCCAGCAGGTCATGGGACAAATTGACGTCATCTGTCTCGCGTAGCAGCTCGTAGATGGGTTTGATCTGCTCGTTGAAGCGTGCCACCGGTGTCCTGGCGTCAGGACAGACGGACTCACCCTCTTCTACCTCGGTCTGACAGAAGGTGCAGCGGAATGTACCTATAGGTGAAGGAGGAAACAACTTGAAAACAAGTAAGAGGGGAGGTTGAGCTAACATGCTTCTACATTCCAATGCCAGAGATCTGGAAAAACACTTAAAAGTCTCTTCAAACTTTCAATACTTTTTTTTTTTTTATTGTAAATAGAATATTATGTTGTTGTCTACATAGGATGAATTTCAAACTGGGTTTTTCCAAGTGCTTATGTAAGAAGGCAGACTGCATTGTTACAGGTCTACCTTTGTCCTTCTGAGCCATAAAAGGAAGCATTTGCATATATTGACATATTTCACAGTTTTCTCTACTAGCTCTCAGTATAGTCTCAGATAAAATGCAAAATCCTCCTCCTCACAACAAAGCTTTTAACGGTCAGATGCCCTCATCTCAAAAAGCTCATAGTTCCTTACTAGTCAACTAGGGCAATAAGCTCCCAGAATGCAGGCTTACTAAGGTTCCCTAGACCTGAATGGGAAGCAGAGCTTTTAAGAGAGATTTTAAAATCCCATCAGATGTCAAATTAAAGCATAATGGTCAAGACATTTTTACTCGAACCGCTAACAGCTCCCAAGCAAAACAAACTATTTACTAAGAAAGATCAAGTTATTTTGGCTACAATCCTGATCAGAGTTATTTAATTTAAGGCATCTGCCAATACCAAGCCAGATCCAATACTTTGTTAAAGTGGAGCAAATTTATAACTGAGGGAAGAAAGAAAGGATCCAAATTTGATCTGGTTAATTGGTGATGATACAGAGCCATTTTAATATCTTCAGGATCAGCTCAGGACATCTGTAAATCGAAGGCCTTGTTTTAACATGAACGAGGCACTGGTAAAACACCTGGAAATGGTCGCTGTGCTCTGCAATGCGGCTGGTGTACAGGAGGGCTCAAATGCAGAGAATAGATTTCTCCACTGGGATCAATAATGTACGTCTCCTTCTTACATTTTACAGACAAAACAATAATTCACAAATCTGTAGACTAGTCGTTTTCAATCGTTGGTTCACAGTCCAAAAAAGGGTTCACAGCGACAAAAAAAAAAAATTAAAATTTGGAAGATAGGGGATAATCTTCATTGCTGCAGTGGGAAATTTGTCTTGGACTCCACAGTAACAATAAATAGAAATGCATACATTATTTAAATTCCCATTTGCATCGTCATTGTAAAAAAATATATTGCCATAGAACTGCGATGAACAATAAAAATGCATCCAACCAAGGTGGGGTTGAGGGCTTTAATGATTTTTTTTTTTTTTGAATTTACTTAACAAGTGCATTATATACAATCAAGCACTGGTTTAGTTTTTTTTTTTTTTTTTTTTTTTGCAAACCATTAAGGCTGAATTATCTCATTTACTTGCATTTTTATTTTATAAAAGAAAACCAAATGAATGTGAAGTAGCCTAATCTTTATGTGGAGCATTACTCAAATACTAATGAGAGATGTAGACCCTGGGAGGGGGGGTCACAGCTAATGACACACACACACGCACACACACACACACACACACACACACACACACACAGACACGCACACGCTTTTCTAGCCGATTTCAGTGTCAATAATGGGAAGTCTTCCAGCATTAGCACAGAGACCCATCTACCTTTTGTGAGATAATACGAAAAAGATCTTGGTGGGGGGTAAGCAAGAGTATGAGAGAAAAGGAGAAAGAGGAAGCACATGTGCTCGTGTTAGATATGAGAAAAAGCATTCACAGATCAAATTAAAAATTAAATCCTATTTGCAAATATTCTCATTTCATAAACCCTGTAGGCTCTTCAACCTTTCAGTGAAAGGAAGATTATGTTCTCATTTGCAAAAGATGCATTTCAAACTGATTAAAGACAGCATTAAAGTCTACTATCTGTTAATATAAATGGGCATTGCTGTTGGGAGGGGAGAACAGGGTTTTTTTCCTATAGTGAGTGTGAGAGAAGGCAAACTGCATTGCTGCTAGAAGTCTCTAACTCTGTCCTTTTAGACAACAAAAGAATGCTCGTCTCCAGAAAACTGCAACACTTTATGACAAGATCATATTTCACCAGTATTAACTTCTCTTCACCAGCTCTCAGAATTATTAACAACAGAATTCAAACTCCTTCTCCTCACATCAAAGCTCTTAATGGTCAGACTCCATCATCTCAAAGAGCTCATAGTCCTTCACAAGCCAACTTGATGCCTTCTCTAGACCTGAATGGGAGGCAGAGCGTGCAGCTATCAGGCTTCTGTCCTGTGGAACCAGCTTGCTGTTTTGGTCCAGAGGGCAGACACACATTTAAGAGTAGGCTGAAAATCTCCATTTTTGAAAAATCTTGAAGTTGTACTAGAACCTAGTTATGCTACTATAATTTTAGTTTTTAAATACAATGAGATATTTTTCCCCACTTTCTCCATCTCATGTTCCACTGATGTAAGTTTCATTACTGTTATTTTACCCAGAGTCCCGCCCTGTTCACTCATCCCACAGACCACCAGGCTGCTAGCAATGGCCCCTCCTGGTGGCACCTAAAAGGTATGTGGCCCTTCTCTCGAGCTCATCCGTCATATTTACTATAAATCCATAGAATTTTGTTATCTTGCTCAAGTCAGAATGGGGGTCAGTGGGGGTCAGAATGATTTGTGCTGGCCCCGCAAAAGCAGCCAGTTTTCAGACAACCACAATGGGAGCTGCAGGTTTTCTTTATCTCAACCTGCCAGGGTGCCAGGTTACTGCCCCCACAGCAGGATTTGATACCAACTCAGATATGTTGAAACAGGAAACCAGCACACAGGAACTGAAGAGAGGATGATGAACGCAATGTAGGAAGATGCTGATCGTTCCAAAAGAGTATCAGGAAGCTCAATGTCCCCCCCCCCATGTGACATTTAAATTGTCTATCAAAAGCATTTTCCTTCTTCAATTTATGCAGCATGTCCTGTTATACATTTTTACAACTGAACTCCTACATTGTGATAAGCCAATATATCTACAAAGCAAGGAGCATGTGTCTATCTGTGCTTTTGGTATTTCTCTGAAGGTTTGTTGGATCCATATCAATATTTTGGACAATTCAATATATCACTTTTATATACATTATCATTAAAAGGTAAAGACCCTCAGGAATTACCAGCATTATCACCCAACAGAACAGAATCTGGCCTAAACTCATTGATTTATTAACACAAAAGTGTAACTATGAGGCAAGATATTTATGAGTTCAGTTTTACTTGGCCAATTAGCACAATATCAAAACAGATTTGTAGATTGACACCTGCACTGTCAACATAAACAGCCTTTTCTTACAATAACTGTATTGGCATGTCTCTCCTTATCTCAATGCATGCCCATGTATTACCCAATTTGCCTTTTAAGACTATGCAACAGTCCACACACCCTCATTTGGCTAAATATAAAAAAACACTAAACTAGTTCTATTTTAAACTAAGGAGTAGGACTAAAAATTACTAAAAGATCTGTAATTTCTGGGGTTGCAATGCTACTTTATACAAGTAAAGTAGCTACTTTATACTTTCAATGTTTGGCTTTAGTCCACATTGACAACATATTATTCTAAAATTTTAGATTTTTGGCATTGTACTAAGATTTTGGGATGCATGATTGTTTCATAATGCCTAGTGCCCTATGTCAAATAGCTCTATCACCTTTAAATGATATGAGATTCTATACTATGTCTTCCACTGTAGAAAAAAAGACCTGAAGAAGTCCTGATATAGCTCAAATAAAAAAGTAAGATGTGGTACTGACCTGTAGAAGCCCAGTTCTCCCAGAGGGCAGGCTATAGAAATACTGCAGAGGCTTTTGCATTCAGCCTCCTCAGACTTGCTCGGGTGAGGAATGACTAAGTAAATTTGTAGATCTTGGAAAAGTATTTTTTTTCTTTCCATGGTTAAAGTGAAACTTTCATAGATTGCATTTACTACGCAGACTGTAAAATATGTAATAGACATGGTTGTTTAATTTGCAGAATTTTGTATTACAACTCATAAAAAACAATCCTAAAATGTCATATTTTCAAAACAGAAAGGTTATATCTTCTATATCTTCACCAAACTGAACCAAATTGAGATAAAATTTGTACGTCTCACGGTGAAGAGGAAGCAAATTTGCAGACAGCAACAGATTTGCCAACATCTGCAACAAAATTAACATACTTTTGGAAACTAAATGTAATGTTCTGCTCGGGCTAATGAACTGCCTCAAAACAAAAATGTAGAGTGAACTGATGATCAACATTCATCAGTCCAGGTGCAACATTCATAACATAGAAACTGATAAATATGTATGCGAAGTGGAACGTGTTTTGCCTATCATAGATTCTAATTATACAGGTCATGTCATGGGGATGGTTTAACAGACATTTAAAGGGCACATTTCACACACTGAACTTTGACATATTAGATTGCTAATTTGCAGAAGATTGTATGTCTGCTCGCGGAGCAGCGGACCACTTACGCTGCCATTAGCTCCAATTACAGTTTCATTTAGTGTTCACTTACTGCCAATAGTAAACATAGAAGTGTTTTTTTTAATATATGAAATTCAATCTATATGGAAAGAGCGATATATAATCATGGAGGCCCAGATGCACAAAAAGGATGTTGACAAACCGGAGGTCCCTCCAGTTTTAATAAGCACTGTAATTTCAGTCCTATTAAGGATTCTGTGTGTTGAACACGACTTACACTATTTGAGTGCAGAGTTTGAATGATGTTCAACTGAGCACTGACTGCCATCTAGAGGTATACTTCATAGTATACAGACTACTATAAAACATTACACACTGCCACACACTTCTAGTAGGGATGATTTGAGTGGCAGGATTTTTTTAAAATAGTTCCTAATAATAATAATAATAAGAATTAAAAAAAATCAATAAAGACAACTTGAAAATGAGGAACCAAGCATTCAGTTCCTCTATTTTCCTTGGCTACATATGGCCATGATAATGACAGAATCTAGATGTTTTTATACATTTTCAAATCAAATTGTTTAGAGACAGAGACACAACAGACGTTCTGGACACCTTTCACACTTTGTCCCTTACAACCTTCCAAACGGACTTTGTGTGATTAGTCTGCAATTTTTATGCATTCCAGGATCACAATACACAGATCACCCACTGTTGCACTGAGACACAGTTTGATCCAAGACATGCTACATAAAAAGTACTTTACCACACATGATTTGTGCTTTTTCAAGCAAAAAGACAATGTGAATAAGTCCCTTACCTGTTGTTCCACTGTAATTTGAGTTTGGTTAATTTAAAAAAAAAAAAAAACAAGCCCAACTAATATTGTCAAATTGGAGCTGTACCGAAGCAGATTTTAAAGATCAACACCACCAATGTTTGTACAGAAAGTGACCTTCGCTTGAAGTTTACCTGACATGGGGTCAAACAGCTGGTTGGCCTCGAGGTCGGTGAAGGTGGAGGAGCAGCAGGGGCATCGGAAGGAGGCTCGGTTGGTGGAGTCTCGCTCATCTGTCTCAATGCGCCGTCTCATGTGATCCAGTTTGTACTTCACCACGTTGACCAGTAGCCTAAAAAAAGTCAGATGGACACGTTAATGCTGGGTGCGACATGTGGACTTGGGAGGATGAATTCTTTTTGATGTGGCCTGTGATTTAAAAAACTGAAATCCTCACTGGTCAGCAGCGGTTGAGGATACCACAGCTATGCAGTATTAACATAGACCAGGCAGGGAAAAGTGATGAATTACCTGTAATTGATGAAATAGTAGTTGTGTCGCGTCGTCTTGCCATCGGGGGCCGTCTCCACCCTCATACGGCACTTCACGAACTTGTCGGCTTTCAACGTGTTGAGTATGGAGCGCAGCTGCTTCCGGTCAAACTTGAGCAGCTCCAGCATGTCCTCCTCACGCACGCACGGGTTGCGGATCAGCACATCCAGGGCCAAGGCATGCTCCACGCCATAGAAACCGCGCACCACCTGCTTGGCCAGCCGCTTCAGTGTCGCGGGGACCTCGGTCAGTAGCTGTGGTTCTATCATCTTCTGCTGGGGAGAGACACAGGTTGATCAGACAACGTTCCCTTTGGAAAGGCTCAAGGGGCCTTTGTGGATCAGGAGTGCAGCACTGTAACACTCAAAGCCTGTGTGGAGGAAACATTGACAAACTGAGGACGTTTTAAGATTAAGAAGACTGTATACGTATTGAACAACAACTGATTATTCTGTTAAACTTTCTCAATTAGGACATTGCTTTTCTGGTCAGAAAAGACTGAACATTCCCATTTATACTTCAGAACAGCCTTCCAATTTCTTGTTTCGCAGAACCTCAAATATATTCTGTTTAACATTACTGTCATAGAACACTAAAACAGTTGGCAACTAATAGATTAGTTAATTGTCTAAAAGCTGAACTACTGTCATATTAAAAAAAATCCTTCACAATTAAAAAGGTCCTGAATTCAAAATACTGCTCAAGTAAAAGTACAGAAGTAAGATCAGGAAAACATCCTTAAAGTAACAAAGTAAAAGATGTTTAAATCACCAACAAATACATGTAAGAGCATTTTAATGTCCTGCTTTAACAATGTGGTGACACTTTTACATACTTTGAGCAGATTACTAGCAGTGGTGAAATGTAACAAAGAATTTACTGTACTTGCATTAAGGTGAGTATTTCTGTTTTATGTTACTATGCTCTACTACATTTCAGAGGAAAAGTTTGTATTTTTCAATCCAAAAAATTTAATTTGACAGCTTTAGTGATGATTTAAATGTACCACTAAACAGTCCCATTTGACATATAAGGTACTTTTATTTGAATACCTTAAGTACTTTTGCTGCCAATGGTCCTGTACTTTTGAAGGGAATACTTTTACTTGTAATATAGTATCTTTTTATTGTTGTATAGCTACTTTTACCTAAAAGATATTGTTTATTTCACTTCTGATTACTAGTGAAAGTATTGCAACAGTATATACAGTATGTATAATAATAATACACCAAGCTACACCAAGTATAAAAATAGCACCACATGGAAATAATTAAGTACAAAATACAAATACCTCAAACTTAGACTTGAGTACATTAATTCAGTAAATGTACATGTAGTTTTACAGGCTATTTGACAGTAACGATAAGTTAGCTTTTCATGTTAGCAAGATTAAACAAAGAGGAAATAGAAATAGAAATATGCCCCAAGCTGCCTGCAACTAAATACTAGTTACTAGTATTTTAATTTGCACTTTACGGGTAATGACGTGAAGCTGTTGCTAAGGTAACAGATAACTTCACGTTAAGTTACCGTTAACTATACTTAATGTACCGTCAGTTTAGATTAAACCGTTCTTCAGCTAATCAGAATTTACCTGATTCCTCTTGAAATTCCACCAGAACACTTAAGCCAGAGCTTCCTTGGATCCTCTCAGGAGAAACACGGCCTCGGTGGAGCTACAGCTCACAGAACATAGCTGCTGTCTGAATTCCAACGGTATAAGATGCTAGATTTGCTAGCATGCTGCTTTACTAATTTTGAGGAAAAAAAACGAACCCGGAAACAAAACCTTCTTTTTCTTCTTCTGCTTCTTCTTCTCCTTTGGTAGTCTGCATCTATAGTGTTGCTCTGCTGCCATCACCTGGCGCTATTCAGCTGCTACTATTATTCAGTAAAAGTATTTCCTCAATATTAAAATAAAATAAAATAAAATCAATCATTTAATTAATTAAAAAAGAGTAACGTCCTTCTTTTTCACTAGTGATCGTCACTAGTGATTTGACTATTTAGAACTTAATAAAATAAACCAAAATCTAAAAGGGAATAAAAATAACAACTAATACATTTTATAGTATTCCCATTACAATTCCGCCTCTCTGACCTTTTGTTTTATTATTTTATTTTATTTTAATAGATGTAGTATTTGCATGTATCCAGATGATGGCGATAATCCAACACGGTGGATACGAACAGCCATTTAAAACCAAAGAAGAAGAAGTCATTTGTGGGAACCAATCAGATACATTTAGAGGCGGTGTTTTAAACTGTTTTCTTCCTGTAGCAGCTGTCACCAGAAATGGCTTCGCTTGACAGGGTAAAGGTCTTAGTTTTAGGAGATTCTGGTAAGTTAAGAACTATTTTCGCTATTCGAACTCAATTATAAGAGGTCTGCTTATTTTTATAGACATTAATTTATGCCGAAAAACGGTTTTCAACCCGCTTTATCTTTATTTTAGGCACTTAAGGCTAAGTGTGTGTAAACTTGCATAATGTTAACGTTACCATATATGTTTTCTAGTGAATCCCGTAAAGTCAGTGTAACGCTTAATAACAACAACAATAATTGTCAGTGGTGGATAATATCCACGTTTACTCAAGTGCTGTCCTTAAGTAAAATTTTAATGTACTTGTACTTGAGTATTTCCATGTGATGCTACTTTATACTTCACTACATTTATCTGAATGTAATTACTTTACTTAATTTCCATATGAAGTTTTATTTTAACATATAATCAATATACTTTAATACCATATTATATATTCTATCTAAATGTGCTTTGCGCATTGTGTGAAAGGTACCAAATGTTATGATGCAGTACTTTTACTATTATTATTATTATTATTATTCTAAGCAAAGTATCTATAATTGCTCCAAGCTGAACATTGAATTGTATAGAATCATGCGTTCTGATGTCACAGTTGGTGCAAAAGAAAATAAATCTATATAATCCTATAATAGTACTATATTTACAGCGATTGAAGCAAGATTTACTGAAAGTTATACATTTTACTACATATTAATAAGTGAAATATTGTTCATGACATCAACGTTATTAGTGGTTAGCTTACCTCTCTTGTCTTTGGCAGGGGTGGGAAAGTCTTCCTTAGTCCATCTGCTGTGTCAAAACCAGGTTTTAGGAAATCCCTCATGGACTGTTGGCTGCTCGGTAGATGTACGGGTAAGCGGAGTAAACACTTCCTAATGTGCTCCAAAATATAACTGTGACAAAATGTGAAGCTATGTTGCTCTCTTGAATAAATCTGTAGACATTAATTTCAATTATACAAGTCCTAGAGAATTGTTTCATTATAATAGTCCAAATCTAATATTTTGTTCCAAAGCTTAACATTGTCTTATTTGAGCAATGTCATGGCCTAAACAATGCAAATTAATTGTTCATGTGAAACTATTCAGATTTTAGTTTTTCCTATTTACATGAAAAGAAAAGAAAGTTATTATTTTTACAGGAGCTTATATTGGATCAGTTTTACTGGCCCATGTGAAATCAAACCAGTCTTTATGTAGCCCGTGAACTAAGATGAGTTTAACACCCCTGAACTACAGGTTCAAGACTATAAGGAGGGAACCCCGGAGGAGAAAACCTACTACATCGAGCTCTGGGATGTTGGAGGATCTGTTGGCAGTGCGAGCAGCATAAAAAGCACCAGAGCTGTCTTTTACAATTCAGTTAATGGTAAAACAAGCTGGCATAGGAAATTACTGACTGACTTCAATTATAAGGTATTTAATGTTTTATCGTTTTCTTGTTTTTTCCCTAGGAATTATACTAGTCCATGATTTGACTAATAAGAAATCCTCGCAGAATCTCTACCGTTGGTCGCTAGAAGCTTTGAATAGGGATTCCTCTCCAACGGGGGTCATTGTCTCAAATGGGCAAGTATATGTGTGTTTTGGCATCAAATGGGATTTACTGAGTGGGGAATTACACACTGAGGCAGTTATCAAGATTACAGATATCTAAATTGGGGGGTTTAGTCATACTCTTTTTCTCTCTCTCTGCAGTGACTATGACCGTGAGCAGTTTGCTGAGAACCCAGTGCCTTTGTTGCTGATTGGCACCAAGTTTGACCAGATCCCAGAGAACAAACGCAATGAAGTTCTCACCCGTACGGCCTTCCTATCCGAGGACTTCAATGCAGAGGAGATCAATCTCGTAGGTCAACTTTTTAACCCTTTCAAGCTCTGACTGTAAGAAAAGATATGGACGTTGCTCACTATTTGTTTAATGCATTTTTGGCATTCTGTGTTACATAAATGTTCTACAAAAACATTTTATTTCAAATATGACATGATTGTTACCAATTGATTACCATTAATTGAGTTGTGTTTAGCAATTGATACATGAAAGCTTCTCCCTTTCCTCAGTTGGTTTTAAAAAGTCAGTTTTCAGTTGAATTACTTTTTATCTCAATTTATGATGACATATGTATCTAATTAGCTACCATGTAGAGAGGGGGCAGTGGTGACCTATATAGTCATATGAGTGAGCTTCTCCGTGGAAGGTCAACAGGAGAATTGTGGTTTGGGATGGTGGAAAAAAAAAAGCAGTACTTGCTCATCCCTCATCACCTTAAAGGTTTTACACTATACAAACTGAAATTATATATATATATATATATATATATATATATATATATATATATATATATATATATATATATATATATATATATATATATATATAATATAATTTCACTGCATTCTGATGGTCTGATTCATCATATATGTGTGTATGGGTGGGGCTGTGTTTAAACATGTTACTGAGATCCAGGTGTTTGTTTAAGCCTCAACAAGCTGCAGCCTGAGCCTCAAAGGTTACCACGGCAACTTGAGCTGGTTGCCAATGACGATGCTTGCACTACAGGTAGAGGCAGACAGAAATGTGGAGGAAAAAGAGCATCCGTCTCCCATTTGAGCATCAACTAACAAAACGGCAGCTCCTATTACAGAATTACAAAATCTCTGTATTGGAGGCAAAGCGGAGCAGAGATAAGCGAGGCCGCACTTTTTACAATGTATCTACATTGTAAATTGTGGCCAGGAAGAGAGTGGAAAGACAAAGAAAAAAAGAGATTTCACCTACTGAAGCATTAACATTCCACCCATAGGGTCTGGTTATAAACTATAAAAAACTGCAAAAATGATACTTTCATACACAAGACATGTGTCTACAGTTTAAAGTTTTCTAAGTGAAAGTATGCCTGAGCAGTAGGCAGCAGTTGGCATTGTAAAAAAAACTCTAAAGATTTGTTTGTTTTTTGACCTTGTCACATTCGTTCCCTATGAGAAATCTGGCACAGCTCAGCACATGATTTCCCTTCAGCTATTTCATAGCTGTAGGGAGGGGGCTCGGTGCCCTAATAAAATCCAGGGAAACTGTAAAATGTGTGATTTTTATACATAACTCCAGCTGCTCAGTAGCCGGCAGATCAGAGTGTGTTTGTACTGGACAGCTTCCAGGTGTGAATGTGATCAGGGTGTCCTTGCTTCATCTAAGTGAAAAGTCCCAAAGTAAATAAATGCTTTCAAAAAGAGAAAATTTAAGAAACTTTTTTCAGTATTCTCAAAATTACAACTTAAAAATCAATGATTTTGGCACCACCTATTGGTATCAAAGAAGATGCTATAACAGACAAGAATGCCCAGCAACGCTACTAGAATGATTTGAAAGCTTCTATATTCACATACACATTATACACATACAGGCATTAATCGTTGCCCTAAGAAAAACAGGATTCACTTTTGTTGAGGTTTGTGGCTTTAGTGGTATTTTGTTTTCGCAGGATTGCACCAACCCAAGATACCTTGCTGCAGGCACGTCAAATGCGGTGAAGCTCAGCAGATTCTTTGATAAGGTGAGCTTTAAGGTCAGCTAATGTGTGACTTTTGTATTATATGTAGGTTTAATGTGGACATCACATCTCAACCTATCTCTAAACAGGTAATTGAGAAGAGATATTTCACAAGAGATCCCAGTCAGGTGAGCTTTGCATGCCAAGCCTTTATTTATTACTCTAAGAAATAAGAATCATTATGATAATATTGGAAAAAAAGACATTCCACCAAAAACAGCAATTCAATTGTGAAGGACAAAGGTTTTCATTTGATCGTAAGCTATTCTTTTAAAACAACACTTTTACTTTCTCTGCAGATGACGGGTTTCACAGACAGGAAACGGTTCAACTTCAAAAGTTTGCACTATGACTAACGGTGAACACAGAGCGGTTTTCTGTGGTTTCCTGATGATGCCTGCAGGGTTTTCACATTTACATTCTTCTGATCTCTGCCCCCCACCTGTGCCCACCACCTTTCCCTGTCATCTCTCTTTGATGGAAGTCCTTCTGACATGTATGTATTCTGTAACTTTTCTTTTTTAATATCCAATCAGATTCAAACATATGTCAAAAACTTTGGATTCTGAACTGACTTACATGAGCATATACAAAGCAAGAATTTCCAAAAGGGAACAATTCTGAAAGATAGAAAAGCTTTTAACATCATGTTAAAGGACATTTGTAGATGCTATGAATGTACAATTAAATTACTCATTTCTATCTTTTCCTGGTTTTGAATCGTGCTTTCAATTGTATTTTTTCACACATCTCACAAATCAATCAATTGAAAAAAAAAATCTTGGAAATTCCAAGATTTTTTTTTTCATTTCATTGATTTTCTAAAAGTTTGCTTATGCGATCTAATAATAAAGTGAAGAAAAGGCAGGATTCTTGAATAGTGATGCTGGCTCAAACAACATCCACTCATCTCTGCATCACTTTCTTAATCCAAGGAAGAAAGGCATTGATTTTAGTGAAGACATGAGGATATTTGGGATTATTACAGTCATCTCTGTAGGTATAAGCGGTTATCCCTTGAGGCTTGCTGTTGCAGATTAGTGGTCCACCAGAATCACCCTAGGAAAATGGCAACAGAATCACATCATGTAATAGTCAGTGATTTTCATAATTATAAGAAACATTTTTATTTTATAGTAGGTGGTTTATGTGTTGGTCCCTGAATACCTGGCAAATTCCTCCTGTCTTTTGATCAAATGAGGTGCATATCATTTGACCCGTACTGAAGTGTTCTCTCCATATAGATTTGCACTCCCCGTCGAATTGTATCTTCTCTGTGGTCTCCCTCAGTACTTTTGATGGAACTCTCTTGTCTCCAGTTTGGCCCCAGCCAGCAACAGCACACTTAATAAGGGCTGGAATTTTCCCATGTTTTTTAGGTATGCCAATGGGCTTCACATACCTATTGAGTGTGGCGTTTGTTTTTAACTATGAAAGAGAATAGAAAGAGTATCACTTTTTAAAATTTCGCACTGGTGGCCACAACACAGTAAACAGATTATTCAAAATTTCAGTTTGTCTTTTTATTTTGGTGTTCATATTTTAGCTTATAGCATTAAATCCTTCCATCTGCCTCATTCAAATGTCTGAAATAATGATTACATTTGGTTTAAATCAGGAAAAAAGGAGAAACAAAATCACTGAAATTATGGCACTAACTGTATCTTAAAATTCTGCAATAACATTAGAACAGGAGCAGTTTTACTCTTAGAGAAGATTAATTTACCTCTAGTAGCATGATGTCATAATATTGTTCTCCAGTGAATTTCGGGTGTGGATGGTACAATACTGGTATCCGTTGTTGACTTTTCTCTTTCTTGCTTATGTCGTGTGCTCCGAGTACTGCTGTCATTTCGGGCCTATCTACGACAGAAACGCTGTACAAAAGGTGTCCATCAAAATCATTTGTTGTGCTAATTGACCTAAGCAAATGAGTGGTGAAGTATTTCCATTCTGTGTCCTTCTTAACCCCAGGTTAGAGCGGACTCTGTATGCCAGACATCACCATGTACTGCATCAAAAATGTGTCGAAAATAATTTAAATCTGTTAGATATAATAAACTGACGCTGCTTGTGGGGCAAACTATGGAGAATTGTTTTCCATAAAATAAAGTTGACTTCATGCATTGATGTAAAATAAACTCACGGTGTGCAGTGTGCTGCAGTTAGGATGAAATCCTCCCGAATAAGTGTCCCACCACACACGTGTTTCCCATTGACCTGCAGTGATGCCATGTAGGGTCTGGAATGAGCCTTTGCAACCTTACCGCCCACTATGCCGCTCTCCGTGGCTCCTGGCGTGAGGAGACAGGGTCACATATTACAAGGTACAAAACCCTCAGATGCCAAATGGAGCATTCTTCGATGAAAGTTTGAAGAATTATTTCTAACCACCTTGTCAATATATTATGTATGCATTTTGCAACCTCTCTTTCATAGTAAACACGAATGTATGTAAAGCTTATTAGATTATTTAGTACATTTGAAAGAAATTCCATCTTAACTTACCAGTAACGGAGAGCAGCTGAAAGACAAATATGATGCAGTAACCATACATTATGGTTGAATAAAAGTTGAACTTGCTGTCTGGCGCTGCAGCCCCCCAATGCCTTTTACAGCCAACTCGCACTGTGGAAACTTTGTGGGCAAGTGTCATGAAGGAGTTGACTTCACACCTTTTTTTTTTTTTTACTGCAGCATAAGCGGGACTCTGCAAGAGGTGGAATCTATCTTATTGTTGGAGCGTCTCTTTGTTTATTGGATGACGGTTTCACTTTGCACTGAGACAGACGATGAAAGATTTCTGATGAAAAGCTGACAGAGCTATTAACGGCTGTGAGTAATTATGATTCGAGAATTGAATGGTTCTTTTTTTTTTGGTTATCATGGGCTGCATTTTCGCTAAAGGAAAAGAAGAGCAATGACGATGTCAAAGATATTCACACCTCCTACACTGAACTACACATTCTTTTATGTTTTTTCCCCATTATCAGAATTAACTTCACTGCTTTTAAATATACAACCTGAGTCAGCATTTTAGTGTACTTTGTTTTAATTTAGCCTCTAAACAAAGAAGGGTTGCAACGTGTCTGAGCCCGATGCACCCAAGCACCAGTCTGCTTGATGTCAAAGCAGGCCGTGGAGACTTCTTGACATCAGTCCTTGTCCCCCCATTACTGAGGAAACACACATATGTGCCCCCCTATATACAGAAAAAATAAATGAACAAATATTTGAATATGAACTCTACCAACAGATCTGTATCTGACCACCTGATCACTTTTCCCGCAACCACTTCCTCTTCCCCCCACTCCTCCCTGCCTGTCACAGTCTGCTTACCCCCACACACAAACAGACACAAACACACACACACACACACAGATCTAACCACTGTTTTCACATTCACTTGTCAAGGTTTTAACCTCTCCCCCTGCTTTCTCTATAGTCTGTTTCTTATACACATACAATAAAAGGACATGTTCAGTCAACTGTTTTTGTGGTTCACACACACACACACACACATACACATACAAAGGAACAATTAGGAGTACAGAATATAATCATTTTGAATAAAATAACTTGTTCTCTGCTTTACCACTATTCTCTACTTTGTATAATTTACTTTTGTTATTATAAAGTTTTTCTCTTGCTAGGTTTTTTTTTATTATTTATATGTTTTTAATCTTTTTCATTGAATTTATTACACATGCAGCACCACCTTTATTTAAGAAGCTTTTCCTTTTATGTCTTTGTCTTAGTTGGTTAAATGTTTTGGAACAAGGGGAGCTTCACATCCTTATCAGAGCTGAAAGTTTCATGACTGTTTTTACTGTGATGATGTATATTTAAAGGGTTGTAAATCTGGTTCTCCGGATAAATTGGAGCATAGCATAGTTACCTTTATAAAAAAAAAAAACAGAATTTCCCAACAACTAAATTGGGGCTAATGAAAATGCTCAGTAGCTAAGTAACTTTGGGAAAACACTAGTGAGTTAGTGGACAAAAAAACTTGATGCATAACAACCCCTTACATCAGGCTGGCTATAGACTAGAATGTGCTCAATACTATATTCTAAATGTGTCAATGTTCATATTAAATTATCATGGAACTATTTGGAATTCTACTTTTAAAAGACAATAACAAATTATTGGGGTGGATGTAGAATAATAGTAAGGCAGCAATGGCTTCACCAGAAAGATAAAAAGCCTCATTCAGTATCCTGTGTTGTTCCTACTGTACACTTGATGGAAATATAGATGTTTTCAGTGGACAAAACTCATCTGTAAAAAGGATCAGCCCTGTCTTATATATTGTAAAGTGGTAGCTGATTAAATGTCAGTATTTCAACATGTATGAAGGCAGATCACAAAATACCCCGGACGTTAATTGAAGTTAAAGATATTTTTCTAGTTGTTAATGCTTGCCGAGTCCCAGAGAGAAGTTACAGCTAGTATCAAGTATGATGGGAACTTATATATATAAATATTCACAATTCATAGTCAGAAAAAAAATAGCTTCAGGGACGGTTACTGAATTGGGACATTCTGTGGTTTTGCAATATTGTCTTGTGAAAGTGGGTCCTCACATGTGGTTAAACGGAACCATATAATAATAATAATAACATTTCATACTTTAGATGCAAATGACAAAAGTTGCACAACAAATGGACAAAGTCAAATTGAGTATCATTAAAACCAAATTTTACAAAGGAATGAATAGAATCAATTTAACCAAACATCATAAAAGTGAGAACGAGCTAATAAAAAATTCCATTTTAGCTTCTTTTTTTTAACTTAGCTACTTGGCCTTTTAATATGTACAGGTAGAACATTCTATAATTCTATGACATAGTTAGAGGAAGCACTTGTCTTATGGCCCCAGCCTCTGAAAGACCAAACTGCAGCTGACCTGATGTGTTGACGGCAGCAACGCTCTCTGGTCGCTATGGTAACGTTTAAACACGCCTTCAAAATAAGATACACCGCAAATACAAAGTGCAGGAAAACTCCAACTCACCACGAAGCTGAATCAGTGGGAGCCCTGAGCCTGTTTTCTGCAACCAGGCGGTCCCATTTAGGGGTAATAGGAGAAAATGACACCCGAAGTGTGTGGCTTATGTCCAGTCTACTTCGTAATTTTGTTTCTGTCGCCATCATTGCAGAAAAGCCTGCTTCACACATTGTTTTCAGGGCTGTCGTGGCGATCTCAGGGTATTCAGCCATGACTTTAACCCAGAACACCGGCAGAGTTGTTGCCTCGAACATACTTTTAAGGCTTTCCAAACACGTTTTGTTTTTTACTCCCTTGCGAGCTCGTGGGTTTCATTTTAGCGGTAAAATATCACGTGACCGAGAAGCGCGCCTTGACCTGCGTCATATAGACGGATGTAACAGAGATCGGGTAATTTTTCAAAATAAAATATCTTTCAGATTCCGATATGAATAAAAGGGAAGTAATGTGATTTATTTATTCGTTATTTGCGGCCAAATGACCCACGGACCGGTATCGGTCCGCGGCCCGGGGGTTGGGGACCGCTACTATTGAGTATTACCTTACAGATGGTGCTACAGCAGCACATTATATGCAATGGAGGAAGCTGTGCTTATGTTGGGTTATGAGCAGGTTTGGGTGGTTGTGGAAGTTCCTCGGGGTTCCTAGATGAGTACTGATCCTAATGAACCAGTATGAAAGTGATTTTGTACAGATGGTTGTCTGGCAGTACACTGTTCATCAGAATGATCATCTCTTTTTTTTTAACCCTGATATCTTACATCGAAGGCGACTTACAGAGTTAGAAATCGAGGTAGTGTGCTTCTGGGGATTCATTTGAATAGGGCAGCCGAGGTTTTTGACAGAGGAGGAGCTTTCTATTACAGCCTAAGATTAGAATGGGATTGGTTATTAAGTATTACGGTCTCTCAGCTGCCATAGACAAAAGGTTAGCGGGGGCATCTCGATGAGGCCGGCGCTCTCATCACGTTCGAGGGTACTGGTGACAACGATCGCCAGAAACGCGATGAACTCAGGCAGATTTGTAATTGAGCCACGGATTTGTCGAGGAGGAGCAGTCAGTCCTCATTTCACCGGCAGTCAGTCAGACAGTCTCACACAAATTATGATTATGGTTTTATTACGCGTTTGAGTTGGAACTCTTCATTCAAAGTCAAATGGAAGACACTTATTGGGACTATTATTACATTTATCTTAGAGAATTAATGAAAAGGAACATGTACTATACAGTAGAGGTTGTACTATATACTGAAACAGCATTAATTAATCATAATTAAGAAACAGTATAATTTGCCTGTGCAGTTTGAACAAAAATAAAACAAACATTACTTATTTCAAATTATTCATGTGCAATTATGTTAATTAGTGAGACCATTCCAGTTTAGCTCACATAATGGCGTGCAGGTAAAATTTCACTGACATCGTTGCAACAACTTTAGAATCTGATATGGCTCTGGCTGGAGCTGCCACAATGTTGATGGAGTGCAAGGAATTGAAGAAGTGAAGTTACAGTGTGCCACAGTACCAATCCCACAGCTTCCACATAAGTCAAAGAGGTGAAGGAAGAGCGAAGGAAAGTGAGGCCTTTCTCCTATAAACATCCCCCCTGGAGGAAAGATAATTGGCCGTCAGGTGATGCATCCGCGAAGCTTTTATTTGACAGCGAATCTCGCTGTAGGCCGAGGGGCCGAGATAAAACTGGCTGAAGGGTCATTGGTCAAAATTCTTCATTTCTTTGTAAATAACACAGAACACTTCTCTTCTTCATTAATAAGAGCCTTGAAGTGCTCTTTGGTATATTCTTGGGAAAAAAAAGAAAATCAAGAAAAAAAACATTACAGCGGTTTTAATAATCAGCTTCCAGGTATTACACTTGCTTCACAGGAGGGCTTATGGCGTGCAATATCTATTATGAATAGAATAATATTTGTTGACTTATTTCCAGGGTGCGAAAAAGCGACTCAACTGAGAAGGATAAAAGAAAGGGAAAAAAAAAGAAGTTTTTTTTCCAAAAGCCTTTGGACATGGATGTCAGTGCGAAACAATAATAATGATTTCATTTTATATAAAGCACCAAAAACACTCGTGATCTTTCACTACCCAACTATGTTATGTTTTTTTTTTTTTTTCAGCGAGGTGGTAATAAACTCAGTCCCACTGTATAGTGACAGTGGGATTGCAGCAAAAGTAGAAAACATAGACATGTTGTAGGAATGATGGAAGAGTAAAATGCCTTATGTAAGCAGACGGATTTCTAAAATTACCTCGTACAAAGAAATCCTAAGTAAATGAGTGCAACAACTTTACCCCCTAATCCATAGCAATTAGTACAACAAGCTGCAGACTGGACAAGAGTCCAACAAGTTTACAAAGATGAAGTGGACAGGAGGACACACACACACACACACACACACTGCACCACAGAACTTATAAATCTGGATGATATTTGAATTTAGAAACTCTACTCTGATTTTCTCTTTGCCTTTCTGCAACACTTGCGTGTGCAGATCAAGCAGCATTTGATAGTCACAAACAGCACAGTTATGAGAATGAGGACTAAAAATCCAATGACATCCAGGCTGTGGTACTGAATCCAGTTCAGATCATGTGCAGCCACCCGTAGATGTGCGGCTCCTTTGTGCCTGATCACAAACTCGGTCCAGAAAACGGCCAGGTCCAAAGGCTGAACGGGACGGTCCAGGTGAACCCGAGACAGCTTCACTATATTGTCCTTGTAACTGGGGAGAGATGAGGTTGTGTTAATAAAACCAACAGTGGCCTATATCCTCATATACGTCATATTAGCAGGGCTGTGGCCACCATTGAAGAAACTACCTCTGTATTTTTTCCCCTTAGGTTTTGTTTCATTTCAATTTTGCCTCTATTTCATCTATATATATATATGTGTTTGTGTGTGTGTCTGTTCCATATGTGACTCTGTGATAATTCTCTTGAATTTACAACCAGATGTCCTACCTTTTGTCATTTATTATTTTATTCAGCGCAGCCACCAGCTTCTCGGTCGTCACGTCATGAATACTGAGTTTCTCGGCAACGCCGTGGAACACCATGCGATGTACGTTGTCTTCTTGGTCCCCAAACAGCGGAAACATCAGCATGGGAACAGCGTTACAGATGCCCTCATAGATACCGTGGGAACCTCCATGAGTGATGAAGGCCTTCGCCTTGGGATGGGCTGAGGAGCACAGGAAAAGCCACAAGTATAGATAAATGCATCCAAACCATTAAATATCATGTTGTAACTCTATCCATGCATCCATTTTCTATACCTGCTTATTCCTCACTAGTCTCAACAGTATGCTGTAATTAAATATATATATATATATAAAAAATGATAAAAACAAACATTAAATGAATGCGGGGTCATATATGAATAAAATTATTTTATTATTTGGTTTTTAATGACCTTTTAATTTAAAACTGAAAAGTTAGTTTTATTATGACCAATACATAAAACACCCATACGCAAGAAAATGGATAAAAATTCACACACCTAGGAGATCATTCTGAGGTAGCCACTTCATAAGTCTGACATTCTTGGGTACACTGACAGGGGCCGTGCCAGTGTATCTCCACACAACCTGAGACATATGATACAAAATTAGTTAAAATTAGTTAAAATATTCATCTAATGTAGGTTGTCACAGGTCATTGTGGATTACCCTTTGTGGAATTTGACGAAAAGCTTCAAAGAACTGTTTAGCCTTCTCCTCAGGCATGTGGGGCACCATTGAGCCCAGGGTGAAGACAATAAAGCCGTCGTCTCCTGAGCCATCCACAAAGTCCTTCAAGTCCTGCAGTAAGTTTAGAGAGGAAACAAAAAAATTACATGTGGGTGACCAGAGTGGCCTCCCAACAAAAAGGGATTAGGGCAACCAGAAGAAGTGGAGACAGGAGGCAGCAGTACTCAGTTTTATCAAAAACATAATTGACAATGGTACAAAACAAACAACCGCAGCATATGTTTACACCAGCAGGAAAAATCAAAATCCACCTCTCACCAGGTGGACCAATCAGGCAGTCCCACACGTTCCCCCCTTATAAACAGGTGAGAAGGGGAGGGGTTATAACCTTCTGGAGTCTCACCAACTGGGTGGCCCGCGACCGTAGACTCTGTCTGTCCTGAGGCGCGCTCGACCACCGCTCGACTACACTTCGTCTCAGCAGCCTCCCGTCGTCAACTCCCATTGACAACCCGCTCCCGCTGACAACTCCAGCGATGCGAGAAGGTTGTGAGAAGGTGATGACTCCTCCCCTTCTTACCTCTTTATATGGGAGGGAACTGATTGACAGAGGGGGAGTTTTCCCCCGGACATGTTTGCGGGTGACACAGAGGAAACGCGACATGTGGGACTGGCCGTTTTGGTCCACCTGGCGAGAGGTGGACTGTGGTGCTAGCGTAAGCATGTGCTGTGTTGTTTGTATGTACCACCATCAATAAATCCACTTGTTTTTGACTAAAATAGAGTTCTGCTTCCTCATGTCTCCACTTCTTCTGGTTGTCCTGATCCCTTTTTGTTGGGAGGCCACTTTGGTCACCCACATTATATTATAAAAATAATCTCTTTTTAGAATGTATGGAAGTTGATAAGTTCTAAGTGACAGCATAAAGTTGGGAACATGAAGTCAAATTATAACTAATGATTTTCATCGTTGATCTCTTCAAATGCAAATAGTAATCTTACAGCTGGAAATGTTCTTCAGGCTTTGACAATAGATAAAAAAATGTGAGAAAATCTAGTTCTTTCACTGATTTAAGGGCCATTTTATAATAAATCAAAACAAACAGTATTAATATTTCTCCTGACACCTTGTTTTTCTAGATAAAAATTCTATAAACCATGGACAAAGACATCCGGTTGAGATTTAAACTACACTGATCAATTTTCAGGAGAAGAAAATCCACAGCTGCATAAACGAGTAAATATTTACACATCAGATGGACATGGGCCAACATTAATTAAGAATCAAATCGTAGTCCAGTATTTATACCACTTTTTTAATTTTGGTTTTGACTAACTCCTGGAGCAAACATTTCTTTAGCTGCTAGATGCCAAATGTTTATTTAGTTGTTCATTTAGTCTGTCAGAGCTTTCAAGGCTTTTTTCTCTTTTTTTGCTGAAAACTGCTGCTGCTGCTACAACCAGAGATGATTATGATTTAATTCTAATTTACTCTTCAGCATAGCTAGTCATTGATCTGTAGTATAGATACAAATATTATCAATGGAGCTTTGCAAATAAAACAGAAAGGGTTAATTTTCTTCATATTACACATTGTAATGTGAAGAGAAGTGTAGTTTTGTATCTCAACACAAAAGCAAGTATGCTATTATCTGATCTAATCCAGATGTCATGCATGCTTGTTTATGCTTGAATTCTTTATACTCACAGCTGGCAGAGGAGCATGCTTTGCACAGTTGATGCCTCCAATAAAAAACATGTTGGGCATGAGAGGCTGCGGCCATTCCAAAGTAAAGTCATATCTGAGAAGCCAGATGGAACCCTGGCTTAAAAGATCCATGTAGGTCATGTCACCGCCCAAATGCCGACTAACCAGGTCATCAAAGTGGGGGTATATTATGCTGCACATGTAGGAATCCATCAAATGCATGAGCATGTTCTTGAGTCTCTGCAGGAAGCTCATGGTGTCCGTGTTACCAGAGAAGGACCTAGGAACGTAGGAAGGAGGGGAAGGGCACTGGTTGGCTTTCAAATCCAGTTTACATGGAAGCCCTCTGAGGTAGTAAACGGCCGGAATGGAAAACACGTGGGCCAGAATAGAGCCGCAGGGCAGGAAAGGGTCCGTCAGCACCAGGTCGAAGCCCTCTCCCCGCATACGAGCCATCAGGGGCTGGTTCTGGAGCAAATTCTCGCAGCCTCTCACCATGAGGGAGGTGTAGTTCACCAAACGCTGCACGTCGATGAACGGGTCAGTAAAGGTCGGTGGCTTGAGGAACAGCCCCTCCCTCAGCTCGTCAAACTTGGCGTCCAGCTGAGCTTTGGTGTAGGGCACCTGGTAGATCTCTGTCCTGTGGATGTCCGAGCCCTGGATCAGCAGGCTGCTCTCTGGCAGCAGAACCACAATTTCGTGGCCCCTGCGGACCAGCTCCTTCACCAGGATCTTCATGCTGAGCCAGGGACTCCCGTCCACAGGCACAACCAGCACCTTCCCCCCCTGAACGGGCCC
This sequence comes from Eupleurogrammus muticus, assembly GCA_036785175.1. Classification (NCBI taxonomy): domain Eukaryota; kingdom Metazoa; phylum Chordata; class Actinopteri; order Scombriformes; family Trichiuridae; genus Eupleurogrammus; species Eupleurogrammus muticus. Next base: position 9,482,607 of record JAYKQN010000001.1, read on the forward strand.
CAGACTGAGGCAGCACAGCCAGGCCACCAGCCCCAGTGTAGGAAACCCCACCCCACTGCTCATGTTCTCCTCTCTGACTCGTCCTACGAAACGGTTTTGCTGCCGTGGCTGATTTTATATGTGTACACGAGTGAGTGTGTAAGGTCTGTGGGAGGACTGGCTGCATTATCACACAAGTTCTTATATAATCACAGAAAAACTGGGGGCGGGTGGAATTTGTGCCGAAGTCCAGAAGTCCGATGTTGTCTCGATTTAATGACCTATTTTCTGTGTATTCATTTACACTTTTTAAATTCATTCACAATTGACAAATCTTCTTCCTTTATTTGCTTAAGTCTAACTAAGTTTGTTCATTGTTATGCACAATATTGCATTTTGACTCTAAATACAGAATTAATGTCTTTGTATACCAATAGTAATACATGTCTTTTTCTTCATTCCAAGTTTCCTGTTAGTATTTTACTTGCAATCCGTTTCTCAGTGGATTAGACTGTTTTGTGCAAAGCAGTGCAACGTCTGTGTTTACTTTGGCTTTTTCTTTCTCTCCTCCCACTGAAAGGAAAGACATATGCGTGCTTAACAGTCCTTGTGCTCTCTGACACACACACGCAAACATTTGCACACACGCACACATGCACGCACACTCACATACCTACAAAAAAAGGAAAACCAGTGGCGTGCGAAGCCTGTTGTAGGAGGAGGAACCCGACACCCTCCTCTTTTTGAGGACGTGATAACATCAAGACAACGATGTCCTCAGTTGGAGTTTTACTCCTGGTTACTACTTAGTTTACCTAGGGAACGCAGCTGCTCTAAAGGATGTTAAAAGTCATGGTAAAATAGTGCAGTAGGAGTACTATAGTGTCAGTATCTTTTGTACCAATAGCACAAACCAATTGCATGTTTCGCCTGATTGTTTCACTTCCACATCCATTACATTGTTTACATTGATCAGGTGATCTGCTCTCTCTCTCTCCTTTCACTTGCCACAAACACTTGCATATACCCCTATATATAACACATATAGACACAACATTCTGCGCATGTTACCCGTGCTTTCTTTGTTTCAGATCACGTGTTGTGGACAAGTCGCCATCTTGTTACACATACCTGTATCCGGGAGCGTACTGTCCCAGCCTGACCGCTAGAGGATGTTGTTAATTTATGAATTAATTTAGTAGAAAACAATAAATCCTATAATATTTTAAAGAGAAGTTGTCCTAGTATTTTATGCTTGCATACTGTGACACTAAGCTGGTTGACAGAGTTGAACTCTTCCTTCACTGTTCACTATATGAATATGAATATTTCCACAAATATCGGTGTTTCTAAGTGAATGCCTTATAATTGGGACTTTTTTTCCAAATTGGTTATTGGTCCGGATTTCCAGTGGTGCCTCGTTCATAATTAATTTAAATAAATTAATTAATAGAATTTGAATAAAGATGAATAATCATCTTAGATGATTATCAATTCATTCCAATAACCAAATTTAGCTACTACATGTACAACATTATTGGTGCCCCGTGTTAGGGCCTGAAGATACCAGATTTTTGTCACGGTATCCATGCATAATAACACAGATTCCTCCATCTTGAGTCACACACCTTTAAAAGGAAGGGGCTAGCCGGTGAGCTAAAGAAGCCACGGAGCTCCAACCAGTGTGTTGACCACAATTCCTCTCCGCAACGACGGAGACAAAGTCGCCATTGCTGCAAAGTCGACTCAGGAAGCTCTGAAGTAGACAGCTCATGGTTGACAACGGCCGACACTTACACAACCAGCAGCTCGATTCCTTAACCAGGAACATAGAGACCTTTAACCCAAGTAGACGAGACGCAAACGTTGATAACTACCTGCCTCATTTTATAACAAGCATTAAACGGCCCAAAAAGTGTCAACCAGTGTACAAAGCCAACCAGAACAGATCAATTCTTTTTAATCCCTTCTCTTTCCCTGAAGCGGTGGAGCCAGCTCCACCTTAGAGGGAGATGGAAGTGACACAATAACTCTGTAGGGACTAACTGCATACCCCACTCACCTCCCTAGGCATGTGTTAACTCTGCACCCCTTCCGGAGTACAACAGTCTGCAAATCCCCATCCTGATTTATACAACTGCCATGACACAGCCCACAGACTGACCATATGAAAAAAAAAAGACGGTGTTGCTAACGGTCCCCAAAAGAGCCACCTTGATGACGTTGTCCTCCATCATCTCAAATCTGACATATCATGTCAAGGTTGAGATTATGGATGCATTTCTGTATCTTAATATTTCTATAACTTACTCCCTACAGCAATAACGCCTGACTGAAGGGACTAAATTAGTCAAATTAAGCCTCACACTAATTGGAATAACCACCCAGTTCAGTGATCAAGGGCATAATTTTCACACTGAGAAGCTATGTCGTTTAGCCGACTTGGGCTCCTCCTTGGTGGCTGAATCATAACAGTCAGTGCACACCTCATATACATAACACATTCAAAGTTTACAAGCAAAGCTTGATTCAACTTAGTGCAGCCACGTTTCACCCACCCACGTTGCAACCACCACTCAGGATGACTCCAACCTCCTCCAGGGGTCAACCACCTCACCTCGCCTACCTTTCATTTTTGTTCAAACATTTCAAGTTGCAATGATGTTCGTAATAATTTCAGTTTAGACCTGTGTAGATTTGGTAGGCTAGCTTAGAAATATGCCCACTACCAGAGATAACCTCATCTGAACTTTTCAATACAAACTATGTTGGACTACATGTTTTGTTTCTCCCATAAGGATTACCAGGATTGCTTAACCCTTCTGTTGATTGGAGGACTGTGACCTACATCACAATCCTCCAATCAAAGGGGGATATGTTTTGTCTCATGATCATCAGACTGAGCCTGAAACTTATCTATGAGGGCTTGAGCAAAGGGTCCCCAAACTTCCTTCACAACAGGAAGGACAGACACAATGGAGCCTGGATCTTCAAGGTAGTCTTTTGATTAGATTACTCAAAAACAGAGGCACTGCCATTTATTTGCTAATCCAGCAGGGTCCCCAGAAAGCAGACACCGTTTGGCTGTAGTGTTGCCACTGTGTGGTGACAACTAAGGTTAATCAATGAGCTGGTTACACCCAACTCCAGAAAATCACTGAAAGAGGTTATCTTCTGGGCAGTGAGTTAGCTTTTTAGTTGGCTTGTTTGATCTACTTGTTTGCTTCATTGTTCATTTCACATGTTAGTTTGTTTAACCTGTTATGTTTCAATTGCATGTTTCACTTTCACAACATCTGGGCACATTTCCCATTGTTGTGGACAAGTCGCCATTTTGTCACACACACCAGTACCATTGTAGCCTGACCACTAGAGGAAATTGTTCCACACCGGTGTAGCCGATCTTACAGGATCTTGCGTTGTCTTGCCGTGAAATTATACTAATAACCAAATTTAGCTACTACATGCACAACTACAAAATTATATGTTTTCACAGTCGTCTTTCAACTGTTCTACAACAAAGCGTGACTTTTTGGACATGCTAATTCAGTCTTTTAAACAGATGAACATCATATGCTGTGAACAGCACAGACATGCACGCTACATCAGTGTTCACAGACAGTAGGTATGACACAGCTTAGCAGACACTCACATATTACTTACACACACGATCCATAGGTCATATCATACATGACATTGACATTGTTTATCTGAGCTATGCAGATAAGACTCACGTGTGCTTATCTCTCTCACCAAGCGACTTTGGTCCCATAGACCACTTCTGTCAATGCTTGGAGCAAGTGAGTAATAAATAGTTGAATGCAATTAGTCATAGCAGTTTTAGTTTAGTCACAGTACAATCTACACTTTGGTTTTCATCAGCATATTTCATGGAAACAGTGTAACCATGAAAAAAGAACAATAAACACAATGAACTTAACTTCATACCAACCCTTCTTGTATGTGGTTTACCACATGATATCATTGCAGATGTCAGTAAGGGCTTAAAACCAGGAGTTGTTTGGTTCCCAAACCTCTTTACCATGCAATCAAAACCAAAGTCTATTGTGGCAAAGGTAAAAAAAGACCAATATCGAGCAATGATTCAATGGTATAATCAGCAACATTTTATTCTGGGCCCACCTGGGCTTGACACCATGGCCTCTGACGGAAGCTGTTAGTTAGTGTACCGTTTCACAAAGGGGTGTGGAAAACAAAACAAAAAAAACAACTCGCCAGTTGTTCCTCTCCATTGGAAACCAAGCTGACTTTTTCTGCACGGACTTCTTTTTCTAGTGAAAAATTTCCATCACAGCTGCTAAAGCTTAAACTGAGAGAAAACACTGATTAGAGATTATTCTTGCGAATGCTCAGCTGACGATATAAACCAGAGGTATGAACAGATGCACAGTCATCTGTACGCTGCAGCTGGAGAGTCCTCCCAGGGAAGTGAGCTGGTTGCTCGTAGGCGCACGGTGGCGCCAAAGTCACACGATTCCCCCAAATACTTCTGGTCCAGGAGTAAAAACTATTGCCTTAACAGATAGCACATTTGCCCTTTTTTTGATGTGAACCTTCTAAATGAATAAAGATCATATGCATTTTGTGCCTTAACAGCATGGTTCCAAAATGCATGAACATGCCTGTGTGTTTTAATCTTGGGAGGTATCATTTAGTGAATACAAATGCAATAAAAGTGTTGTGTCCATAGCTGTAAATTTAGTATACATCACTTGTGCATTTGTGTCCTCCGGTATAACATAAAAGAAGCAGAAGGCTTTTATGTAGAAATAAATAAATAAATAAATAAATAAATAAATAAATAAATAAATAAATAAATAAATAAATAAATAAATAAATAAATAAATAAATAAATAAATAAAGAGTAGTTGTAAATCATGTCTTTATGTTTGTGTGTTGACTCAGCAGGGATTAGAATAAATAAGAAAAGTCGCTCTACAGGACGATACAGTGATACAGAACGACAACATTATATTAAATTATATCATATGAATTGTCACCTGGTGCCTGAATTGTTTGTTTTCCTCAACATATTGTAAATAAAGACGTTTGCACCATAAATTGGTGCAGGGAAAAAAAGTACATTTTTGGAGGAAAAAGAAAATTCAGCAGTGTTGGCTGAGGATTTCAGGGGGAGGAACCCGTCCAAAACCTACAGAAAACAATAATAATGATTTCATTTTATATAAAGCACCATAAACACTCCTGGTCTTCCACTACCAAACTATGTTTTTTTTTCCTCAGTGAGGTGGTAATAAACTCAGTACATGATATAATGTACAGTAATTTAATAATTTTAGGTTAGGAGGGAGTCATGGGGTTGCAGCAAAAGTGTAAAACACACACATGTTTTAGGAATGATGGAAGAATAAATGGCCTTATGTAAGCAAATGGATTTCTACAACAAACAAGTACAGAGAAATAGTATAGTAGTGAACAACTTTACCTCCTAAACCAAAGCAATTTTTACAAGTTGCAGACTGGACGACAAGAGTCCAACAGCTGGAGAAACTTTACAAAGATGAAGGAGGACACACACACACACACACACACACACACACACACACACACACACACACACACACACACACACACACACACACATTGCACCACAGAACTTATAAATCTGGATGATATTTGAATTTAGAAACTCTACTCTGATTTTCTCTTTCCCTTTGTGCAACACTTGCGTGTGCAGATCAAGAAGCATTTGACAGTCACAAACAGCACAGTTATGAGAATGAGGACTAAAAATCCAATGACATCCAGGCTGTGGTACTGAATCCAGTTCAGATCATGTGCAGCCACCCGTAGATGTGCGGCTCCTTTGTGTCTGATCACAAACTCGGTCCAGAAAACGGCCAGGTCCAAAGGCTGGACGGGACGGTCCAGGTGAACCCGAGACAGCTTCACTATATTGTCCTTGTAACTGGGGAGAGATGAGGTTGTGTTAATAAAACCAACAGTAGCCTATATCCTCATATACGTCATATTAGCAGGGCTGTGGCCACCATTGAAGAAACTACCTCTATATTTTTTCCCCTTAGGTTTTGTTTCATTTCAATTTTACCTCTATTTCATCTATATATATGTGTGTTTGTGTGTGTGTGTGTATGTGTGTGTTTGTTCCATATGTGACTCTGTGATAATTCTCTTGAATTTACAACCAGATGTCCTACCTTTTGTCATTTATTATTTTATTCAGCGCAGCCACCAGCTTCTCGGTCGTCACGTCATGAATACTGAGTTTCTCAGCGACACCGCGGACCACCATGCGATGTACGTTGTCTTCTTGGTCCCCAAACAGCGGAAACATCAGCATGGGAACAGCGTTACAGATGCCCTCATAGATACCGTGGGTACCCCCATGAGTGATGAAGGCCTTCGCCTTGGGATGGGCTGAGGAGCACAGGAAAAGCCACAAGTATAGATACATGCATCCAAATCATTAAATATCATTGTTGTAATTATATCCATCCAACCATTTTCTATACCTGCTTATTCCTCACTAGGGTTACAGGGAAGTTCTAATTATATAAATATATATAAAAGATTATACAATGAAAACATTAAATAAATGTGGGGTCATATTTGAAGAAAATTATTTAGTTTTTACGTTTATAATTATCTTTTAATTTAAAAGTGAAAAGTTTTCACCAAAATATGAAACACACACACACAGTGACTGACACACACACACACACACACACACACACACACACACACACACACACACAGTGACTGACACACACACACACACACACACACACACACACACACACACACACAGTGACTGACTGACACACACACACACACATGCAAAAACTAGATGCAAATTGAACACACCTAGGAGATCATTCTGAGGCAGCCACTTCATAAGTCTGACATTCTTGGGTACACTGACAGGGGCCGTGCCAGTGTATCTCCACACAACCTGAGACATATGATACAAAATTAGTTATGAACATTTAATGTAAAAACTTTTTAATGATCACAGCAAGGCAAGTTCGGTTAAAAGGTCCTGTTGTTTAGTCTGGCTAGTGTGTTATGAGCAATATTCATTAGTGATGTAGTTCACAGGTCATTTTGGACCTGTCTTAATATGCACAAGCCTCTCTTCTGACTGGCTCAATTTTCAAGTCAAGGAACCACAAATGAGCTGCGAAACAGCCAAGTTTCATAATCCAGTTCGTGTGCATTTGTCAGTTTTTCTGAGTGTTTGATGCATGGGGAAGTTTATATATAAACCCTAGACCTAATCTAAAATAAAATCTATATTGAGCAAGAGTGAAACTTAAACGTGTCTATTTATGTAATATGGGACCTTTAAACTGCCAAGATCATTATTACCCTTTGTGGAATTTGACGAAAAGCTTCAAAGAACTGTTTAGCCTTCTCCTCAGGCATGTCGGACACCATTGAGCCCATGGTAAAGACAATAAAGCCGTTGTCTCCTGAGCCATCCACAAAGTCCTTTAAGTCCTGCAGGAAGTTTAGAGAAGACACCAAAAAACTACCTTTCAGAAATTAAGCTGTTTTTAGAATGTATGGAAGTTCCTTTGCTTGAATTCTTTATACTCACAGCTGGCAGAGGAGCATGCTTTGCACAGTTGATGCCTCCAATAAAAACCATGTTGGGCATGAGAGGCTGCGGCCATTCCAAAGTAAAGTCATATCTGAGAAGCCAGATGGAACCCTGGCTTAAAAGACCCATGTAGGTCATGTCACCACCCAAATGCCGACTAACCAGGTCATCAAAGTGGGGGTATATTATGCTGCACATGTAGGAATCCACAAAATGCATGAGCATGTTCTTGAGTCTCGGCAGGAAGCTCATGGTGTCCGTGTTCCCAGAGAAGGACCTAGGAACATAGGAGGGAGGGGAAGGGCACTGGTTGGCCTTTGAATCCAGCTTACATGGAAGCCCTCGTAGGAAATAAACAGCCGGAATAGAAAAGATGTGGGCCAAAATAGAGCCGCAGGGCAGGAAGGGGTCCGTCAGCACCAGGTCGAAGCCCTCTCCCCGCATACGAGCCATCAGGGGCTGGTTCTGGAGCAAACTCTCACAGCCTCTCACCTGGAGGGAGGTGAAGTTCACCAAACGCTGCACGCTGACGAACAGGTCGGTGAAGGCTGGCGGCTTGAGGAACACCCCCTCCCTCAGCTCGTCAAACTTGGCGTCCAGCTGGGCTTTGGTGTAGGGCACCTGGTAGATCTCTGTCCTGTAGATGTCCGAGCCCTGGATCAGCAGGCTGCTCTCTGGCACCAGAACCACGATTTCGTGGCCCCTGCGGACCAGCTCCTTCACCAGAATCTTCATGCTGAGCCAGTGGCTCCCGTCCACAGGCATAACCAGCACCTTCCCCCCCTGAACGGGCCCCAGACTGAGGCAGCACAGCCAGGCCACCAGCCCCAGTGTAGGAAACCCCACCCCACTGCTCATGTTCTCCTCTCTGACTCGTCCTATGAAGCGGTTTTGCTGCCGTGGCTGATTTTATATGTGTACACGAGTGAGTGTGTAAGGTCTGTGGGAGGACTGGCTGCATTATCATACAAGTTCTTATATAATCACAGGGAAACAGAGCGCTGGTGGAATTTGTGCCAAAGTCCAGAAGTCCGATGTTTTCTCGTTTTAATGATCTTTTTTCTGTGTATTCATTTACCCTTTTTAAATTCATTCGCAAATGACAAATCTTCATCCTTTATTTGCTTAAGTGTAACTCAGTTTTATTTGTTGTCTGTTTTGTTCATTGTTATGCACAATATTGCATTTTGACTCTAAATACAGAATTAATGTTTTTGTATACCAATAGTAATACATGTATTATGCTTTATTCCAAGTTTCCTGTTGGTATTTTACTTGCAATCAGTTTCTCACTGTATTCATATTAGTTCTCTCAGGCAGTGGATTAAAACCGTTTTGTGCAAAAAGCAGTGCAAAGTCTCTGTTTACTTTGGCTGTTCCTTTCTCTCCTCCCACTGAAAGGAAAGACATATGCGTGCTTAACAGTCCTTGTGCTCTCTGACACACACACGCAAACATTTGCACACACGCACACATGCACGCACACTCACATACCTACAAAAAAAGGAAACCAGTGGCGTGCGAAGCCTGTTGTAGGAGGAGGAACCCGACACCCTCCTCTTTTTGAGGGCGTGATAACATCAAGACAACAATGTCCTCAGTTGGAGTTTTACTCCTGGTTACAACTTAGTTTACCTAGGGAACGCAGCTGCTATAAAGGATGTTGCTCATTAAACTTCATTAAGAAAAAAAAAGATAATTATGAGAAGTAAAGGCAGGTTGGTTCCTACAATAATGTAAAAAGTTCCAATGCAACCACATGAGCCTTTTTTCTTGCCACCATTATAAAACACATATCCATTGAACTTAAGACATGATACCTCCAACAAAGTCAATTATTGAACTTGGAATTATGAATGTTTAATCAATGCAGGTTTTATATGTGTAAAACTTTCCCTTTACAGGCTGTTGTGCCTCACAATCATCAGACTGAGATTCAGGTCTATTGAGCAGCCTGAAGCTTATCTATGAGGGCTTACACAAATGGTCCCCTAAGACAATAGAAGTTCCTTCACAACAGGGACACCCCAGACATGATGGAACCTCAAATAGTCTTCAAAGTAATATTCAGGGGAGTTGTCCAAAAGAAAGCAGGATACATCACAGGGATTCCGTTAGGCCATGGTGTTGCCACTGGGGGGTGACAACTAAAGTGAAAAGGTATGGAGAAACCAGAAACCGATGCCTATCCCGTCCCGCAGCTAGCAAGAAGACAGGAGGCAAAATCTATGCTTTCCAGTTTTGCTGTAGAGTAGGATGACGAGGGCAAATCTACGCTTTTTCCAGTCTCGTAAAGATGCAAAGGAGAAATCCTCGCCGGACAAGACATTTCTTCCCCCTTCTTGGTTGCCGGTCGCCACCCTTTCCCTTTGAGCCACGGACAGTGAGAGGACACTAGCTCGCTGCTAGCCACAGACTACAGCAAAGGATGTGCTGCAGCTCTAGATCATTGAACCCAGATTAACAAGCTCCGGATCCACACAACTCCAGCCCAAAATCACTGTAAGAGGTTATCTCCTGGGCAGTGAATATTAGCTGATCTGAGTGCAGAGACCACATGCATAATAACACAGATTAATAATCTTGAATTATTCATCCATCCATCCATTGTCTATCCCGCTTATTCCCTTTCGGGGTCGCAGGGGTCTGCTGGAGCCTATCCCAGCGCGTTAAGGCGAGAGGCAGGGATACACCCCAGATGGTCGCCAGCCAATCGTGGGGCACACACACCATTCACACACCATTCACTCTCACACTCACACCTATGGGCAATTTAGAGTTTACCAATTAACCTGAGCATGTTTTTTGTATTGTGGGAGGAAACCAGCACCCGGTGAAAACCCACGCAGACACGGGGAGAACATGCAAACTCCACACAGAAAGGCCCCAGACCCAGGCCCAAGGCGGTCTTGAACCTGCGACCTTCTTGCTGTGAGGCAACAGTGCTACCCACCGCACCACCGTGTCGCCCCTTGAATTATTCATTTTAAATTTTAAAAAATCCTTTTAATAGTTTTTCTCATTTATTACTACCTGCCAAACAGACTAGTGCTATGTTTTAGTTATATAGAAACAGTTCATACAGTCAGACTTCTAACATCATTCTAACAACGGCATCACATACATACATAGTACATAATACATAGTAATACAGGGTACTCATACAGGTGTTAACTACTGAACTAACATACCGACAACTAGGTTGTAGAATAGTAGCAGTCTGTAAGACACAGGGTGAAATAACCTGTGCATTTGTTAGACCCACTGGGAGGGCACATTTGTACTGATAAAATGAAGCCACCAGGACACTCCAGATCAGGGGTGTCAATTCAGGTCCTGGAGGGCAATGTGGGTGCAGGTTTTTGTTCCAACCAAGCAGTCACACACCTGATTTGACTAATGAAGTCCCTTAGCAAGAGCTCTAATCGTTGATTAGTATGTATTTTATGTATGTTTATGTATTTTACTTGCATTCAATTTATTTGTATTTGTTTTTCCTCAGTGGTAGAATGAGGTCAGGAAACCTCTCTGTTTACTTTGGTTGCTCATTTCTCTCCTCATCCTGAAATACAGATACATGATGGTACATTGTATGTGCTCTCTCTCTTTTTTTCCACTCTCTGTATGACTCACAAACAACTAAAACCAAGAACACCAGTGGCGTGCGAAGCCCAGCATAGGAGGAACCCGACACCCTCCCTCTTTGGAGGGAGTGATAAAATCAGAACAACAATGTCACTCATTGAGTTTTACCCCCTGGTTCTACTTGCTTTTTCCTTATAAACCCTCCTCATGAACGTGTTGCACAGCTTGTCAATTTGTATTTGCTCACTAAAAATCAGGAGGAACAAGAAGATAGTCGTGAGTATGTCAAAAAAATAAACTAAGTTGAGCTTTTGCCAAGAAATGACACTGACACCGGTATAAGTTGTCTCTACTTGTATTTACATTTCTCCCTGATGAAAACAACTGGCCGTGTAATCTGAGATCATTCATACTCCTCTGTCACACCTGGGTACAAGGTGATTAAAAGTTCAAATCATGTCCACATCTGATGTCCGCACAAAGCAAAGTTGAAAATGCTGTTTTTTGCCCTCCAATTACTCTGAGTTGTTGATTTTCAGATGTAAAACAGGGATTTTGATTTTCATATGAAGCTCTGAAACTCTAAACGTAGCAGTCTGCATGGTTATGACACACATTAAAAATACTAGGGCAGTGCTGGTATGGAGTATGCTTCCCTATACAAATACAGAAGTGAAGTGCTGACACTTGAACAGCATGGGAAAACTTGAGGATTACCACTTACTGATGAGATCAGTGAGTGGAAAGCTGATCTGACAAGACAGTGGTCATTCACATATGTAAATTTCATCCATACACTCACAAATATAACATATTCTCATAGTAATACTGATCATTAATAATTTCACGATATATTTTTTCTCATTCTGAGAGCAATTCTGTCTGAACTAAACATTTCAAACAATACCTATGCCAGTTCCACAGAAATGAGATAATATTGATTAATACAGCTGCATCTTTAAAAGGGGAAGGCGAACAAAATATTTGTTGAAAAATATGCAATTTATTGTGAGATTTTAGCTTATGTAGAAATCTTTAATCAAGCATGTCCCAGGCAGCAAAGTGTGCAAGCACACAAATAAACACTTCAGGGAAGTTCAAAAAGAGCAAGAATGGATTAATATCAAACAATGGAAGTTGTTGAGGATTTTATTCTCTGCTGCTGGATTTTAATCTGACTGACTACTGCAGGGCTTCTGACAGACAGCACACGGGTCATCAGGGGATTTTAAGATGTTTACTGGAAGACGATGCATTCAGGTGCAATGCAATGCAGTTTCTGTAAATATATGACGGGAAATAAGAGACTGATGCATCATTTTGCTTTGTAAAGGGAAAAACATTAATATGATATGAATGTGTTTTCCCTTTATAAAAAATGATGTATTAATGAATGCTGCTTTTAAGCATATAAAAATCAAAGTCATATTAAGTCTAAAAGAACACTCACTCAATTCACACTTTTATGCCATGAATCACACATATAAGGCTTGTCAACTTACAGTATATCACTACAAAAAGTTAGTTTTGTGTGAAAACTGAGTTATCCTGCAGGGTCCATGTGACAGTAGCTTGTAAAGAGAGTGGGAGAGGCCTGACTTCCAGGTGCCGAGACGTTATAATTATGAGTTTTCACAGTCACCTTTAACCGTTTTACAACAAAGGTCGACTTTCTTGACATGCAAGTTCAGTCTTTTAAACAGACGAATTTCATATGATTCTGTGAACAGCACAGACATGCAGCTACCTCAGTGTTCACAGACAGTAGGTATGACACAGCTTAGCAGACACTCACATATTACTTACGCATACACGATCCATAGGTCATATCATACATGACAATGACATTGTTTATCTGAGCTATGCAGATAAGACTCACATGTGCTTATCTCTCTCACCAAGCGACTTTGGTCCTGTAGACCACTTCTGTCAATGCTTGGAGCAAGTGAGAAATAAATAGTTGAATGCAATTAGTCATAGCAGTTTTAGTTTGGTGACAGTACAATCTACACTTTGGTTTTCCTATATATTTCATGGAAACAGTGTAACCAATAAAAAGAACAATAAACACAATGAACTTAACTTCATACCAACCCTCCTTGTATGTGGTTTACCACATGATATCATTGCAGATGTCAGTGAGGGCTTAAAACCAGGAGTTGTTTGGTTCCCACACCCCTTCACCATGCAATCAAAACCAATCCATTGTGGCAAAGGTAAAAAAGACCAATATTGAGCAGTGATTCAATGGTATAATCAGCAAGAAAAAAACTCATGAGCTGGTTGTTCCTTTTCTGTTGAAACTAAAAAAAACTTGTTTTGAAACCAAGCTGACTTTTACGGCACCGACTTCTATTTCTAGCGAAAGATTTCCATCACAGCTGCTAAAGCTTAAACTGAGAGAAAACACTGATTAGAGATTAGTCTTGCGAATGCTCAGCTGACGATGTATGAACAGATGCACAGCCATCTGTACGCTGCAGCTGGAGAGTCCTCCCAGGTGAGTGAGCTGGTTGCTCTTAGCCGCACGGTGGCGCCAAAGTCACACGATTTCCCCAAATACTTCTGGTCCAGGAGTAAAAACTATTGCCTTTGAAAACAATAAGCACAACATTTGGCCTTTTTTTTTTTTTTTTTTTTTGACGTGAGCCTTCTGAATGAATAAAGATCATATGCATTTTGTGCCTTATCAGCATGGTTCCAAAATGCATGAACAGGCCTGTGTGTTTTAATGTTGGGAGGTATCATTTAGTGAATACAAATGCAATAAAAGTGTTGTGTCCATAGCTGTAAGTTTAGTATACATCACTTGTGCATTTGTGTCCTCCGGTATAACATAAAAGAAGCAGAAGGCTTTTATTTTGAAAATAAATAAAAAAAATAAATAAAGAGTATGTCTAAATCATGTCTTTATGTTTGTGTGTTGACTCAGCAGGGATTAGAATAAATAAGAAAAGTCGCTCTACAGGAGGATACAGTGATACAGAACGAGAACATTATATTAAATTATATCATATGAATTGTCACCTGGTGCCTGAATTGTTTTTTTCCCGACATAAATAAAGACGTTTGCACCATAAAAGTGGTGCAGGGAGGGAAAAAAGGAAAATTTTGGAGGAAAAAAAAATCAGCAGTGTTGGCTGAGGATTTCAGGGGGGAGGAACCCCTACGACGAACCCCCCTACCCCTCCATTGTTGGACACCTACAGACCGTCAAAAGACGTCTCAGAAGAGACTTAGTTTATAGACTTATATAGAAACAACAATAAAACAAAACTTCGTACGTTCAAAGGGTTAAAAACTTGGACGTGTTGCTGAACAAAACCCGATAACGGGGGCGACATCAAGCCTCTTTACTCCCGTCTCCTGCGCGGAGTGAGAGCGCGAGCCGCGTCTCCGGGTTTTTTTTTTTCCTTCCTTCTTTTTCCGACTTGCGCGCGCGGACGCGCGTCCGGACGCGGAGTCTTTTGCGCACCTGCAAATCAAAAAAAAAAAAAAAGAGAGAGAGAACAAAAAAAAAGAAAAGAAGAGAGACCGCGGAGAGGAGCGCGCGAGCGACGCGGAGCCGCTTTATCTGCCGCCGCCGCTCCTGTCTGCGGGAAGCGCGGCTCATTTGGCCGCACTTGACACCGACGATTTATTAACGCAATCGCTCGTCGGGATTAAGTAGGCGGGCGGAGGTGCGCGCGGGGGGGTCGGTGGTGGCGGCGGTGGTCTGGGGGGGGGAGCTGTAAGGGAGAGGGAAGATCCAGCGTCTGTGCCGGTTTGGCTCGATGCGCAACTTCACCTGGTTTTTGTAGAGAAAATCTAAAGAGTCCTGAGACGCTCAAGGGGGGGAACAGATTTACTCCACTGTCGGAGACGAGGATTTTAGGACAGTTTTCTCAAAAGTGGATTGATCAAGGATGCTTCCAAACGCCTATGGGAGGTGTGTAATTTGAAAACATAAGGTAGGAAAAAGTTCATTATTTTCTTTTTTTTCCTTATAAATAACAAATCAACATCTTTGGATTCTTCCCTGACTTACAATTCGTTTTTTTCCCCACTTTTTTATACCCCCCCCCCCCCCCCCTCATCGCAGGTGATCAAAGCAATGGTTCAGCGGCACGCGCGTCTGCCCCCGTCCAAATCTCCCAGAGAGGATTTAAGCGGCGCCGCTCGTCTACAATAAAAGCGAGAAGTCATCGAAGATGAGAGCCCTGCTAACGGTCCTGTTGTTTTCCCTCCTGCACCAGGTGAGGCGGGAGTGGGTTTGGAAAAAGGAAAGGAAGCTAAAAATGTCCAAAAATATTATTCTGTGGCTAAGTAGGATTTTAAGAGAAAGTTGGCACATTTGTGCAGAAATCTCATATTTATTCATATGTGTGTATATATGAGATAAAGTTGTATACATTCATAGTTAAATCTCTATATATTTACATATATTTCACCAGTAATTTACGTAATAAAATAAGATGCAGCAATCACCATAGTATAAAATACCAATGAAATCAATCTCTGCCATGAGATATAAGTTGATACAGTCATGAGCAGCAAACGTGTTTTTTTGTGTGTGTGACATGAACTCATTCAGTTTTAGAAATGAAGCGCTATTCTGTTATCAGAACTGGCTCCTCAGTAAAACACCTTCATGAACATTCATGACTAAAAACCTCTAAAGAGAGGAAACCTCAATATCCCTGCATATATGGCTGCTTTGTTATTTCATGTATTCATGTGTGTAGCCTATTAAGAGTATATTTTAGAAACAATAAAAATATAAAGATACATCTAAAAAATAGCTGGTTTAAATTTGCAGAACAGATTGTGATTTTGCCAAAGCCATAATGTATTATACAATGTGCAGTTAATTCCCTTAATGGCATCTGATTTAACATTTTATTGTTGCTTGGCATTGTGATTTTTCTAAAACATTTATAGTCCGAGAAACAAATGTCTGCATGTATATTATATATATATATACAATGAAACAAGCATTACATTGCATATAGTTAATGTAAGGGGGGTGGTTGTTATAATTTAGAATTGGCAATGATGCAGTGTTCTTAATTGAAGTGAAGTGGATTTAATGTAGGTTACAAATATATTTACTGTTCACTGGATATAAACTAGTATTTGCCACTGTGGCAGTCTGCCAACTTTATAATTTTCTTTTTCACCGTAGTGTCTTTTTTTCCTTTTATTTTATGGTCTTTTTGATCTTGCTTCTGTCACTTATAGCTCAACAATGCCGTACAAACCCATCCCACCTCTTCATGTATTCAGCTATACCACAGGGGTAATTGTGGTTATCAATCATTCTAATACATTTTGACTCGTAGGCTCGAACAAGGTTCAACCCCACTGTTGAGCATCCGACGCAACGTCTTTGCCGCACTAAAAAAAAAAAAAAACTAGGCTAATATGAGGGTTTAAAAAAAGAACAAAAAAAAAAGACAACTGCGAACAATAAGTGAAAATTGCAAATCCCGCAGGTTTTTCAAAGCTTAAACTTAATTATACAGTGTGATGAAATCATAAGTCCCTGTGAAAACACGGGAAATTATTTAATATTTACCAGAGATTTATTGTCTTAATCTTCTGGACATAATCTTTCCCTATAATTCTGTTTTGATTGCAGGAATAAGCTCCCCAAGATTTATCAAAAGCTTTAGGGAAATATAAAGGTCTTTTCTGCTCTGCCTTTTTTCCCCCCTCTCTTCAGCAGCCGCTTGTCCTCTATAGGTAGCCTGGGCACAGTGGTGGGTTTTTGTGGTGATCATCCCGAGGTTTTAAGGGCTCTCGCCGTGCTCGGATCTGAACAGGAAACGCCACGTGATTGAGGAAGTTTCCTTCTGCGATCCTTGTTCACGTCCTTGCAAAGGGCTTTAGTTTAAAGGCGGCCTTAAAGCGTGCGGATGCAGCGGCGGCAAAGTGCTGCTCCCTTGGTGTCTACAGGGAGCCCTGCCTCCAGAGGATGAGATGGACTGCTTCCCCTGGGAGGGGGGGGGGCTTTCTGTAACGCCTCGCCGGCTCGCCTCCCAGTAGACCCCGCCGCCGTCTGACTCGGGACACATTAGTCCTTATCAATACCCGCCCCAGAGATTGTCTCTTGAACACTCGGCGGAAGCGTGGCGTGAAATACGCGCCCCGAAACTTCTTTCCTCCTTTATTCGTTTCGCCGTGTCCCTGCTCCATAGTTTGGCCTATTATGGCGGCATGTGAAGGATGTGGCGGAGCGGCGAGGTTTGACGAGACCAGATTTCAGCCTGGCGCCACAGGACGTGGCCCACGAGCCACTGAGGCACCAGGATACGCTGGAAACACGAAGGAAAACCCTTTATTGTTTCAGGCAAAATAGGTCTGTGTCTGTAGCGTGCTGCAGACTTTCATGCATGTGGCCAAAATCATCCAAATGAGACTCCAAAACACACACACACACACACACACACATACATGTTCAGAACACAATTCAAATAGTGAAAACGTAACCCTGGCCCCGGCATCTGTGCCGTCCCCCAGGGACAAATAAAAGGGTCAAAGCCATCCTGGGAGAATCCATTCTTCCCCATGACATCTGCTGCAGTTATCCTTTGTGCAATGACAGTGGAACAATGCAGATGAAGATAAAACATACTTGAGAGCTCAGCTCTTGCCGCCGCCACCCCCCCCCCCCAACCCCCCGCCTGTCCACAGACTGCATTCAGGGAAAAGTGGCTGTCTTTTTTTTTTAACGCTGCTCTGGATTAAAACGAGAGAGGACATCGACAGTCTGTAATATTAAGTCGTGACGAAGGCTCGACGCAGCGGTGGTGGGTGTTTAAACATGTAGCTGCCCCCCCCCACCACCACCACCACGTTACCGTAATGCCACCCGGGGTCACGCCGAGAGGGGGCTAGTGCGAGTGTCTCCGATAGGAAAGGGGTGTGATGCATCGAAGTGGCAAAGCTGAGCTCGAATTCGCCACGCGCCTCGGAGTTCGTCCTGAACTTTGATGTGTGCTGATTTAAAGGATTACAAGTGATTTCTCATTCATTTGAAAATCCATTTATTTATATATTAACGTTTAAGTGACTCCATCATGGATCCGTTCATCAAGAGTATGTGAAGTGAGAATGTGAATTTCGGGTTTTTCGGTTGGATTTCAGACACCAATTTTTTTTCTCTGCACTTTTTCCTTCAGTGCTGGATTGAGACAGTGGGGCTCTATTCAAAGTCAAAAGGGGCTCCGGCAAGGACAACAGTTTTATCCCTGTTTTCATAACGAAACATAAATTCTACATAAAGTCCCTCTCTGAGGGCTCTTTAACCCTTTTCCCCGTCCCCATGCTCAATTAGGTTTGGCTTTATTATTTATTTATTGTATATTTAAAGGCAACTAACACTGGGAAGTGTAATAAAATGTACAGTGGGGGGATTAGGAGCAGCTCTTTAATCTCACGCTTCTGATAATACTGCATGGGCTGATTGATTAGTTTTTCAGGAAGCTTATGTCAGAAAAACCTAATCCGTCTTTGGATTGTGCCAGCCTTGTAAGGTTTTCCGCACCGCCACTTTATCATGGCGGCGAATTACAGAGCTGCTGGGCTGTGATAAGGTCCTCTTTTACAGACCCCACTACCCAACCCCTGTAGCCCCCCCCTCCCCTCCCTTCCCTCTGGACAATAAAAAAAAAAATGTGTTTATATTCTTCACATCCCTGCTCTGCCTGGTCTTCACATCAACCTCTCCCAGGATTTGCCTTGTAAGAAAGAGAGGGAGAGAGGGAGAGAGAGAGAGAGAGAGAGAGAGAGGAACTTAAGTCTTCAAAAAAAAAAACCCAGAGAAATTGGGTGGGGGGGAGCATAAAAAATATGAGAGAAAACGGGGCAGTGGAACATGTATTGACAGAGTGAAGGGGCCTTGAATGCATGCGCTGCCTTTCCAGGAATAATTTTGGAGCCGAATGTGTGATCTGCAACCCGTTTTCTGGAGGGAAACATCGACAGTGTGTGTGTGTGTGTGTTTCGGTAGATACGGCAATGTCAATGCATATCTCATCATCGTTTTTCGGCACATGTGCATATTTTCACAAATGATCTTTTTGTACGGTGTGAAACCGCCACGGTTAAGGTGCAGACACCTGGAAAAAGCTCGGGGTTCAGGGTAGCGAAAGATCGTGGTTTTCGGAAGTTGCTAAAATGTCCAGCTGAACGCCAGAAAAATTAATGATGGGATGTTGCAAAAAATGTGGCTTGGAACAGGCGTCTCATGCAACGCAAAGCATTCCACCCCCCGATGGTCCACCTCCTGCAGAGGAAAGTTAAACTTAAGAGTCCCATCCCAAACGTTCCCTACTCAACGTAGGCGTGGTTTGCCGGGTCGTACGCTCTTGACCTTTTCCCCTCCTCGGAGGCCGTGATCCGTGCTCATATTGTGGTCCCAATCTTTCCAGCCAGGAGGGACCTGACCATATAATCCCTCACAAACAATACTGTCTGTGGCATTTGCCAGCATTAGTCCTTTGCCTCTATGTCGCCTCGCAACCTTCCAAAAGGAAAGATTGCCACTTCTGCGGCTTAAATCCCTCAAACGCATCTCACTGCTGCCACAGGTTATATCGACTGTACATAAAACCAGAACACCCTATTTCTTTTTTTTCTTTCCAATCGTCAATCATAATTGCTTGTGTACTAACAATCAATCGGGTCCTGAAAATGAAGAGAAAGGAGTCGCTGGTGATTGATAGGTGTGACACAATTGCCCTTTTGCATCGACAATAACCCCCGTCTGGCTGCTGGATGGACCAATTAAAGACTTAAGTCAAACAATTATGAGGAAGCGTGATTATTTTCCCCTCAGCTAAGCATCATGTGAGGTTTTTCTGGGATGAGGCGGAGTGCAGAGTCTCCCTCGCTTAAAGCAAGTCGCGCCCACTCTGGCGTCTCTGGTGCAGCGGCTGTTACGTTTAATATGATGTTGAGTTTCCTGATCTTGGTCCACAGTTGTGAATTTTTATAGGTGATGTGCAGCCCGAGGCAGCGTTAACGCCGCTGTCTTAGAAGCATTGTTGTTACCGCTCCACAGGGTCTACCTCTACCTTTACCTTTTTTTTTTCCAACTGTCTCTATTGCCTTTTACCACAGTGCAGCAACACAACAAACTGTACAGATCAGTTTATATGAAACAGTGTTTTGTCTAAATCATCCATTGAACTTCAGTGTCATTTTAAAAAAAATAAATGTTTGCAGAGCAAGCATGGGGGGGGGAAAAAAAAATCACACAGTTGCTGTACAGCCATGACGTCTCCTTCGTGTCAGAAGTGCCGAACCACGATAAGCTGCATAATCACATAAAACCGTGACACTAGCCAGGCGCAGTAGTAGTAAAGTTTTTTTTTTTTTGCCTTTGAAGACTTTTCATATTTCCCCAAACACTGACATGTAAAGTTCCTAATTACCACCTGGTTTGGTGCTTTGGAGAAGGCAATCACGCTACACGTCGGGGCTCAGGGAAAAAAAATGATTGACCTCTTTAATTAAAACTGCGTTGCTTTCCTGTAAAAGGCAAGGTGTGACAGCTTTTAGAATAAGTACAATAAATCTCAGCTCTGATTATTCTCCATTTTGCATTTCCCTTCCTCTGCGTCTGCAGCTTTGAGGCCTTTTCTTCGCAGCTTGTCTTTTCCAGCCCCTAACAAAGCGTTGTCAGCTCCCCTCTGTCTTTGTGTATTTCTTGTGAAGTACCTGTCTTCACAGCTACTCGGAGAAAAAAAAAAAAAAGGAAGCGACGTCGTTCCCACTCCCGTTTCTTCTTCTTCAAAGGGAGCCGTTCGTTTGTGAAATCAGCCGCGGCACAAATCTGCTTCGAGAACAGAAACATTTTCGCTCTGTCAATTCCTGGGGCCCGACGAGCGAAAAAAGCATTTTTTGGGAATGAAATATCTGAATCATTCCGAAGAGACGGGGTGAAACAACAACAACAATGAAGTTGTCACGGACCAAGACAAAAAGTCCGAAAGCACACTTTAGATTACCCAAGTAAAGAGAAACGAACATAACTAAAACAGGCACAGAAGTGGTATTAACATGCCATAGCTTCTTAAGTATTAGCCACCGAGGAGTTTTACAAGCGCGTTCAAGCGCGTTGTGAACCTGCTAAAGACTGGTCAAGAGAATGATAATTACACCGAATCCAACGTGTTGGGTGGAATTATCTTCCTGAATCCCCCGCTGTCAGACACGCCGAGGTGTGCTGCAGGTGTCAGGAGTTGGCGCTTTGACCGTGTAAGGGGATTATGAAACTGATGATGCATTGAAAGGTAACGCCTGCCTAAAAGTGAAGTGTTCAGGGCTTTGCTGCTGTCACATGTTGGCAGGTGCTGAGATAACACAAGTATCCAGATTACCCGAGGTCCTTTTTTTTTTTTTTTTTCGTCCCGGAGCTCTCTCCTCCGTTTCCTTTTCCCCTCCACGCGAGAAATCTCTGTTAACACTTTTCCAAACAGCCAAAATCATCGCCACATTTAGATCTCTAGGCCTGAATCACAGACTGACAGGAGGCGTATTACTTTAAATTGTTGTGCGCCATTCATTCGCACAGCCATAAAATTTGCATTGGCATGGATTTTATTGATGCAAGGAGAGCACTTGGGTTCATAGTAAAAAAAAAAAAAAAATGCATAAAACAATAAGAGCTTATTCTTTGATCTGCGGATTTACGGTTTTGTCACTGGTGCTTGTAAATTTTAATTTTTAATTTAAAGGTCAGTTGTATCCTTGGACTTTTGACACTATTAAGTTTAGTACTTAAGCTGAAAGCAGTCATGGAATGTAATTAAATACATTCATAGAAATACAATACTATATTCCAACTACTACAGTATGAGCAAATATTGTACTTTACAGTTTCTTATTAGTTTGCACAAAATTTGAAACAAAATGAATCTAAAATATGATGCATGTATATACATATATTATATGAATTGCTTCTAAAACAGCTACTGCAGTTTAAGACTTTTTATGTACACATGTTGATGCAATATTAATATCAATATATAATCATCAAATTATATAATATCCCTGGCAGGAGCCACTCACAAGAATATTGATATTTTAAAGGTACAGTGTGTAGTTTCTGGCGGCATCTAGTGTTGAGGTTGCAGATTGCAACCAACTGAGTACAAAAAGGGTATTGTCGACTCTGGGCTACTGTAGAAACATAGCAACATGGTGGGTTCAACACAAGGTAAATAAAAACAACTTAGCCTAAGCCTTTTTTGCCCTAGGGACCGGTTTAATGTCAGACAATATCTTCAGGGACTTGCGTTTCAGGTGTGGTGGATAAATACAACCGAAAATTTGATGCGACTTGCATTAAAAACATAATAACAAGCACGAATCATGATGTGAATAACGCGCTCTCTGCCCGCAACGCTCACTGTCGCTATGGTAACGTTTAAACACGCCTTCAAAATAAGATACACCGCAAATGCAAAGTGCAGGAAAATACAACTCACCACGAAGCTGAATCAGTGGGAGCCTTGAGCTTGCAACCGGGCGGCCCCGTCTAGGGGTAATAGGAGAAAATGACACCCGAAGTATGTCCAGTCTACTTCGTAATTTTGTTTTGGTCGCCGTCACTGCAGACAACCCCGCTTCACACAGATAGGATGTCGGAACAGCGTTTCAGTGCTGTTGTGGCGTATTCAGCCACGACTTTTATCCAGAACACTGTCCTTCTTGTTCACGCGTTTTTTTTTCCAAAAATACTCCAAAGGCTTGTCTTTTAATGCAGGCTGCTTAGTCTCCAAGTGGCGAGGCAGTTTTGAAAGCTTCATTGCCTCATTCGAGAGCCGGTCGCCGCATACTATGCAGAGCGGGCTTGGTGCGTTGGGATAAATCCGCATTTTAAGTAGAACTCCCGATATTGTCCATTAAATGTAGCTTTCTTTTTTCGGAAGTCGTAGGCCCCTCTGCTGTGTCCTGACTTAGTCTTTTCTCTTTGGCAAAGAAACTTTCCAAAGACGTTTGTTTTTTCTCATCTTGCGAGCTCCTGGGTTTCATTTTTAGCGGTAACCTGTCACGTGACCGAGAAGAGCGCATTTACCTGCGTCATATAGACGGATATAACAAATAATCGTAATTTTTCAAAATAAAATATCTTTCAGATTCCATAAAATAAAACGGAAGTAATGTAACTTATTTATTCTTTCTGTGCGGCCTAGTACCAAATGACCCACGGACTGGTCCACGGCCCAGGGGTTGAGGACCCCTGGCCTAAGGTACAGTCCTTATTTTGATAATATACTTAACATAATTCACACACACACACACACACACACACACACACACACACACACACACACACACACACACACACACACACACATATATATATATATATATACAAGACAACATGAACATATAATGAGTTTTAAAACACAATATTAAAGTATATTTTGTTGATAAAGCATCAAAGTAAAGTTTTTACATGTAATGGAGCTGTTTTTAAGTGAGAACACTTTTTTTTAATTATAAGAAGACTCAGTCTTACATATACATTGTCCCATCTTTCTCAATCCACAGAGGAATGCTCAAGGCTGTATTTGTGAGCTGTGCCTTAAAAACAAGCCACTTCCATGAACTTGTGATGTCACAACCATGCAGTCACCACCAACGCCTCAATTCGCAGACATTAAAATCATCCAAAATTAAAGGAGAGGCTCTTTTATATTATTGAGACAGACACAAAACAACCTGTCATTTCTACAGTTCCAGGGAGAAAGCTTCAGAGAGGAGATGTTACAAAGACTATATATATATATATATATATATATATATATATATATATATGTGTGTGTGTGTGTGTGTATATATCTTGTTAGGGATGTCACTATTTTCAATAAAATCAATGAAAAGTGTAAAATACAAGGTCCCCAATTATCTGGCTGACTACCACAAAAATAATATCACACTGTTTACTATTATACATTAGTTTCAGTTGACAAGTGAAAAGTGAAAACTTAAGTGAAGCTTAAGAGCAACGTTGTCTGAACTACAAATATGATCTATGATCCAACCCCCCAGTTAAACTTTTGTCTCTTTAAAAAGCATCACATTGAACCAACCAGCACTTATTGTACGTCGCCATTTGGATCACACTTTTCGCCGCGGAGCCGGTGTGAATAAAGAAGAACAAATTTGCACAGTTTGTATTCAGTGTGTTCTCCATGCACCAAAAGATCGGTGAAGTTTGCTAATTCACAGCTCTGTGTTTTAAAGTCACTCCTTATAACGCACGCCTCCCGCCTCCCGGGCTAAGCGTCGACGGCGGATAACGCCTTCTCCCTGATTGCATGTGATCGCGTGCCACTCTTCAGGTTTGTCCAACGCATCCATCGACGGGGAAAGAGACAAAAGGGACGAGATACCGTTATGAAAACCAAGCATCACCTTTTTTTCCCAGAGCTTGTCATACGCCGTCTTTGCTCCTCCGCAACAACACGTTCACGACAGAAGAAGCTGGCATGTGCTGAGCTGAAAAGACATGAAACCTTAACAAGGAAAAATGTCTCCTTTTTTTAGTTCATTTAGTCCAATATTGAGTAGAATAATTTTATCCCATTGGCAGATAGTTTTGATTATCTAGTTATTTTCCATATTTGGGTCTATCTGGTTGAGTTTTAAGAAAAACTCAATAAAAATAAAAATGGAAATAAACAGAATTATTTGCCAATGGAGTAAGATAATTATAGTCAATAATAGCAATGGTACCTAATAGTACCAAAAGCAATACATATATATATTTTTTCTTTTTTTTTCTCTAAGCAATAAGAGTGGAGGCCCTTTTTTAGTCTTAGTCTTACGCCTCATATGTGATTATAAGGCAGTTTATTAGTTGGATCTGATCTTAATATTCACATTATCAACTGTCACATTATCAACACATTATCAACTGACAGATTAAAATATATCCAGTATGTAGGAGAAGATTTATGCCACAAATTAATTATCGGATCTATAACATCTTGAGTCTTAAGCCATCGGCGGCCGTCTCATTCATCGTCAGAGGTCAGGTGTTAATGACCTGAAGGGTTATACTGTAGTTGAGGAGGTATGCTACATGCACACACACACACACACACACACACACACACACACGCACACGCTTACTGCAGCCGTCTGTGATTGTTAAGGTGCCCCAGGTGTAGATTTGCTATTGCGATCCACCACAGCGCTGAAGCACCTGCCATGTGCTTCCCTGGATGGCCTCTGATTAAAAGTGATGGCTTTGGAGCGTGAGGCTATTCCAGCGATGAGAACAGCAATCTATTCTTCTAGCAACGTGTAAAGACTCCCGCTCTGGGCTGCCTTAGTGCCTCCAGGGTCTTCTCTCCTGGAATCGGCGCTCTCGGTGTGAATCATTACAAATGATATGCCTCGTAACATCAGGAGGAAGATGGCTGGAGAAGGGTGGTGGGCGGAGGGAGGAGGGGGGGGGCGTACGTAGGCTGACAACGGTTTTAATGCGAGTGGAGCTGCTTGTCATGTCGGATGCCTGAAAGCTAAAGAGGCCGCGGTCAATTCGTGCTTCGGCCGCTATCAGACACCGAACACCGGCAGCAGCATGGGCAGCGGCGTCCTTTAGCACAGCAGGTGTTGTGTTGCAACACCACCGCAAGAGCTTTGGGAAGAAAAAGAAAGAAAGATAAAAAAAAAAGTAGCGGTGGAGCTGGCGTAATGTTCCATGAGAGGTTTTGGAATTTTTACCAGGCGGAAGCGTATCGAGTTAATGAAGCTTCAGACACAGAAAATTAGCAGCGAAATGAATTGCACCACCAAAGTGAGGTCAATTTGCACAGATAAATCCATGAAGAACAGTGGGTTGCACCGTTGGAGCTGCTCGGCTTGCACTGGTGAGCAGGTTAATTGTCCATTTTGTTTATTGTGAGAACGGATGCCCAAAACCAATTTTCCCCAGACGCATCTTCCAACCTTATGTGCTAGGGGGTGAAAAAAAAGAAAAAAAAAAAAGAGAGATTATTTTAGCTTGCTGAAACATGGATCCTGCCAAATGAACAGGATGCAGAAGCTCTCAAAGCTAAGTAAGGAATAGAGAATCGTGAGTTGACTGGTGCCAGGCTGAGAGAGAGAGAGAGACTCCATCAGATTCCATCGCAGACATCACAACTAACAAACATGGCCTCCCCCCGGGGCGTCGAGGAGCCCATCACGGAACCCGAGCGCCACGTCGCCCCGGCCCCGCCTGCCGCAAATGCGTTTTAACGGAGGGCCGCCTCTTCGAGATGATCCTGGGAGCCAGATGTCACTGGCTTCTTAATAACTTTCTAGAGGCTAGTTCTGGTCAGCGTGGCAATTACCTTTATGTCAGCTCTCTAAAAGATATGTCTACCCACGGGACACGCGGGCAGTCAGCTCCATAATGCTCATTACAGACGGATGTCGGGGCTGATACATCCAGACCGGACGCGTGGCGGGCTGCTGCTCCGGGCCCTGTCAGTACAAGTTCCACCAACGCCTCTGAATAATATTGATTGACACGCTACCGGATCACATGTGCACTATACATGCCATAATGATGGCGCCTTTACAAATGATAACCATCCAATGCGCTTATCTGACATACGAGAAATGTGTCTATTATGTCCACAGGCAGGTGACGCATCAATGTACCTATATGCTACAAGCACAATACAGATCTAATGTATTAATGGTAGTCTGTTGTGTTATTTAAAATTTTAAGTCGGCTTTATTGTCAATTTTCTTTAGAGGAACTGGTCATACAAAGAATTTGAAATCACGTTTCTTGCTTTTCCCATGCACACATGCTTAGGATATAGACAAGACATAGACAATAGGACATGTAGACATTAAAGTGCATGGACTAGACAACAGTAGAACATAAATTACAAAATAGAGTTTTCCTTTTGCTGTACACATATTTACATCATTCAAGAGTGAGATGCTGACATAGAAGTAGTGGCAGTGTGGCATAGTAATAAATAACAACAGTTAAATCTGAGCTTAAAAAATCACTATTAACTTTTGATTTATACTTTTGATCACTATTATTATTTCTATTTTATTACTATCAGTATTTCGATCTATTTCGATTTATACTTTTGATGTTTGCAGGAATGTATTACATTTGCCAATAAGTGAAAATTTCAGCTAGTTCCTTTCCTTAAATATCATAAATATACTTTAAATCTGCAGCTTATAATAGTCATCAACTCTTAATGTCCCCAACAAGCCAATGATATTTTCATTCCTTTCTATTCTCTCCTTTTTGTCTGCTAAGATGGTGTAGTCGGGAAAGTTCTTCTATTAAAAGCTTGTTAGCTTGTTTTTATGTTGGTGGGCCAACAACAAGGTGCCTTATAAATAAAAATCTTTTATTTTTTGCAGATCCTGGCAAGATGGCAGTAAAGTTGCACATAAAATGTGTTTCACGTTGAAACCCATACATACAGAATACATGCATTACAACTAGAAGAGAGAACTCGTAATATGGTGATAAAAGTCTATACCATGGATATATGCATCTAAAAAGAGGTTTTCTACAAATTTCTGTGAAAAAAAGGGGAGCACGGCTAAAGCAACAATATCTGCAATTCATTCCGCGCAGAGGAAGAAAGGTAAAAACGCACTTGAAAGCCAGGAAATGAATTGACACTTTTGAGAATGTGACAGGAAGAGTGCAATAATTGTTTGGGAAGTAAGATAAAAGGCTGGAGAGGTAGGTCATTTATCCAACTCTACCTCACAAATAAATAATGGAGGCGTTTTTTACCTCCTCTGATACAAGCAAGGTCCCTCAGGGACGACTAGACTGACTTCCTACTTTTGATGGTGAACTTCAGAGAAACCCAGAACATACATTATTTCACGCTGAAACCAGATATTAATTTGTTAATGTTGAACGCAGGGCCAACATCAGTTTTACCAACTAAAACTGATTCTAAACCTGAATATAATCCTAACTACCTAAACCTAAATTTTTTGCTCAAATTCAGATCATATTAAATAAATTGTGCAATGACGCCCATTAGCGTACGCAGATACACCCGCATTGATGTCCTGCAATAGATCTCACAATGCAATGCTTTGAGATTCGTAAAGACCTGCCGGTGGTGATGAAAAAACTTGTAATAGATCTGTTATTTATTAGTCACTATAGAAAGAGAGTGAGAAAAAGATAGTGTGTTTTAGTGGGAACCCAATACTGTTTCACCGGGAAAATACTGAATGTGCTTTGGCATGAAAAAATACTACAAATAGCCTAGTGAAGTTCCTGAATATTAATGCATTGAGGAAGAAAGCAGTATATATATATATATATATATATATATATATATGTGTGTGTGTGTGTGTGTGTGTGTGTCTCCATTAAAATTACTGACATGATTTATAGTTCCCTCACCTTCATGTTTATTGCTGTGTCATCACACTCTACTTCTCTTTTATAAGACGTACGTAGTGGTGACTGCTGTGGTATGGCTGTAAAATCCTCGCAGAGCGGTGTTGCGTTCACGCACCGCTCTGTGGTTGCGTTCAGGGCGCGCGGGAAAAAAAAAAGACAAAGCGGAGCGGTGCAGACAGATACCCGGGCGATATTGTTTGCCACCAGTCACTGTAGAAAATGAGATCTGGTGTTTTTCAGCCCCATAAGTCGGTTAGTTATTACCATCATAATAACGTCTTGTTTCTTGTTTCGCCCTGAAACGCCTCTAGCTCGCAGCCGCACCGATTAACGAATCTTAATTAAGCTTTTGTAGATTATCCTTCAGGAGACTTTGCCTCGTTTTTCTTTTCCACTACGTCTTGTTTTACAAAAAAAAAAAGAAAGATTTTCCTTTAGTCGCTTTTTAAGAGACACCAGTTTTTTCCCTAAATGTGTGTAGGTGTGTTCGGGTGTTGGCGTTAAGTGTGAGAAAGAGAGAGAGAGGAACCAGAGCCAAATGTGTCAGCGCCAGCTTTCAAGTTCCCAGTGCCTCATCTCTCTCGGGGCATTTAACGCATTAGATATCCCTCCGCTGATCCCCTCGTTGTCACAGCAATTTTCCCCAGTTGCTCATCATGCTTAAAACTCCCCTCTCATTTCCATTATAATCATCCTATATAAAGCTCACCTGAGATTTACACTAAAAGACAAAATTCGGTCTCACCTCCCGACGCCGCGCGCCATGACACATAATGAGTAACAGATCTAACAGCCCGGGCCGGGGAGAGGGTGGGCGCCGCGGTTTTGCTTGTTCACAGCGGTGAATTAAAAAAAAATGATGTAAGAGACACGTGGAATTAGCAGCAGAGCTCACGCGAGGTTTTGCAGGGCCCCCGGTATCGTCGAGGAAGCGTCAACCAGTCGCCTGGAATCGGTTGGTTAAATAACCGTGGATGCGGTGGGCCTACACACAGGGCCATTGCGGCGGCGTCGCCTCATTTATCCGCGTTTACTGGGGGGTTGGGGGGAAGCACCTGTCTTCATTAAGCGCTGCAGAGGCCGATAGATGGGTCAGGCTCAACTGTCCGTCGGAGACACATTGATTTCACATTATAAATCCAGATAGCCCAGGCCGTCGAGTCCTGTTTGCTTCATTAAGGCGTTACAGCCTTTAGTCCAGGACATTATGAAAGGCGGCTAATTATAAGACACCGGCTTGTGCAGCGCTCCATTTTCACGCGTGCACTTTCACATGCGAGGGGTGTAGTGCTCTAGACGAAAAAGCAGTCAGACCTAGTTTGTTAGCTTTGTGCACATGTGCTTCACTTCGGCTTACAGCTAAATTATAATTAGTGTGGAAGTAGCGGCAGCTCAGTGAGAACTCAAAACAGCCGCTGCTCGCCGCCTTCAACATATGCTCCTCTCAGTGATCCCTGCAACCGGGCCCGGGGAAAGCCGGCACCTACTAATTACTAATAAAACTAGCTAAGCTTATTGCCGTGAATTATTAAAAGCTTTATCTGAAGTGGACCAGGAATCGCTCCCGAAGCCAAAAAGGCTTTGAGGTACAAGGAGGGATCACAGTTCATTGCCGCGCGCGGATTAGCACGTTAGCGCGTACTTTGCCGCGTGAGAAGCCTCTTCTATGTCGTTGGGAACCATTCAGTCAAAGTATATATATTTATATGCAGAGAATATCTAAGAATAGTCCTGGTGATCTGGGACTACCTCATGACTCATTGTCATTTACACCGATTAGTCGTTAAATATAAAATAGAAGCTTGCTGCAAATCATTCCTTTATATCGTGGTATGAATTACATATTTTATGCAGGAAAGTATCTGGAAACAAATTCATTGCATGCAATATAATCACAAACTGTTTTCGCAGTTTTGCTTTTAATCACATTTATTCCTGCAACTAAATCATATTTGTTTTTTTGCATAGTCGACCGAAACTGCAACTGCAAACACTTTTTACTCATAAATGCAAAGACGTGTTTGGAACTAACTCCTCTCTGTCTTTATTCAAACTCCTTCACCGACCTCCTTTACTTTTTTTGTGCTGGGAGGCAACACCATTCACTCTTTGTACTGTAATTTTTATTTATTTTTTATTATTGCTATGTACAACTGTGTAGAACTCTGTTAAAATACTACACGTTTAAAAATGACTGTGTTCACAATTTATTTTGAATTGATTTTGACTTTGACAAGAAGATAACCCCAAATCATTTTATTTTCCTCTTTGGAGAAGATGTTTGGAATGTGTACACATTAGAATCAGTTCTATTGCTGCTCCTATCAGTAACATTGATCACTGCAGTTTGTCCTCACATATCCAGCTGTGTTACTTAGTTATGTCAGGAGTCACATTACATTCATATAGACTCTTGTGGTAAAGTGCCTCAATGATGGATATACAACTCCTGCTCCTATGTAGTGAATAAGGTATATTTTGTTTGAACTTGCCTATTAGGATGTTTTTATGAACGCATGCAATTCAATAATTGTTACTGTACCAAGGACTCTTAGTGTCTTTTTGTATGTTTCCAATATGCTGCCATACTTCCAATTACTGGGCTTTTCCTTCAGCATCTATTTGAAGCACTGGCTGTTGAGCTTTGGTTTGCCAAACAACATTTTTTCTCAAGGGTACCCTCGCTGTACTTCAGCGTTTCCTAAAGTAAATCTTGTGTTAAGAAAAGTAAGTGCCCCATTGTTCATTGTTTTTTTTTTCCTCTCCAGTTCTCGAGCTGAAGTGCTTGTTTTTCTCCCCTTTTTTCCCCTCCTTTCCTTGATACTGAACTACTGCTGTAACCATTTCACAGTGCCATCACCAAAATGGAAGATGCCATGCCCGCGAAAGGGAAATTTAGTGCCTATTTATTTATTTTACATTTTCTGAGCATGCTATAAAACATGAGTTGCGTTTTATGCACAAGAAATTTCGGGTTGGGAAGACGGAGCAGAAATTGGATGTTTGTAAAACAGCTGTATGAGGTTGTGCAATTATTTTGTCACATTGCAAATTCATATTTCAAAAAGGTTTCATGTCACCTAACGGCTCCTTTTCCTGTCTACCCCTGCTTCGTTTCTCTCTGAAGGTCACATGCAGGAAGGTGCAGGGCGAAGCCACAGAACTCATCGAGTGGGCCGACAGCATCAACGAACAGAAGATTTCTCCCACGGGGGCGAGCCCACGGATCCTCAACCCCCTGCGCCTGTTTGCCAGGGGCTCCCCGGGGTTCAAGAGCGGCATGGGGGAGGTGACATATTTACAGAACATGGAGGACTTCTGGGACTGGTTATCTAACCAGACAGATGTTCAGGGTCCACTGGCCAGAACTAAACGCAGGCCCATCGTCAAGACCGGCAAGTTCAAAAAGATGTTTGGCTGGGGCGACTTCCACTCCACCATCAAGACTCTGAAGCTCAACCTGCTGATCACGGGCAAGATCGTGGACCACGGCAACGGCACGTTCAGCGTCTACTTCCGCCACAACTCCACGGGCCTGGGCAATGTGTCGGTGAGCCTGGTGCCGCCCTCCAAGGTGGTGGAGTTCGAGATCGCCCAGCAGTCCACGCTGGAGACCAAAGACACCAAGTCCTTCAACTGTCGCATCGAGTATGAGAAGACGGACCGCAACAAGAAGACGGCGCTGTGCAACTTCGACCCGTCCAAGGTGTGCTACCAGGAGCACACGCAGAGCCACGTCTCCTGGCTGTGCTCCAAGCCCTTCAAAGTCATATGCATCTATATAGCCTTTTACAGCGTAGACTATAAACTGGTGCAGAAGGTTTGCCCTGATTACAACTACCATAGCGACACACCGTACTCCTCCACCGGATGACCTAGATCCGCTCGTGCGCATCAGTCTTTTTGTGTTACCTTTAAACAATGTAAACGTCAAACCTCTACGCCCCCTTGTCCCGAAAACACCTAAATACCTGAGACAATTTGCAGGATGCGCGGAGGGATTACAAAAAGTTCTCATTTACTGCAGACAAGCTCCAACACTTCAGATAGTTAGGTGTCCAGGGACTTGTTTTTTTTAAGGCATTGAGCTTGGGATTCCGAGCTAGCTACCGACCCTGGGTGACTCCTCCCCTATCACACTGGCAAAACTCTGTAAACCAAACCGCTAATTAGCACGTCGTCCAGATGTTTGCTTCGAGGCTAGGCCACGGGCAAGCAGGCTCCCAGTCGGGCAGCGCCTTCCCCAGCTCCCGGTTGCCAGCGCTGCGTCCGACGTGAACAACGCCAAAAAAAAAAACGATTCCCTCCGTCCCGATGCAGACTTTAAGTCTAATACAGGAAGAGATACTGCGCTATTTTCAGTCATGCTTCTCGTGACAACGCCGCGACGTTTGAATTGTTACTCAACGGGGCATAAAATTAGATATTTCCCACTTGAAACATCACTACATTTTAACTGATTAATCAAAATGATCTGTTCATTGCCTTTCCGAGTGGAGCTAAAATCCATTTGTACCTGTTAAAAGGAACACAGGCAGGACAGGGTCTATTATTTCAGATACATTTGATCAGTAGGTAATTTTTCCAGTAGCCCTGAATTATTAACACGGCCTCACAACCAATCTTTAACCTTTTTTTTTATCTTTCTCTTGTTAAGTTGATTCATGGAATCTAATATTAAGTGCCCATGACAAAATAAATCGATTCCAACAAATCTCAACTCTAAAAAGCAAGCAGAGAGCATAATCATTTATCATTAACACATACGTACGTAGGTACTCCTGCATAACCTGGCTTTCTGCCTTGTCCGCGCCCCTAAAAATATTTGTTGGTTTCCCTGCTGCAATCATCATAAGGTGCGTGTATGCTAAACTAGCCTGAAATCCAACATCTGTGTTTGCAGGATGCACTTTGAGGCATCAGCCTGCCGAGCGGGCGCTGCAGTGGATTAATGTGTCAGGAGAGGTGGTGGTGGGGGGGGGGACGTGATAATTGCAGGACAGGTGGATTTAGTGAGTCTGGCAGACAATTATCAGCACTTTGTCATGGTCCTGCCACCAGCCTTGACATTACCTGTCTTTAATAGGCTTTAATTAGCCTGGGAAATTTCATTTACCTAAGACCAAGAGTGAAGCAACCATAAGAGGAAAAAGGGGGGGGGGAGCAAAAGCAGAAATGCAGAATCCATCTGGAATTTTAATGAGAAGTGGGAGTAAATTTTAAAATGTCAGACATTTCCCAGTTGTACAGAAGGCTTTAGTGGACTGACTTTTTTTGTGTAGAAGTGGGGTAACATCCCGTCTAAATGGTGTAATGTACCTTGATTTAGCAATCATGACAATGGCTTTAAAGTTTTTTTTTTTTTTTTTTTTTTGGGGGGGTGACAAACAATAACAACAAAAAAAAGTACACATGTTTAACGCAATGAGTGAAGATGAATATTATTACATTTTTTTTTCCAGGTCAAGGCATTTAACGATGGCAGCGGCAGCCATTTGTGTCTTTGTCCTTTCATTTGCTGTGTGTCATGTCTCCCCATCAGATGTAAATGATCCTACTTATAAATTATAAAACAAATTATACGCACACAGAGAGGCGTATAATAAGGGAATAACTAAACCTGAGTTGATCTATGTTGATGTTTTAGTTTGACTCCTTTGTGCAAATGCTGTGTATTAACGTGTAACTCTAAAACTTAAATGTGTTTACTTATGGCTTCAGAGTAAACAATGTTAATTTATTCAGATTTTTGTTTTTTCTCAGAGAAATATATCAATGAGTATACTGTTCCATATTTTTGGTGTATGTTAAGCAATATCGTATAGATCGATGCTTATAGTTATAGATTGTTTTGATTTCCATTTTTGTAATCCCTGCAGATTGTATCTATATTGATTTCCTGCTTGCTTAATCTCCTTTTAAACTGCCCCCCCCTGTAAAATAGGAATAAGAACACTGCTGTGTGTATACTGTAAGTACAAATGTTCATTTTGGAATATTTGATTTCCTAGGGGGTCATTTTGTTAAAATGAAATTGTAAAGATCAATTTAGGTTTTTATGGCATTAAACCTTATTTGAACTTGGCGCAGCGTACTGTCGTACCGAGTCGGCTCCGGCCTGTCGCTGCTCACGCTTGTTTTCATTCCTACACACACACACACACACACATACACACACTCCTCAAACAGGATAAACGTACCATTTTAAGAGGTACATTTCAGTGTAGCTTTTTAATGGCCAATAAATCTGTGTCCACAGGCGTGGATGATACGAGAGGTACACCTCGGGGAGCACATCCATTTTGCGGTGGCCATCAGGGACAGGGGTCTTTTCATTCACTTCCATTACTCTTATCTGATCAGGGTGAGGCACCCACTCCTTAGGCACCGAGTCACACCAGGCTCCCCCTCTGCTGCACGCCTCCAAATCCTCGGAAAACATCACTTTTCACGCTGAGATTACTGATAATTAATGACACCGAATTAATAATTGCATCCTAGTTTGTTCCACTGCACATTAACACCGACACGATTAACAATTATTTTCGAAGTGTATATCACATCGAATTCACCAAGACGAATTTGGATTCACCTCTGGGTTTTTTTTAGATGATTAGATTTTAGATGACTCTTTGTTGCTCCTCGGTTATCACTTTAGACTACTTGTCTACGATCACACATCCACTGCCAAGCCAGAGATGCTAATTACGAGATGCTAATAACAGGCCAGAATGTAACGCAGTAACAGGACATCTTGCATTTCAAATTTTTATATGTTCATCAATTCTTTCGTCTCCTCTCTTAATTGCAAAGGGGTCTCGGGTTCAGGAATGTGTTCTCTGGCTAGAGCAGATCTATACATCAACATCTGGATTCCGATAAGTTCATGACCCCCCGCCCCAGTTTGTGAAAACGGTCGCTGGGAGACAAAACAAGGGAAAGTGCACAGTTAAGTGAATTAGGCTTTGGAAAGCCAGCACCCTTTAAAAAAATAAACAAAATAAGAACATCAGTCTTAAATTTCCTAAAATCAAAATGAACACATTTTCCATTGCGACGCCGCCACTGCAGGCGTGTTCTGCTTCAACGATCACGGTTAGTGGAGGAAAGCAAAAGAGGAAGATAAAAGGTGGAAGAGGCATTTTAAAGCACAGATGGGATCAGGGTTTTTTTTTTTTCCCCCTCGGATCTGCGCTGCGAGGGGCCAACGAGGATCAGAAAAGCTGCCGGTGAAGACGTCTCTGTTGTAGCAGTAAAGAGCAGCTTCGTGCACTTTCATTAGAGATCATACTGAGTATTCACACATGAAACGAGGCAAAGACGCCTTCGTGTTCACGGTGTTGTTTTCTAATCTTCACCGCCTGCCTGACATCCACGTCCATTAACACAACCATTAAAAGAGGAAGCGTGGCTGATAACCACCATTCCTCAAAGTGACAGTTATCTGAAATTTGACATTTGATTTAATCAAAAAGAAGAAGGCGGGAAAAAAGCAAAGGAAAAAGCCTGGGCAACATCAGACTGCTGGAAAATGTTTTAATGGGTTAATGCAGGCATTCGGCAACAACTTCCATCTTTTCTGCTTCCAAACAAAAGAAGTTTCAACATCTCACCATGATACTGAATGATGAGTAATATCATGTAAAAATGATGCTACCCTTTTAATTTACAAAATCCTCTGAAGTGTCTGTCACACCACGCTACGTACGAGACGGACTGAAGAAACATGACAACCCCTCATTCAAACACAGAATAACATTGCCAGTAGAAGTGATGCTCAGCATCCTACAAATATCCAAGCATGTTAGAGGAATTTTTTTTTTGCACATACTCAATTAATTTAATTCTGCACAAATATGTCAGATAATTGCAGAAAAGAAATTGTTAAAAAACGAAATTGGTACTTGGACACTTTCTTTGACAATAACATGACCATGCATTAGTCTCTCCACTTTTAGTTAACCACAATATAATGAGAATATATAATATTTGCAAGTTGGCAATACTAAGGAAAGAAATTCTCAAAATTTAACCTATAACACTTCACAGATGTATGATCTGGAATGTCATTCGAATGGGAGACTGGGTAAATACGTCCATATACTTCCAATGTTTTATAATATATTAGGGCCAAAGTATAGACACTTTTCCGTCTTACATGTACTATAAGAATTGACACTGGGTCTTCATAATGGCAGATTACATTTTTTCCCCACATATATGCAATAGAACAGACTTTCTTGTACACTGGTCTTCTGAAGATGGTTCAACTGTCATTTACATAGAAATGGTGCCATCAATATGGGGCATACACATCTTTTAAAAAGTGTAAAGAACTGACCTTGCACTGAAAGTGTTCATGCTTTTTAATGTCTAGTCACAAAACGGGCTAAACATTACAAATATATAATATTTCCCATTTAGTTAAACCTTTGTTACGTTCCTATCGAACTCCATATCAAAATGACTATTCATGGGAACTAGTGCAACCTGGAGGAGGCCTGGTCTTTGTGACAAGGCAGGCACAGAGTAAAATAGACAAAGTACTCTGGAGCAGCTCCAGAGCAATGGCAGATATATTAAGGCCATTTTATAATTACAGGAAAAAAAACAGTAGCAGACAGCTTGACTTGCTACCCAGGCTGAACAGAATTCAGTTTGGGGCAGCAAAGCAAGCAAGCAACACCGATCGAATCAATTTTTTCCCAATCCATTGATGCCAGTAGTCCACGTGCCAGCCTCCCCACATCCCTGGCCAGAAAACTCCACTCTTCTTTATTCAAGTGTGTTCAGTTTTGGTGGAAATAGAGTGGTACCCTCGCTAGTCCTTCCTTTGTAAACCCATGCTTCACACCTCCAGTAAAGTCCCGGGGCACAATCGGGCGGTCAGGACTGTTTTAGACGCTTCCTCGGAAGACCAAAGGGTGGGCACTGTGCTGAAGCCAGGGCGCGAAAGGCCTCGGCTACCAAGTGAGGGTGGGAATGGATCATTGACTTCCAGCCTGCAGTCTCCATTATATCCGTAGCATGGCTGTAAGCACAGGCAACAATAAGTTAACACACACACACACAAGGATGTGAACATTAAAAATCAATAAACATAAATGACATCGTAATGACAAAACAAATAAGAGGGACTAGATTGAGAAGCTGTATGGGAAACTTACAAAGAGCTATCAGTGCTTCCAGCACATGGGCATAGGTTGAAATTTATGTTTGATAAGAATTCCTTTACATCTGTTTTTTCAGATCATATTGGACATCCAAGTAAAAATACTTTTCCTATGTACCCTAACAAACTAAACAAATATTATAGGTTTCTTATATTTTAGTCTCTTTTATGAATGTTAAGAAAATACATTTACAGCGTATGTGCAGATTTGTTATTTCACTGACATTTGGAACAATAAAAACCATAAGGTATGCCTTACCTAAACTGAAAGAGTCCATCTACTTTCCTACTAATTGCATCACTATATAACAAAATATATATAACTATAGATTTTCCCAATTTTACCATGATTCACTGTTATTCATTGAACTAATCAGCATCCTCTACAATTGATAAATTATAAGCACCACCTTTGAATACAAGTGAATTTAAGTACATTATAACAATAATATTACTTTTTACTCTACTACTTTTTGCATACCTTGCCTGCAGCTCCCAAGTCACTAAATCCACATAAGTTAATGTAATGTGTTTTCTTTAATAATTTCAGCTTTAAAGACTAAAGGTGCTACTTTTACCAATTGTTACATTTTTCATGGTAAACTGTACCTTTGCAATAGTTTCATATTTATGTACTACGTACGCTATCTTTTTCTGCCCCTGATGAATCATGTGGTCTTGGAAGATTATAGCATGCTGAGTAAGTGCACTTAGTGGAGTGGGCTGATTTAAGTGCACCAATTTGAAAACTGTGGAAACCATTATTAGTGTCTGTACATTTAAGACTAAATCAACAATTAGGTGTGTACCAAAACGATTTTGATGAACAATAGCAAAAACCTTCTGCAAAATGCTGAGTTATGCCATGTGATTTACAATAGGAAAAAAGCACAGTAAAGCCATTAATTTATGGTTTCTTGCTTTCTGCAAACAGATTTCTTTCACCATCAATGGTAACCCTGATAGTCTGACTAATACCTGTAACAATTACTACAATCCCATGAAGTTCTCATGCAATGTTAAAAGTCCCTCACTACTCCAGTAAACAGAACAGATCTTAGATACAATTTGGCAACAGGAGATATTTTACAGAAGCGTTACGTCTCTATAGATAATTTTCACATTCATGTGAACTGCACAGTGGTAAACTTTTGTACACTCACCTGTTTAGATTTTTTTAAAGATGCCCTCCAGACAAGATATAAGATGTATATAAAAAAAAAAAAACCCTCAACTAATTGTGTTTAAATCCTTGAAGTAACATCTTCTCCCATATAACACTGACAGATTTGTTTTGTCAGATGTGACGTGCAGGCATAAGAGCGGACATTCAGTAGCATGACAACCTTTTTGCATTGTAAGACATAAAGTTCGCTTTGGCCCACTCTCGCACACAGTGGTAAACATATTGGCTGTAAAATAACACCATTTGTATGATCAATTTCTTTTTTAAAAATTGCTAAATTTGTTTTAGCAAACAGCATTAGTGCAATAGTCTGGAATCAAATCTCATTTTACACTTGTATTTAAAAAAAAAAAATCATTCAGAAGCTGGAAATGATTTAAATCTTATTCAATCTACCGCAGGAAGCCTGAACACAATAGAGCG
Source organism: Eupleurogrammus muticus (assembly GCA_036785175.1). Taxonomy (NCBI): domain Eukaryota; kingdom Metazoa; phylum Chordata; class Actinopteri; order Scombriformes; family Trichiuridae; genus Eupleurogrammus; species Eupleurogrammus muticus. Next base: position 9,521,962 of record JAYKQN010000001.1, read on the forward strand.
GAAAATGTTTCAAGGTGTCCTATAACAACACAGTTCATCATCTGAAAGAAAAACTTCCCACTTCGACCACCTCCTGTCCGTTTAAAATTCTACAAATATTCCATTTCCAGGGTTTATCCAGGTATGAGTCTATTAATAACTTGGATACAAAGATATGGGGCTTCAAACTGAAAAGGCAAATAGCACTCTGTCTGCCTGGGTTAAAACAATGAATTCTAATGCATCTGGTGGGGGAAGAGATAAGAGTGTGTTATTAATCTTGTGTCACATATATCAGCTAATTACATACTTGCTATTCCAGTTCTTTCCATCTTTACAGCCTAGCTGTCTCAGGACACTGCACCTATGGCAAGGAGATAAAAAGGTAAGCATTCAGGGCTGGTAAACAGAAATGGCAGCAGGAATTTATCACTGGAGTTTTTTTTTTCCTCCCTGCGATACTTGCCTGTTGATAAAATCTATGGCTTGTGCTTTGAGCTGCTCGGCACTGTGCAAGTCTGCTAGGATGAGGGTGTCGGCCACATTCTCCACTGAAAGGCTGTTGCACAAGGCCTCTTCACACATGACCTTTAAACGCTCCAGAGCGTACTGAGGTGCGGTGGAGAGAGGGACACAAAAAGCAGTGGTTACAGTCGGGATTCAGAGTGGACCTCTGTGATTTGAGGTTATGCTCAATAAACATGCAAGACACAGGCTGCAGTAACAATCTGAATATATACATATACATATATAAATATATTCTGAGTCAAAATTTTCCACCATCCAATGCTAAAACTTTGCCACATGAGGTAAAAGATGCGGCAGCACCACAGGAATGATGAGGGAGATTTTTGACCAGAACACAACGTTTCTCAATATTCACTATTCATTTTAAACTCATCTACTAAATTTATTATGCAATTTTCGCAATAGACTTTGCTTAACCTCCAAGGAGGGAAGCTCTTCTGAGAATTGGTGAAAGAATGGTGGTGTCAAGAAAGGAATTAGCAAACACAGGAGGCTTCAAATCAGTTCTCTGGTGCAATATTGCATTATACCTATAAAGCTGCATTATTACAAATTCAACATAACGAGCAAAAATGTGTACATCCCCAGGCGGCACAATAACAAAGGGGGGGGGGGAGACGACGAAAAAAAAACTGACTACAAAGCAGATTATGTCTCCACGTCCTTCCGGAATTTAGCCCTTTTTACTCATTTGGGACAGTGTAATTCTGAACTGCCTGTGTTTATTTTCAACACGACTCTGCCTCAAGTGAAGTTTCTTTTTTTGTAATAAAGTATGTTTTCATACTGCAGAGACTTAAATCCTATTTCAATGACACAATATTTATATAGTAAGATAATGACCAAGTAATTACTGCATGCCTATAGAATAGAAACCGTCTCACTCACTACAGCCGCACTGTGCTAACCTGAACCAAATATGACAAAGTCAATAAAAGCAACATTAGTTGTTTTGTAAAATACTATGGTTTACTGTTAAAGGAATGTACAAAATTATACTTTCAAAATAGGGGGGGGGTCATTTTTCAAAGCCTGTACCAACAAGTGTTGATGGAAAGCAGTTCATTAATATTAAAAGAAGTAAGATGGAGAATATCAGCTGTCATTAAAAATAGCTGTCAATACTGGTCTCTGACAAAGTGGGGAGGCTCCAAACTCTTGAGTACTGGAAGATGCATGACTGCTTATAAATATACGGAGAGACAGGCACATATGAGTCAAAGAACTGAAAAAGGGAGTCTGAGACACTCCAATAAAATAAAAATCTTTAATAAACAGGGATAGTGAACCAATGCATTTCAACTTAGTTAGGCACCTATATTACTTTTTACTTTAACTTTTATATTTACTTTTTCTATTTATGCATTTGAAATACTTGTGTGTGCATGCCAGTTTATTTTCAAAGCAAACACTGTTATCCCCACATCTTAACTATAGAAAAAAGTAATAAGTAAATCACATGCCTTGTCCTAAACATCTATGTTCCAGAATAGGCAAATATATTTACTAGCTAGTAACATTAAAACAGCAGCTGAAGTCACAGACAAGCTCAGGCAGGCAGACTTTATTTATTCAGGGATGTTTCTCTGACACATTCACACCTGCAAGCTGTACAACCACAGTCTGACCTCCTGCCACTGAGCAACTCCACTTGTACAGTTGGGAGTTAGGGGCCTTGTTCAAGGGTGGCTCAGTGGTGGTAATAAGGGAGGGGCGCCGCTTTCCCCACCCAGAATTATCCTGCCGGTCCTGGATTGAACCTACAATCTCCCAGTCACGCGCTCGCTACTCTAACCATTAGGCCACCGCTGATAAAGAGAACATTATACAGCGTATACTACACCAGGGGATGCTCAGGGTGAGCAGTGTTCAGGTAAAATAAAAAAATCTCATCACGGGCCTTATTTACAAAAAAAAAAAAAAAAAGGGTAAAAAAAAAAAAAAAAAAAAAGTAAATGTATCATTAAAAAAAAAAAAAAAACTTTCCTTCTAATCTTTACTTAGTAGGGATGCACATTTTAAGCAATTTCTTCAATTGATAGTTCATGCCATGTGAATCACTTATCAGTTATTCATCTAATAATTAGGGTTCATACACATTTTTACCAACACATATCAATGACTTTTCCATAAATTTTCCAGGTCTATGACGAAAACTTTCAGGGCCATACATTCTTTGGAAATCTATATACATGAACATTTTGACATAGATTCCTATTTCATACACATTGGGTCTAAAGAACGTCCCAAAATGACGACTATGTTCATCACTTGTTCCGAGAAACCAAGGTGACATTTTAGAAATTGTCCATTGTACCAACCAGTAATCCACAAGATATTCAGTTGCAGCAAAATAAATAAAGCAAAAATATACCAATATAAGCACAATGCTGTCAAGACCCATGAATTCACATCTTTCACAAGCTCTCACACCGCATGTACATTTACTCACACAGTGAAAAACAAATTCATAACTGATAATGTCGCTGCATGAAAAGACACACACTGACAGCATGGACAGACAGGACAAAGCAGAACAGGATCTCTCTCCCTCTCCTGGAGGCAGGAGTTAAAAGGAGTTACTATGGTTACACTGTGTCTGTCTCTCTGAAACTTTCTTGTGACTCCCAATAATAGGTTTTTGGGTTAGTTGTGAGGCCATTTCATTCATCCAAATTGTACATTATAACTGTTAGATTTCGTAGATGGCCTTGTGTCTATTGAGAAAAAGAACTCACAGATTTAACTTAGTTTGACCATGTTCAGCTGAGTCATAATGTGATGTGAAAAACAGTAGAAGAGTGCTCACAATGGTACACGGTGAGCAATGCACCAGAAGATGCTCTTTATTAGGAGATGCAAATATCACAAGAGAAAAAGATTTACACAGATATGACTTGTCTTGTGTCAAAATACAAGATGTCTGTTCTTGTTAAAATTTAAAGATGGTCTAGGCTTCAACTTACTACCATTTTAGTCTATATAATGTTCTAATGAATATACTTCCAAATATGAAATGGGTAATTTGTTTTAGATTATATTTCTTATACTAATTCCTGGGGGAGAGCATCTATAATTATAACATTATATAACTTTCCATATTTGCTCCCCCACTTTAAAACACCCAAGCACCCATGGTAAGTGGCATAGATATTTTTTTCTATGTTAAGTATGGAAACAAAATACTTTTTGAGGTATTTGTGCCTAAGTCACAAATACCTCAACCTGGGTACAGGTTCATTTCAATCAAAATAATTGATTATACTATCTAGGTATGTAAGTAAGGGTATATTTTCAGGATTGGCAAGTGGTTAAAGTCTACATAAATACAGAATGTACAGCATCAGCTTGTCTGTTAAAATGTTTGGCCAGAAATTAAGGAAATTATTTCAGCCTTGGATGGAATAACATTAATAAGCCTTTCAATGACTTTGACACTTACTTTGTCTGCAGCTGCCAACAAATTGTCCGCCATCTTCTCCAGGTTTGGAGCCTTCCCTGTGTAGATGAATCCCATCATTTCCTTGAAGACATCTGGATCCACGTCACTGATGTCAACGCGGTTCTGCAAAGTAAACAAAAAGGTTTCTTTACTAATGAGGAACACTTGTGAAAGAAAGTGAAGATTCTTACAACCACTTTATTTTCAATATATATTTTAAGCAATAACTGCTGTGCATGAAGAAATGTGGAAGCAACTGTGAATGTTACTCTTACCTTTTTACTCTCTTCCATTTCATGTTCAAACATAGCATTAAAAACCGGGGATCTTGCTGTCAAATGAATCATTTGAAAAAGAAATTAATGAATACAATGACCAGTCATATTATATATTATAGTATAAATGTGTTTGACAAAACAGCAAGGGAAAAAATAACAAAACTAAGGCACAAAAACAGCAACAGTATATTAAATTATTTCAGTACTAAAATGTTGCAAAATCCATATAGCTGCTGCCTTGTCAGCATTTCTGTGACCTCTGCAGCTGCCACCACCATGTGGAATGGACACAAGCTGGTAAAAAAAAAAAAGAAAAAAAAAAAAAAAAAAAGAGCAAGCCTTTCAATCTCCTGGATCTTACAGTCATCTGGGTCAAACAGGGCCAAGCAGTGGTAGTGAGGTGGATTAGCGCCCACTGCAGAACTAGGCCACTACAAATCAAGCCAGGAGTACAGACCCTCAGTAGCCTTTCGAGGTGTTTATGGCTCTCCATGAGAGGCCATTAAGAAGAGGCATGACATATCTTGCTCGGGCCAATTTGTGGGCTTCTCTCCCGGTTGCTGCTTTGCAAAAGGCCACGTTCAGAGAGACATTATCCATGTGCAAAAAAAACAACACAGCCCTCATTCTAAATCAACACCTCCTTCTGCGCTATGTTTTGGTCTGAATCTCTGCACAGCACTGGGTGGCTTTGGGGGGGGCTTCTTACCTGCAAGAATGGACTTGTGGGCTTTGAACTCTTGCCCTCCCACGTAGAGGCTGCAGTCTGTGAAGCGTGAACACTCCCACAGGTTCCCCAGGTCATCAGACAGCTGACACTCCGGTACCTTTAGCATGTTCATGTTGGACTGGCCAGAAATGTTAACGGAGTCCTGGACAACACTTACCTGTACAAAAGAAACATTGATGAAAGCACAAATCACTTGAGCAGTCTAATTAAATACGTTTTTAAATAAGTCCAGCAGCAAGTATTAGAGCAAGTATACTGGATTTTTCTCAATTCCAGTCGGAAGTTTGTGTTTGATGAGCTCTTTTTAAAAATGTATGATAAAAGTCTAACAAACCTACAGCGAGAGGGACCCTGCTAGTAAATCATAACCACATGAAACTAAAATGAATTAGCTGAAGCAATTTGCAGAAGCTCTCTATTTGATGAGAAAATGCATTGTCTTTAATTTGATTGTAATTTGTTCATCAAAGTGTCAATTTCCTCAAAACTGTTGAATCTATCTGGAACTGCTGTCTGACAAGCTGTCTAATCCTAGCAGTATTTGGAAAATTGCATTTACATCAAATTTCACTGACATTTAATTTGCCCCTTTAAAAGACTTTAGAAGCCATTTATTCTTTGTGACACACTAAATTCAATTATTTCCAGAACAATTGTAAACGATGTAAAATGGAGGAAGCATTTCACTCCCTGAGAATCTAATGTCATTTGATGTAGTGCTAGGCAATATTAGGAAAAAAGGCTTTTCTTTTTCTCCCCCTGCAATATGAGTAAAATACACAAAGGGCATTATATACCAGCCCAAACTGAAATCTTTAAAAATTTGTGAGCAATTAGGGTTGTTCTGATGGCCAATATCATCATCCATTGAGATGAATGAGAAAACATCATGAAGATCATGTTGAAGAACCACCAACGTGATGCCACGCTTCCTACTGTCCGAAACATGCACTGATCTTCCGTTAAAGGGTGCTTTCTAAAATAAATGCTGAGTAATCATGAGTTGGTACAAAGAAGAACAGAAGAGTTATTTCCGCCTGGATCAGCCTGTAATTGCTCAAAAGATTCACGCAAGAGAAAAAGTATGGCAACATATGAACGCTAATTGATCAAATATAGAGAACAAAACAATATTATCAATAGTGGCTCTACTCTTTTATTTTACTGTTAGCATTTAGGCCATAAATAAAATTTAAGGTGCTATGATTTATTGATAAATTTATTCACAATAAATTAACTGGTCCATGATGATGACTGTTTCAGAGGGTTGAAGATATTGTATTGTTGGTGCTAACACCAATCAACATTCTCTGTGTGCACTACCTCCCGATATCATCAACCATCAGAATGATTCACTGTAAACATTGTCAACCTCCGAATGAGAGGACATCACCCAACCCTATGACCAATTAAAAGAAAAAAATCTATTGGGCAAACATTGCCTTTTTTAGTATAGTTGCCTTCATGTGGGAATTAGACAAAGTGCTGCTCTGTGTTATGTACATTTTGGAAAATTTACACCAACAGTAAATACATAGATTGTGACTCTCATTATTTTGAAGAATAGAAAGAAAAGGCCAGAGAATAATAATTACCTCACAAAACAGTGTCAGCTTGTCATCTGGTAGCAGTCCATTGGCTTCATCGAGGAGGAAATCTCTCCTGATAAATTTTTTGAAGCCCCAGTCTTTGCCTTGGACAAACCTGTATGCTCTTTGGCTTTCTGTAACAAAAAGAAAAATAATGCTAAGCCTAGACTTTGCTTTTCCTTGTGTATGCAAGTTGGAAAAATACATTGTCGGTGTAAAAGGATAACAAATGTAGCATGACGGTATGCAATGCTGTTCTGTGTGTTTGTACTCACCCATCGCTTTTGTCTCTTCTCTTTTAGCGTTCAACAAAGAAAACTTGAACTTTGCTCTGACTTCACTTTTTGGACAACTAACAAGAAGTAAATACAATGACAGATAATCTTTGCTTTCATCATCAAGTCCCTTTGGGTTGACTCGCAGACACCTGGTAAAGAAACCGATAACGCTGCGTCAGTATTGTTACAAACACGTACAACTGCAGGTTGTATGCAGATTACCCACAATAAAACAAAACATGCAGACTCTAAATAAGAGTATATACATTTTAAATGACATTCATGTTTGTGTTTGGGGAAAATTGAAATTTGCTTTTTTACATCAAACCTATCTTAACAAACAAATAAAGAAGTGTAGTCTGTGTACTAACCATTTCATTTTGTCATTTGGACCAGAGGAGAAGGTTGAACTCTTCAACACCTCCCCCATTTCCTCTCTGCAAAAACTAAAGTTGTTTATGGTCCACATGTAGGAAAATTTTACAACTTTGACCTTGGAACGAGAAGAAAAAGAAGAAGAAAAACAGAACTGTCAGACCAAATCACTGTGTGTTTTTTGTGCATGCCAGCCTACATATACTTGAAGAGAGCCATTGTTAATGTTATTATCAACGCATGTGATTTTCTTACTATAACATGTCAAAAGGTCTACTGTTAAAATGACTATGACTATGAAATTAAAGATCCCCCGGAGATAGGACTTAAATTAATTAACAAGATATCTGAAACAAGATAGACTATCACCATCTCGTGTAGAACATGACTCAATGCCCAAACCTGTGTGTAACACCAGCTCTCTGCCACAGGTCCACTTGACATCTCCCCGGGAGGAGGAGGGGTGGGAACCCGTGACATCACCAGTTTTGGGGTACCACTCACGTCCTTAAAGCACTAATTGTTCAAAGAAAACAAATAAAAACAGAGCAGAACAAAAGTTTACAAATTTGAGAGGATTCTTATCAAACTGGACTGTCACAAAAAAGATAGCAAAAAATGTCAGAGATGTCAAAATATTTCACATAAATTTTAATCTGGTTGCATCTAAGCTGCTATAAAATGCGAGGCAACAAAAAGTCTGCATTCTTTCCACAGCCTGAGGTCTTGTAATTCAATGACACAGGACAACAAATTCAGTTTAACTGCAGTAGATGACTACTGAGACGAGCAGAAAAACAAATTGAATTATTCATACTACAGGTTTTAGTGTGTGCAATGATTAGTATTAGAAATGTATCCATACTGTATGGTAAATTGAATGTTCTATGACTATGTAATAATATTATACTAGCAACTCAAACATTGTACAGTCTGAGTATGTGGCCAAGAAAATGCACATCCTCATGGCTTAAGAAAGCTATTCTCAACCTGATTTCTTCCAAATGTAATATCATTAAAAAAGATCCAAAGTGAAACAAGGATGCAAATGAAAGAAAATCCCGAACTGTTTCTACAGTTGCTGCTGCCAAATTTCAGGTGGTCAGAGATAAAAAAAAAAAAAAAAAAAAAGTGCATTCGTTTCATCACTTTCAAAACACCTCATGGTGCACTGAGACAAAATTTAGGCTACATGCCTGGTGTAACAAAGACAGGAAAAAGCATAGGTAGGGTTGAAAAAATTAGCATGGTGAGTGTTCTAACAACAACAACCAAAGTTGTAATTTAGGAAGAGTTTTATCAAGAATTTTACTATCATTATTCTCTACCACTGTCCTTTTGCTCACGACAGCCTAGTGGGAGCTCTTCTTCTCTGATTCTTGTGTTTTCCTGAGCACTTATAAATCAAAAATATAAACAAACAATACTTCTCGAATAAGAGGTCAAGCTCTCTCCTCTCACAAACCAAATACACATTGGAAAGTCTCGTGATTTTGTGAGTCAAATCAGATTGAACCTTGTGTGAAGCAAAGAGGTAGGTCAATTTGTGCTGCAGAAGAGACTGTCTCGAACCCATTCCAACCAGACATGAATGGGAAGCAAATTCCAATCTGCACCATTACTGGTTGAGTTGGAGGCAAATCCAGCATGTCAATTTGCGCTTGTGTCAATTTACAAAACTTTTGAAAGCTCATCAAAAATGAACCACAGTGGGACTGAAATTCATTCTTAAGATCAAGCTGTTCAGATGAAAGGACAAACAGACTGATCAACTATCCTCAGGTCCCACCACCAGTCTTATTCATGATTCATGAAATCTAAGCTTGTAAACCGCATCCAACCATGACACCTGAGAAGACGGGTTACGCTTAGCCTTTAGCTGCCAATTCTGCAGTCATGTACATAGTCTCTCACAACTTGATTCATTTAGTGATTGAGAAGAGGAAGGAGGGCACACATGCTATCTATTCAATTTAACTAGATACACACAGTCAAATTGGAAAACAACTTATCGTGCCACACTGTTGACTAACTGATCTTGTGAATTTGGCAGCTGTTATGAAACAAATCTACTTCATAACGGCTGGAAAGAAAACCATCCCAGATAATGGCGATAGAAGCAAAAGTAACGTTGTCAAACTCTGCCCGTCACGTCCATTACATTCCTTTAATGTGACTTAATACATTATTTTAACTCAGCACCACAGTTAAAACAGCTGTGGATTCGTAAGTATTTTATGTTCCCTCCACGCCTGACACTCAGGGGATACATCCGCTTTTGGAGTGTCAGCACATTTAATTTCAATTTTTTTTCCCCCCACAAAGTGAATTCCATTTCAAAGCTTCCAAACTCCTGTCAACCCCCTCACTCCTCTGATCAAGCCACCTCAGGCTAAAATTTTTTCCAGCTATCCTGAAAAAGGTAAAAAGATGGTCCAGAATTTTGAATAGATTTGGACTGCTGGCAAATGAGGTTAGAGGCAAACCCACAAATCAATGTAATAATATTTTGTAGCACTCATCAGGTGTTTGTTTTCATAGAATGGATGTATGGAGCAGTGATCCCGTAGATGAGCACTTCTGGGTTCATTTGACCCCCTTCCAGATAATCCTTGCCTGAACACTACACGTGAATAGAGAAATATTTAATGAAAAAACATTGGGTTGCATGAGCCTACAGACATTTTGTTGAAGTGACAGGTTCAACAACTGTTTTATACCAAACACTGGTGCACCTGCACAGTTTTCTATAAAAGGTCAAATATTAACTTTGAATCAGCAAGAAAATTAAAAATGTCACCTTTTGAATGGTTGGAAATGTTCAAAGATGAAGTTTATCTAAGTTATCACCGGATCCTTCATGGCCCCATTTTCATGTTCCAGTCTACAAGGAGAAAGGCAGATATTAGTCCTGGGAAATGTAAATGTAAAAAAAAAAAAAAAAGTAATTCATGTTAACCTTTTACATGGCTTCTATGTACTGAAATATCTGTTGTGTCAATACACCTGGTCTGCCTAGAGGTATTAACTATGTCAATCTAAATGTCAATATACTTAGAAAGTGACAGCATATGGAAAGGAGAGCTTTCAACTTAAACAACATCAAGACTTAAAGAGAATAGGTTCACAATTGAGTTTGTCTTAATATGTCAGTCACATGCCCAACTAAACATTAAAATGATTTTCCTCACAGTAACATTCCTCCTGTTCAAATGTGATTTCAATGTAGGTGAGGGGGTCAAAATCCACCATGTGTCCACAGCAATTTTGTGGAAATAAACATTTAAAAAATAATCTAAACCAGCCACCGAATAGATATGTCCATATTTGTAGTCTTTTTCATAGCATTAAAGTCACTCTTTATATTTTCCTGATCAGGAATAGAGAAGGGCTGGGCATTATGGACGAAATGTGATATTTAGAGGTCTGTGTTTTTTTAACCAAATATCTATAGGATTTGATTTTGTGAATATTTCGTAAGCATTACTTTATAGGCATTAAATTATTTTACAAAATGGTTACACCATTTTTTTGATAATCACTAGTAATGAGGATATAATGACTAAGTGGGTAGAGGTAAATGCTGCAGTAGAAGAGCAAATAGTACAACGCTCTGGTAAGTTCAAAATATTGTATTACCTAATTGTTATCCATCCTTTTTAAAACAAGAGGCGACAACTATATTATACCTATATTTAGTCTCATATCACAGTAGCGCTATAATATTACTATATTGCCCAGCCCTAAACTATAGAAACAATAGAGAGGTTTTGCCAATAAAAAAAAGACTGTGATGTTGAAAAACATTTTATACATAATTTATCTCATTTGGGTGGCTGAAGCTACATATTGTCTTATGATAAACTTTGAAATACATGTTTGCACAGAGAGACTGAGGATTTTGTCCCCACCACTTACACTGTAAGTGCATTATGAATGGTCACTATGAGCAGGAGGGCTGATGCATATTATTCTAAGACAACATTAAATACATGCTGCCCTTTAGCCTGCCTTATTGCAAGTTATTAACAGAGATTTTGCTGTTTTGTTTATTTGGCATGATTATATAAATCAACAACTTAAATTAAGTAACTCAGGATTAACCAGTAACTTTGCTTGGACAACACATTAGCTACAACTGTCTCGCCCTTCATACAGTGCTACTTTTGGAAGTTTTTTTTTTTTTTTTTTTATTTAATCTCAGTCACTTATATGAACATTGTATTTGTTCGTCACATGTCAGGGATTTTTTGTTATAATCGAGATATAGTCAGTAGAACTCAGTTTGAAATTTAGTCTATAGTCATAATTATCTCCGAATTTCGTGATAACAGATGTTGCTGAAGGACGGTTTATTCAGATAGGCTGAGCATCTGTTACTAACTTACACTTTCATGAATATGGATGCCTAAAGTTTGCTAGAAAAAAAGTGCAATACAATCAAATTTCTTTAGTGTTTATTCTGATAAGAATCTTTAATTCCGTCTTAATTGCTAACATGCACAATTGTATTTAGTTAAGAGTCACGTTCGAGGCGTGTTGTTTTAGTCGTAGTTACAATATAGTCGTGGAATGAAATGATGTCGGCGAAAGTCATAATTTGCGTTGCTTCCATACAACAGCGAGGATGCTGTTTGAGCTAATATCCTGTTTGCATTAGTTAGAAACTAATAGGTCCCATCTTTCTTTAACCATCATAAATCAACGTAAGTTAGCCCAACTCTAAATGCAATTCGTGATCTAAACAGATGTGAACACCCTTAATAGGAATACAAATCGACACAGCTACACTTCAATGTTAGCGTAACATCAGGTGTCAACACTCATTTGAAAACCATCTTTCACCACTTATCGTTCTTTGCAGCTCATTTCATCAACAACTATCGATACACATTAGCTACCAAACATCTGCCAATTCTGTGTGCAATGCGTCTTTTAGCTAACCCAAGCTAACATTAATATTCTCACAAGCAAGAATATTTTCCCTTTAGCTTCCGCAAATGCAGCTAACACTGAACAGCTAGCTTCACATATTACAGCGTTAACATATTAGCTGGCGGACTTACATTAGTTCCTCTGTAACAACACAACCTAGCAAAACATACATGAAGTTAAGTTAGCAATGTGCTGTTTAGATACCGCGTTACCCGGTGAAAAACAAAAGGGGCCTTCATCCTGTGACAGGATGCTAACCAACCGAGCTAACGTAAACCCTCACGTTTTAGTAGAAATCTGCTGGTGGGAAAACAACGTCGGGCTAACTAGCGGCTAGCTGAAGCTAATCTGTAACGTTACACTGGCTGCCCACAAAAAGTTTAAAAAGACACGGTGACGGCGTACCTTTCAATTTCATACTTCCATATGTATCGAGTAATGCATATAGCTTTATGTCACAGTCGTTCCTTTCACCCTCCGTTACTTTAAACTGTTTTTCACTGAGACTCTTCACAAGGTTTCTTTGTCTAATTTATATCTGTGCTAGCTTGCATCTGTCTAGCTGGCTGGTAGCTTTACAGGCTGTGTGCCCACTGCGCATGCGCAGCATTTGTATCACGTCCTGCTCCGTATCATCTCGTAGCCCACAACACAACAGTGATGATCAGTGCTGCAAAGTAATCAAGTATATTAAGTACTGTTTTAAGGAACTTGTACTTCACTTATTATTCCCATGTGATGCTACTTTACACTTTCCATACACTATGCATATTTTAATATTTTATATAAAATTAATATAAATGTACATTATATTATCAAATATTTTATCACACTTTGTGTGAAAAGTGATGGAGTACTATAGTAATATGAATCTAGTATTTCTAATTAGATCTGTCTCCACATTGATAAACTAAAATATTAACATGCTCTCACATGTATTTGGGAATTAAAAATGTAAACAAATATATATATATATATTTATATTAATTATTATATATATAAGTTTATATAAGTAAGTTTACTGTTTATTCTTTAAATGCATTTCCTGATATGACTTCTATATATTTGCTTGCTTAACATTTTAAAATGAGAACTTTCACTTGTAAGCAAAAGTTTTTTTTAATATTGTATTTCTATACTTTCAGCAGAGGATATTTGTCTACCACTTATAATACTACTACCACTACTACTACTACTAATACTAATAATATTAGTATATATAATATATAATAATAACAATAATAATATAAAGAGATGGTGTACTTGTACTTGTTCCTCCAGTGCAGCTGTATTTTTGTATGCTGATTAGTCAGTCAAGATACATTAGTCAGTCAAAAAGACACATTGACATTGTACAATTCTATTTTAGGACAAGGTTAATGTTTCATTTTCATTTATTGGAGGCTTTTATCCAAAGTAATGTAAAGCTGATACTTAATACTACAAAAGCAAAGGTCTAGTCAGGAGGGAAAGACATGAGTAAAAACACCATATGTTCTTTATTTGCCCTTTTCACATGGGCCTGAAAATACTCATTATGCATATAAGTTAGTAAATCTGAAAGGGATATTTCAGACCGTGAGTTAGATAGTTTTGATAATTGTGTACATTTTAGGGCTTAATTTGTCCATTTTCCTTCTTTGCAAGTATAATAATAATTGAATACCACACTATGCATGAATTTCTCTAACATAGAAATTTACAAATTCATAAAGCATTAAACCCTCTTAACCATCACTTCTGACCTACTGGGAGTATATTCTGTACTGTTCCTATTGTTTTAGTGCATTTCAGGATGTTCCTATCCACTAAAACAATGAATATTAAATGGTGTTGGAAGAGTTTTTTTTATTATTATTATTAAGTATCTATACTGTTACTCATGTGGCTGAACATATGTACAAACTGTGAGAGTCTGGGGGTTGCTTGCCTCCAAAATTAGTTCAAAGGAATTCAAACAGGATGCAGGTAGATTATGTTTTGGTGCATTAAGCTGTGCATGTGTTTTCGTACCTGTGTCTTTTGCGAATAAATTAACTTTAGACCCTAAAAATGGATATTCTGTATGGAGCTTGGATTATAGGTTGTGGTCTTTGGTTAATGCTGGGTGTTATCCATTGAGCACTGACAGCTGAGATAAAACAATGATTGGTGTGAGATAAAGAATGTGTGACTGTGTTCGTGTGTGTATGTAGATGGAAGAGGAAAGATCATCATTGTTGTACAATGCATGTAATAGCCCATCTTCATAGGATGGAGATAGAAACATAAAGAATAATAGAGTCTTGATATAATGTAGCTCACATGATAGATGAAAACACCAACTGCAGCCCATTCTCCGCCAGTCCTTACACTGTCTCTTCTGTCTACTTCTGATGTTTCCAGTCTTGCAAACACAAAGCAGCTTGGGGTAAGCCATTCTCTGAAACAATACTCTATAATGGCTCCCTGTAGGCCGGTGATAACTAATTCCCTTTCTGATGAATGGACACTGTTCTGCAGAATGAGCGATAAATGGCTCCTCTGCACCAATCAGTCTACATTTGTGGACAAAATACAGTTTTTAGTCTTTACATTTTTTTCCTCAACAGAGTGACGACAAACCCCAAAACACATATGAAAGGCAGTACTGGCATGGTCTTGGTAAACACAGCTGCGAAATGTCACATTTTGATACGAAAGCCTGCATCAAATGTTCTTTACATCCTAGTGATGATACGAGAACCCATCTTGAAGTGGAAAGGATAGACGATAACGTCAGAGCTGAAAAGATGGGTATGCTTATCAGGAATGTACATTGGTTTAATTTAAAGGTAGGGCAGGGAAGCAGGTTTTAGTGACGCGTCCACATACACAAGACAGCTAACCATTCAAGGAAAAGGGAGGCTCGGGAAGACCCATTCCATTGCATTTATCGTCTATTATTTCACTTTAACAACACTGAAATTGAATTAGGTTTATTCCAACCACCTGTACATTGGCCTGTACAGCCTGCTGTCGTCAGGGAGGAAGTTACATGGATACACCAGCACAGCACCCTGGGCCATTTCTTGATTTTATGGGGCCCTGTCCAAAAACCTGGGGCCTCTGGGTCCATCACAGTCACTTAAATACAAAAGGGCCAGCACTGTCAAGAGCTTCTACCCTCAGGTCACTGAGATCCAAAATGAGAAATAAGACTACTCCTCCCCATCCATGCATATTCATGTTTATAGTGTTCTAAATCATTAATAGTTTAATTGGTTTTATTACATGAATTGAAGGAACTGATGGATTTACATTTCACTGTGATTGTACCTGAATGATTATACATGACATATAAACTTGACTGATAGACATAGAGCATTCTTGGTGCCTGTTGGTTTTCAAAAGGAATATTACAGAATACCTGTTTTCGTGTCTGTGTTCTGTTTTATGCATGAACAATTAGCGTGCAGCCCTCCGCATGAATATCTCCTCATACAACAGCCGTGACAGTTTCGGCACTCGATCTGCATTGTTCTAATCAAGGGGATCTGCGCATAATACTGATGTTTCTCCTGACAAGTATTCAGTGTCTTCAATGGTGAAGACTGATACAGACGTAAGTTATGAGTGCGGAGTAAAAGGCTTCAGTGACAGGACGAGCCCTGACCTTATCAGATCACAGTCATATATATGTCAGGAGAGAAATTGAGCCTGACATTAGTCACACACTTTCTTTCCAGTGTCTTGGAAATAATGTCATAATACTGAACAAAGAAGATGCTAGAAAGATTCCAATTTCCTGTAATTTGATTGGATCTAAGTAATAAGACAAATGGTAATATCAAAGAGTAGATGGATATGAAAGACAGCTACTCCATGTTTGACAAAAGTTGTCCTGAATATGCATTGGTTTCTCTTGAATATGGCACAGGAGAAGCCTATCATACTCCAAGGCTGCATTTCGAATAACACTAGAGAGATTTTTCTCTGAGAAAAATAAGTCTATTATTATAAACACAGATGTGTTCAAAATACAACTTGCCTCAGCTGCATTGTATTTTGGTCTACTGTTGCAGAGAAATTGTTCCTTCTGTCTTTTGGCACCAAATTGTGATTTTTAAAAGATGCCATTTACTGTTGATTTGAACTTGTTATTTTACCCTACTTGGCTTGGAAGTTGAAATAGAAAGAAAAAAAATCTACAACTAAATAACAAGATGAGCTTTGAAAATAGCATGCAATCAGCTTTCGCATGTTTTGAACAGTGGAATTTTTCATTTGAATACATCTCATGGTCCAAAAAGAATCTAATCCCATCTGCATGAAATCACAACTTTTCTGTAGCACTCTTTAATTTGGTCTAGTAGGCTATCACGCCTAATCTTATCGTCAATCTAATCTCACTGGTTGACCACAGACAGAGAATGTGAAAATTAGTTTCTCCCACTGAGAAGATGATTTTCACCTCTCCACGTGTCCTCTTTCTCATTTCAGAGTGCATAAAATAAGATTTTGTTGTTCATAATTGGTCTGATATATGCACATTCCTCATTCATTCCTAGAATTGATCAGTTTAAAACACATTTAACATATTCTTCTTTAAGAACTGGAAATGTTATAAACATTATACTGTGATGTTCAACATGGTAGAACAGTTTCAAAGATGCCAGTTTAATGGGTTTTAGCAAAACCCTTCGTGGGCATAAATGTACAGCCTACTGAAGTCCATATAAACTGTGGACAGATTTCTGAATTACTTGTATGATTATAGTTAAGCACTGAAGATTTATCTTTTTGAATTGCACTGATAGTCTTCCAGGAAAAATGTAGAGTTTTGTAGAATTCCGCCGTCTCACTGAAAGTCAACATATGAAATCAATTTAGTCATGTTGCATATCATTGAAGGTCTGTGTTTGTGTTTTATACAGATCGAAAAAAAAATCATACAATACCACTTTCAGTGCCAATATTTAAAATGTGCAGCTCCATTGAGCCTGAGCACTGAACTGGGACTCCAATGCTTAGATGTAATCACTGAAAAAGCTTCCAAGACCTTTTTTTCCCCTAGAACCTCCTTCTAATGAAAAGAGATTTCGCCTTCTTCAGGCAGTTGGTTCTGATAACTGAGCACTTCAGCCGACAGTAATACAGATAATACGATTTTCTATACCGCTATGTATGTAGCCTACTTTGTGTAATACAACAAGAAATAGCCCAGCATTTATTCCTTTTAGCACAGCACATTTGCATTATAATGTTACCTATCAGGTGAATGATTTTGAGTCAGAAAACCTTAGACCTGTTTGAATTAAACTACATTTTCAAAGAAAAAAAAATGTGATGAGCCAAATATCTCCAGGGTTATAACACTAGAGTTTAACACCAGAGTTGGCACACAATGAACTGTGAAGGGGAGTAAGAGAGGGGAGTGTAATGAAACTCCAAACAAGATTAAATGGCACTTGTTTCCATTTTGTTCTTCTTAATTAAGTGCTTTCTGCGGTTTTCCTCCCCAACAATCTTTGAGTCTTTTCAGAATTTTGACAGGGCTGATTATGTAGCATGAAGCAGATGCTCTGTTGCCAAGATGTCCATTGACAATTATTGCTATTCTTCATAGCTCATTTCCTGTAGAGCACTGAGAGAAATTGCACACTGGCTTCATGTTATTAATAGTGCCTCTTGCTATGGAAATGAGACACTAATTTAACCAAATACAATTTTCCCCCCCTCCGGTTTGATTATCAAATGAACTATGACATGCTTGAAATTACAGTTATTAGTTTGAAGATGAACATATTTCATTCTTCTACATTTCATTGATTGAAAAACAGATCAGACGCATTTGACAGGCTGATGTTTTTTTTTCTCTGTGTGTCTATCACAAACAACAGAATATATTTATTTAGTAGTTCACTTTTTACCGGGATACATCACCATGGTAACCTATGCCCAACACCTAACAGGCAGGTTAAGGACAGAAGATGAGATCACAAATCAGAACCCGTCAACCCCGATTACTGAATAATGAGATGACTGGTTAAAAAAAAATCCTACAGGATGCCAACATAGATACAATTAGTATATAATAAATGGCAAGTAAAAAGAGCAATATTGTATTATTTTATAATTACCAATGTTGTGATATCCAGGCGTTCTGCTTCCACACAATGCGACACAAACAGAGAGATTGTTTTCGACACCAAACACTGTGTGGAATTTACACTCTGGTTCATTACCGCGGCTCAGAATAACACAAGACAAACGTGTGATGATAACAGCAAATACAAACAAAAGATTTATTAGAAAAAAAATAATCCACACTCTTATTTGGGTCCAGTACAATTAAGGTCAGCTGTTTCAGTAGCATCTGACATTACCTTTAATTTGTTATGCACAGACATATTCAGAATAGTTTATATAGCAACCAATTAAAAACAAGTACTCAGGTATGTATTATATATAGCAATACCTATATGAATTTAAATCTTTAATCTTTCTTCTTTAAAATTTGGTAATTATTTGCAGTGGTTTTACATGCAGTAGTATTCAAATGTATGAATAAAATTAAAATTAAAATTCATAATTTTTAATAATGTCATTTTAACAGCTATTTTTTCTGGTAGAATATGATCACATGCAATAACAATTATACTAATTCTAATTAACAAAATCTAATTAATAAACACAAATACAAATGCTAATTATAAATGGTAAAGTCTGAAATTTCAACCTTGGGCCTGGCTTTCAGTAAGAGAAAAAAAACATTTCTATATAGTTGAGGGCAGGTGACCATGTTTACCAGCCATTCTATAACTGGCCATTAAAAACAAACCTGTTGTCTAGGACAGTGTATTAAGGACCACTCTCCTGTATTGTCAAAAAACTGCACAAATATTGTAACAATACAATAGGCAATAAGTCAAATATGCTGTTTCTGCATTATAAATGTGATCACCCTTAAAGTCTCATTGGATAATATAGTTTTACAGCTCCTCTATCAAGCTTCTCTCTGAGCCTCTCCTCTGATTGGCTAATTTAAAGATGGTCGGTGACTGTATAGTTGTGACATGACAACCTCACACAAGTCTGGACGTCTCGTTTCAATGTACATCTTCTGCATACAGGTTGCCTGTAACCTTCCTTATGTTCAAAAATACTATTCAAATCTCTCCTTCTACAATACAGGACCTTTAAAGCTTGTTGCGAAGTGTCTGCAGCAGACTTCAACGACGTCTGCACTTCTTGTGGCAACTCAGGGTTCATGACGTTAGTCAGAAGATTGTAGCAATGTTTTATCCGGTGTCCTTTGAGAGCCTAATTAGACACGACATCTCAGCTTGGCGCGCCAATTGAAGTCCAAACCAGCCTGTCTCATGCAGACTACGTGGAAGATAATAGGTGTAAAACAGCATCCACCCCTGCAGGCAATCCAACAAGATAAAATCCATTCCATGTGTTGCACACTGTGCACCAGCTCCTGTCATCAGGGAAGAAGTTTAGAATACCACAGTGTTGACTGAATAATATTTAAAAACTTAAAAATTTTATCCCTATTTCACATTTCTAAATAAATCTGGGCAGATAAATTATGATGGAATTGATATAAAAACCAATGATACGCTATTTTCTGGTTGTACTCCCCTTCTTTCCTTTTACCTATTAGACATGACTTAACGCGTATGCTTTATTATTACATTCTTCGACATTTCTTGTTCCCTGTAGGAGTCTTCCCCTGAATGTCTTTTTTATGGATGCAGCATGGGTGGAAGCTTGCAAATTTCCTGTGGGACAATTAAGTGAATCTTGAACCTTGTAAAGAACCCCAATAAAAGCACTAACCACCTTCAAAGTTGTAATCAAAGTACCTTGTTTTATTATGTTACAGCTCTAAATAATGCTCGGTGTGTTTCACCTGAGCAGAAATAATAAAGATTAAAGCCTTTTCTGGAGCGGCAGCATTGTTTTACACCTGAAACAATATCAGGAAACATTAATATGACGCAGTTCCCTTTGGGTTTTGTGCCTTTTTGAAATGCAATTGATAAATCAGTGCCCTTTTGCTGTTATGTCACATCAAATATACTTTAAGAGGGACACAATTCATTAGAAATCCTGTACACATAGCCATACTTCAGTCGAACGCTGAAGCCACAGTAACCGTGGATGAAAACAAGGCTGCTCAAATATGAGCAAGCATCACTGTACAGTCAGCGTCTCATATTCATAAACAACACTGCGTCTGTCACATCAGAAATTAAAATGTTTTGGTGCGAGCGTCGAGGGAGGAATGAGACATCACGACTTGATGGAGAGGCGTCTCATCTCTCAAGCAGGGAGCCAATGATAACGTGTCGTTCTTCTGGTCTGCTACACCTGCACACTAACCGGCTGCTGGGACCGGCTCCTTCCTGACAAGCTCCTGTCTTCTCTGCCCTTTCATCTCCTCGCTCCACAAAAGAGAGTTTAGGAGTCTTTTATCTATGCCTGGGGGTACAGTTTCTTCTCTGCCAAGAGGAGAATTCAACAAATTAAGCCGGTGGTACCATGCATATGAACTATTCATCACTGGAAGGGGTCTAAATGGGTTTCGCTATTTCAATCGGCTTAATTTGCAAACCTCTCGTGCATCCATAAAATTAAATAGTGCAATTTAGCACAACCTGTTGTTTTACTGTAAGGCGACTCACGCTTTGCATTCAATGTGTCTACACTGTCTCACAGAAGAGTTCAGTAGCTACTATTTAGAGGAAATTTTTATTGTTTCCTGTTTACAAGCCATTTTTGAAAATAGGGGAAGTTCTCCATGTAGTAGTACGTAGTAATAGTACCATAATATAGTAATACTTTCTTTTTTCTCTTGCTCATCAAGGTTGCAGAGTGGTCTAGGATGCCTGTAATGTCGACCTCTGAGATTCGAGTAGCTCACCTGGTGTTACCTCATGCAAATTATAGGTCATAATGCCAAATCAGACCTGTAGTAATGTTTGAGTGACAGATGCCCTTTAGTGGCTATAGTAATTATGACCTGGACAATGCTGACAATTAGATAACCTATACAGTAGCAGTCAAAGGTTTGGTCTTACTCTCTTGTTCAACTGAATAAGAAGGTTCGGAAAACCCTTTGCCTGGTATTCCAACTGTATATGTCAAAAATGTTCTCAGTTGGAAGAATTGTAGTGATGGAGGGTTTACCCAACAGTGGACTTATGATGTAGGTCACATCACTTTAAGGAATCAATGACTTTAACCAGCACTGCACGTTCATCCTTAACAAAACACGCATTTCAACCCGAATCACGATCATTCCATAAACCTAAGTGTTTTTTTGTGGCTAAACATAGCCAGACCTTAACCTCAGCCTTGTCACTGAATTATCTTTCAGACAGTGATTCATAGCAGTTTTGGAAAGCACAGAGAAATAATGTTGTTGCAGATTACTGCTGATCGGAGTGCCAGATTAGAAAACACTCCTGTATTTTGGCTGGGGTGCACGTGGTCAAACAACCTATAAAAGACACAGTGTTGTACTTAATTGGTGTGCAGATCACATCCAGAAGAATATTACAAGCATATAGAGGAACATACCGTACTGCTAAGATCCACTCTAAAGCCATTGTTTGGTTTGTTCATTGCAGGTTACTGAAGAAACATGGCAGTGCAACATATAATATAATATAATAAAAATACAAGAATCCTTAATTTGATGAAATTATATACTAATTAAAACATATTTATGAAATAAGTCAGGGAGAAAGGAAGGAATAATGTATTACTTATTATGTTTAACAAATCTACAATAGAGACATACTTATTTAGTAGAAAATACACTAAACAGGACAATTACTGAAAAGGGTGCAGGCTGAAGGCAAGGTTTGCTTGAAGTTTAATTTGTAGGAATTGTGAATTTTTTTGGTTCCTCTACTAACTATCCAATGAAGGGGAAATCCATTTAAATAACACCTTAGGAAATAGTCTAAAGCCTAAAATATTCCTCTTGGAGATGGTATTTGAAAATGCTCTGAACTCCCTCCACCCCACTTCTTCTCTCTTGTATTCACTCCTTGTATATAGCATTTGCAAAGCCCATAGTTGTGCTCTGAAGAGATACCCAGCATGGATGCATTACTGAGAGACTGTCAGTGAGCAATTGCTGATCCCGGGGAGTGATAAAGAGAGCCGGGCTGTCTGAAACCTGAAAAAGGAGGTTGGCGAGAGTCATGTAGCATATAGACTAGGAAGGTCACCAGCTGCCAGAGAACGGCCGGACCGGCTCCAGAAATGTCCTACGCTTCTCCTCTATTTACTGACACTAATGATCCTGGGAACTTGCAGTAAAAGAGTGTATTGAAAGAAAAAAAAAAGTGCGCTTAGCACAGGTAAACTGCAGGCCGGTTCAGATGAACACCTCATGACCAGCAAAAATAGAACACAAAACTGACTAAAAAAAAGCACAAGACGCAGTGATCTTGGCCTTTGCACATGAACACTGCAAGGGGATTGATTATAAGATATGCAAAAGAGATAATCTGCCGGACATCCCCACTATCGCTGCTTTTGCATATGGTCATTTTAAGGACGTGCTTATCTCCCTTGCCAGAATTCACCATGCTAATAGATTTATTTCCTTGCCGCCCTTTGACAATCAAGTACCCAATTATTCATTTGCATTTGTTTGTTGGACGCGTCACTAAAAAGTCACATTTACTGAACCGGACATACGCTTAGGATCGAGCTTTATGATTATTTGCGTTCCAGGCATGTTCCATAAATCAGCAGCATTTTACATTCATTGTTTCCCCGACTTCAGATCTCTGTCATCTCCCATTTTCTTGGGATGTAACAGATGATTGGATTTGATTTTGGATCTCTTTTCTTGTCCTGGCCACCAGCTTTTCAGCAGTGTTTAGTCACTTATTTATCTGCAGGCTTCCCCCAATCACATTTCTAGGCAGGTGCATGGCTGCCCTCCACAAATTACGTCCAGGATAATTTCATATTGATTAATGCAGATGCGTTCCTCTTGGCTCTCATACCCTACCTACAGTCTATTTGGTATAAATTACTGAAGCCATTTTGCTGCACAAAGCCAGCCCTCTCCAATAAGGTGCTGGCTCATGTGTCGACTGGGGCCCCCAAACTACCCCTCTGCCTGCAGGAACCACTAAAGCTTTTAATTGCCTTCTGTGCAAATGGTCCTTATGCACTTGATAAAGTATCTGGAAAGTCAGGCATGGGCTGGTCGAGGCTTAGGGGAATCTGTGCACTTGTGGTGTGAGATAGAAAATGTGCGAGCGAGATAGGGAGTGAGAGGGAGAGAAAGAGAGAGGGATGCGAGCAGATAGTGAGACACAGCGACGGCTGTTTGGTGAATCCTATCCATGATATTACAACCTTTATGAGTATGGTGGTAAAGTTACCCTTTATGGGCACATTCGCCGCTCAGCAAAATACTTGAATAGCCCCGCTAGTGGATTATTTCCTTCTGTGTACATCGGCTACAGTAGAGTGGCTGATAACCCAGGGTAAAGCGATAAACAATCAAAGTGCGGCTTCAGTGGAAATGATTGCATTCTGTCCCCTGCCCAAGAGATGGGGGGCCATTATTAACGTGGGTCTTGTCCTGACAATGCTATTTTCTGGAAGGTAATTGCAGATTCAGATCTCTGAGAGGCCCTGACTGGGAGTAAATGCCACCTCTTTAATTATGGTCTCCTCCACGTCTCCTCTATTGAGCCACGGCGATGTCTATCGCTCCATGGGATCCTGGGGAAAATGACTCTAATGGGAAATGACCAGTGTCTGGGAAGCCGACTCAGATTAGAAGCGACATTTCTAATTGATGGCTAAAGAAATCCCTGCCCGGATGACTGGGAAAAGTCACTTTGGAGCAAATGTAATTGGAGTGATTGGACTTCTAACAAGAATCAGTGGATAATCTCTCCTGATTTAAGCCTGTGCCTACGCAGACAACAAACTACACAAGAGGCCTAGTGAAGAAATCCACAAGATTCAGAGTCATCACGACACCTCTCGAGCCTCATAATTCAGCGAGTCAAGGTGACAAATACATTTGCATTACAGACAGTGCCCAATTATGAACACAATAGGTTCCAAGAGACTGTTCATGAGCTGAATTGTTTATAAATCCCTATATATTAAATCTCAATCTAGCCTTTGATTTATCAACCCTGATAAATAAGGTTACCTCGTATGGTAATGGTAAAGTAAGGGGGTATGAAGTTTTGGAGATGCACATATGTTCATAAATCAGATGAACATATCTTGGGGAACCACTGTATATGCTTTCCTATTACAAGCTGACAAGCCATGTAGCACACATGAATGGTAAGAGGGACGTCATGTTTGTTTACTGACAACATTGCATCAAATGAGGTCTTAAATAAAAAAGTTCACAATTACTGTGTTTTCGAAAATGTATAATGCTTAGGGAATTTTGAAGTAAATATTCATCATAAAATTAGCATGCAATAAACTAGCATGCATATAGATGTTTTTCTCATCCCGATAACTCAAACTTGGGGTAATATCGCAAACTAAACATTTGAAGGAAAGTAACTAAGATGAAAGGGGTTCTATTGTGTTTTTCCTATCAGGTGGGATGTAGTGAGTCCCAGCACACCTGTTCAGCATACAAACCCCGGCTCTCCATCCACTCATCGCCAGGAAGTTCATTTGTTCCCGCGATTCTTTGTGTGACCCTGCTTTACTTTTCACTGCTGCAGTCTCGCTGCTCCGTCCCTGATCCTACACTCCGGCTTCCTCGGATCTTCTCCCCTCTCCGGTACCAGTCTCAGCACCCGGCTCCCCCGCTACACTCCCCTCCATGGAATCCACAGCAAGCCCTGCCTCGCCTCCCTGAGCCCGTCTCTCGCCTTCACCTTGTGACAAAAAAAGGCGTTATTTTACACCACTCTCTGACCGTGACATCATTCAGCATTAAAAGAACCAGAGATACATGCGTTTAGTGTTAATGTAAAACAGTCACACGGGGGGTAGAAAGAAAAGATTTCAACAATCAGTGTAAAAACACCTATTAAGTGTGTTTCAAGTGTGTTCAAGTTCATTGTCACTGCATGTAGATAAACTTGTGCAAGTAGATGTTTTATGTTTATTTACTGTTATATGTGTTATGTGTATACATATTGTAAATGGGTTTAGGCCCAGATCTCATAATGTGATCATAATGCATATTTTTGAATATCTATCCCAAAAATTCCATGAAAGATAGACAGATGGATAGATAGATTAATCTGATTTGAACGCTGCAGACATTAACATCATCGACGACTTCAAAGTTACTGCGTGTAATTTTGAGGACAATCACAGAAGTCTTTGTCCTTAAAAATTTCAAATATAACAATTATCCAAGCACTTGTATGACAATTATCCAAGCATCAAAAATAATACATTTTTTAAATTTTTTATTAACACAAGCGAAAAAAAACCCCATCAATCCTCATCTATTGTGGTAAAGATTAAGACAAATTCCAAATTGCTTAAAATGCATGTTTTTGTACAAGAAAAATCTGGTTGCATCAGTGCTGAGAACAATTATTATTTTAAAGAGGAATAAAAGAAAAAAAGATCATCCTCTTCATAATGGGTTTGAATATTATATTTACTTATTTGTGTTTTTAAAGGGAATTTTTTTTATTCCTGGTATAGCTAATTTCATCTTCCTTGCGGGGACGGTGTCACTAGGCCTTTAAGAGTGTCTGCTGCTGTTTTGCGGATGCTCACCAGCTCTTGAATCCATCACTGCTTTCTGTCAGCGGTAACAAATTTGCTGCTCTTTTCCAACTGTCCGATCATTAGTTGACATTCTGGTGCAGGGCAACGCGATCTCCGAGGTTCTCCAACTGGTGCGAAATGTTGAAATGACAAAATAATAACAACATCTGTCTTGTGTCCACGGGTATTGACATAACATTACAGGTACCAAATTGTTTGTGTTGTGAAGTGTGTCTGCGAGATACCTCAAGCTTATGACTCCTGTGGCTCCAGACTGTGTCAGGGTTTCCAAGAGTTGATGGGTGACGGAAACTGGATTTGGCAGTGGAGATATGCTGCAGATAGATGCTGGAGATGTGCAGAGAATGCTGTTTTTGCATTTTCTGTGTATTATGCATGAATACTAGAGTGTTTTTTTATGTAATAAACAAGGTGCCCATTCAAGGTAACAATATTTGAAAGGGAACTTTGCAATAACGTTAAAAAAACAGGTTATCAGTAGTGGTGAATAAAATATTCAAATCTTTTACTTCAGTAGAAGTCACACGCAAGATATCATGGGCAAATAAAGTTGCCCCGTAGATGACGCATCAGAAACTGTTTCCTGAGGTGAACTCTGCCTGCAGCCGCTAGTAAAAATTAAAGATCCCTGGTTTAAAATGTTTTCTTTAATTTCCAGCTGTCTCTGTAAATCTGTTCATCCATGCCCCCTGCTGGTCATTTTCCATGTCTCGTCCCCTACGTTTTCCCTTTCCAAAGTAGAGGAAGACTGGGTTGCATTCGCCACGTGTCTTGCCTGAAGCCTGATTCTCTCAAAATGGAAATATACCTTTTCATACAGTGTCACACAATGTGATCATGACCTATTACTTTTGATTAGTTTGGAGAAAGTAAAAAAAATAATAGGTGGTTCCATCAACAAATTCTTATAGAGTATGGAACCATTTCTTAGTTTATATTAAGGATAATGTCCAGATGCCTGCTGCTCCCAAGTCTGTCTAAAGTATTCTTCATCTTCATACACATTTCATTGCATAGATTTAGTTAGGTTTGTTAAAAAAAACTTTTTTTATAACTGGTAAATTTTGCATGTATTCCTCTGATCCTTTTTTGTTCTTTTCATAAACAAATTTCACTGACACACACACACACACACACACACACACACACACACACACACACACACACACACACACACACAATTATTTACATTTAGAATTTATGTATTTAAATAAAAAAAAAAAAGTTAAAATATCCACATTTGTTTTACCTAAACCTCCATTTTTTTGTGGTTAACCAGACGTATGAGTTTGAAATCACCGTCCTAACCCCACATTAAACACTCCGCAGCCCAGGGTAACCCTCCCTTCACTTCATTTGTTTCCTTTCCTATGAGGCACGGCGGAGGAGACGCCACAGCAGCTTGATAAGCATGAGTGCGCACTTTGCAGTTCACTGATATCACCAGGATTTCTGGAATCTGAGGTTAAGGGTTCTGGGAGCGAGCTCACTCCGCTATTTGTAGATGTGTAAATGTGCGAAGTTGCTCAGTGCAGCTTTAATCAATGCAAACTGCCCCTGAGTGCAAACGCTTAATTCACTCCCAAAGATGGAATATGACTCTCCCTCCCTCCTCCCTCCCTCCCTTTTTCTCTCTCTCTCTCTCTATATATATATATATATTTTTTTTTTCTCGAAATTATACTCATTTCTGCCTGCACTCAAAGGTCAGCATTCATGTCTTATTCAGTGAGTATTTACTGACCTTGTCACCTATTTTGTATTGTGTGTGGACAAATGAATTAAGATTCAAGAGCCTCGGTAATGGAAAAGTGTTTTAATTTCCGCCTGACATTAAGATGTTGTGCCTCATAGGCATTTGGCGGCACATTACTCGCCGGCCGCTCTCCGGCTCCGCCGTTGCCCCCCGTGTTCCACTTAAACACTTCAATCACGGCGAAAGATCAAAGGAGCTGTTAAACTAATCAAGTGGAGACACAAGAGATGGAACTCCCCCCTGTATATCCGCCGTGGTTCCCTAATAGCGCTCGCCGCCCTTCCCCCTCGCAGCTCCCCTCCCTATAACCCGATGAGTGAGCACTGTAAATTCGCCGAGGACGTTTGCCGGCTCAATCGCCGGCAGTTGCACATAGAGCAAATAATGATCCTAAACAAATGGGCGTGTGTTCTTCCTATGAGCTGCATTATTGAGCAAGGAGCCGGGGAATCGTCTCAGGGATTGTTGTACCTCTGCTTAACAGCAGGGAACAACAATTTCACCGTCGTCCCCTACACTACACACAATACCGCGTGTGACAAATAGTACTTCATTTTTTTTTATTATTCATGACGCCTCCATTAAAGCAGAACAGACAGAGAGAGAATTTACGCTCAGATCACACTGTGAATACATAGGCTGTTATAAAATTGTAATGGCACATTCAAATCCATACGCACAAATTGGGCAAAAATAATCAAATGATCATGTGAAATATATCTGACATTAATAGCCAGTCTCCGCTTAATAAGTAACATGTTTGAGAATATCCTCTGTAAAAACAACCTTTAAGACAAGGCCCAAACTGAATCTGAATCTGTGCAGTCAGATGTTGAAGGACAGTCTATTGCGGCCCTGAAGAAGCCATACTGCAGCCTAATAACAGCCCAGAATAGACCTTCTGCCACTTTTCACTAGCTCTCAAAGGTTGCCATATTGGATAATACCTTGTTATCAGCCGAAAGAGGTGAGTTTTGGAGGAAAGGTGAAGGGGTGAGCTCCCTTTTATTTTCTCACAGAAGAAAACAATCCCAGAGATCTAACATTTCTCAGATCTCATTTTCCGTTAATTCACACACACACACACACACACACACACACACACACACACACACACACACACACACACACAAGCACAAAAAAAATCCTTGACAGACACTTATAGAGACAAAAATATTTTGTGAATTTTTCCGAAAGGAAAAATAAAACATCCATTCGCGATATGAAACAAGAGTGAAAGTAGATTCGGGTTCAAGTCACTCTCATAAACTAAAAGTGTTATGCTGCATTTAATGAGACGGGGTGTATGCTGTATAATATATCACCATGGCTGCTGCAGACCATTGCTCCCGTGCACAGCAACACGTGATGACATCTTTGAATATCGTGCTCCTTTTTTGGAGAGGTTCATCAAGCCCAGATTCATCAGTCGTTTCGAGTGTGTGATCTATACACTGATATCTTACGCCGGCGTAGGAATTCATTTTCCTTTAATGCAGAAATGTAATGTACTGGAATAAAGGTTAATTTGACAGGTCTTTACATTTCAATCTCTCTCTAATTAAGTAGTTTAATTTAGGAGACTAAATAAAGCGAACGATGAGTGAATATATACTATTGCGGAAATAAACATCTGCAGCAGAAAAGAAATGAAGCAATTAATGGTGAAAGACAGAAACTCATTAGTTTAATGGGGAAATTACTAAATAGAATAGTGCCTAGGGTGTTTTTCATGACATTGTCCCTTTGTTTGTTTTTACTGATGAGCAATGCGTCTGCATTAATAATACCGACACATTTCCTCTTTGTATGTTTAGTAGATTTCTGTAATCATAATTGCAACGTTTGTTTATTATTGAATGCCGCCTGAATGTGATTAATTCCAGACACATTTAAAAAACATATTAGGAGAATTGCATTTCAGGAAACAAATATCTGATAGCGCAGCCTTCCATCCGAAGACAAAACAGCAATTAAAAGCAGGAAGAAACAAAAAAAAAAAAGCAGCACGAAGACAAAGGAGAACTTTCGATCTGATTACAGCGGAACGGGGGGGTTATGGGTAGCTCCAACTCTTTGGAGTCTTGCTTTGAGTCTTCTGCCAGTCCCTTCACAAGGAAGTTAATGATGCTGGCAAGAAGATGAATCACCTCAGACAGCACACAGAGCAGCTCTGACAAGTGAGCACCGGCGAATCTGACACCTGCAAGTACCAAAAGAAAGACTAATAGTCATGTCAGCTGCTACCTGTAGGAGTTGAGCTATGTCTGTCTGAGCTGAAAGAAACTGTCCCTATGATCGGAGGTTGAAAAGCAACCCGAGGGATACGGCTCGCTGGACCTGCGCGAAAAAAATAAAATAGAAGATACGAGTCATGCAGGCCGGTGCGAGGAAACGTCGGCTGACGTGAAGTGTAATTTTAGGGAAAGTGTTTGTGTCATTTAAGATAAATGGATGAGGACGAGTTCCGTCAAAGGGCAAGCGGAGGTTTTTTGGGATGTTAAAACCCTATTGTATGGATTTTCTCAAAATAATCTAGAAAACAAAAAGACCTTGGAAAAACTCAGACGTCAGCCCGCCATTAATTCTGCGCAGCTTCCTGCCGCTTTGTGACGTGGAACGCGTCACGCGGCTCGCCGCCTCCGCACCGTTTGGAACGTGATGTTGCTTTCACGCTGTTTCTGAAGCCATTACTGGACCAATTAAGAGAACATTCTAAAATGTTCAGACTCCTGGGGGTTCCATATTCTTTAGATTTAAGTAAAGGCTAATGAATCCCAACGTCTCTTAAGAAAAAGCGGAGCAGGGGCAGCAGAGCTCGCTGTCTCTGCTCCAGGTTGAGTAAATGGGAACATGATACAGCATTTACACTGATTCTTAAGCCATTACTGGATGGATTTATAAAATCCAAATACATACTCTTAATGCGTTTTCTTAAAGGATAATTCAAAAATCTTTTCTTACTTTTTGACTTAGTTGTGTTTATTTATTTTGTTCCCTTGGTACATATCTGGGTTGTAAATACATTTTGGACAGTTGTTTGTACATTTATATTTGGTTTTAAAAAACATGTTGAAAATAATGTGATGAGTAAGTAAGTTTTACTTTATTTTCATATCAGTATATTTCATTTTATTTATTCTTTATTTTTCTGAGGAA
The DNA here is from genome assembly GCA_036785175.1 of Eupleurogrammus muticus. NCBI lineage: Eukaryota > Metazoa > Chordata > Actinopteri > Scombriformes > Trichiuridae > Eupleurogrammus > Eupleurogrammus muticus. The sequence goes on from JAYKQN010000001.1 coordinate 9,552,754, forward strand.
AAAGAAACATACCACAACATGTCGTCTCCCATGTCTTATTTTACCATTTGTTTTTGCAAAACTGGCAATGAGGTAAACAAAGAAAATAGCATGCAGGATTCAACAAACTCACTCATCGTAATGGACTCGTCGTAAATCGCTCATTTCAGCTTGATGAGCGCCATCTGTTCGTGAGGAGGTTTGCATTCGTGAGCGTGATCATCAACATATTCCACACACCTCTTTCATTGCCATATATGGCTCCATGTTCTGTTCTGTTTGTGGACAATTTCATTGACAAAAAAAAAAATCTCAAAAAGGAAATAGAGCCCCTGAAGCATTAGAACATATGAATCCATCCAACATGTCATCAGAACACCAACCAGGTCACAACCAGGAATGTGACACTTACAGAGATTATTAGGAGACAATATTTGTCTCCGGGTGACGTTACAGTTGCAACACTACACGATTCTGGACATGTGTCAGAATAGAGACGTTTCCTAGCAGCTACTGGAATTAAATTGTACTGAACAGGTCCCTTTGGCTGCTCAGCGGAACTTTGTCCAGCCAATCCGACTGTACCTGTGCCCATGGTGCTGGTAGTATTCAGTAAGTATGTGTAATGGCTGCCCATGGGGAGTTGATGAGATCTTTTAAGGCTCATACATTAAGGCTGCAGGCTATAACAGCAGAACAATAAGGTCAAAGAAAAAGCCCAACTTCCACCCGGGTGATTTCAGTTATCATGACGTCATTATAAGTACACTTGATTTGGAGGTATTACTTATTGCCATGGAAACACAATGGACCTTACCAAGAAAGATTGTGGATTAAAGAGAGATACAATATAGGGCAATGTGATAAATCCTTTAAAATATGTCATTTCTTCTTTTTTGTGGGACTGTCAAATTTGACGTGTAAACTCATGTTCCAAATGTGCAGTTCAGTTGACTTTTATAAATATGTTAGATAAATCTCCTCTAGAAATAATATATGACACATGTAAATCACACTAGGGTGTTATAAGACATTTTCTTCTCTGCAATTCATGGGACAGGACAACAGAGAGGACAGAGAAAAGAGTTTTCTGATAAAAATCGGTCACTGTTCATCCTCAGCTGGCCATGCCGACCTTGGTCCATACAACACAGCCCACAGGCTGCATAACTTTGTGGTAGCGGTAAACTATAGGTGTTTTTAGACATGTACTAGTGGGAAAACGTTTGTTGAACACCCACCCAGGTCATGTTCAGCTCCTTCTGTTCTAATTCTCCACTTCTTCATCCAATTTTGGGTTGTGTTCAGCATGGCTCTGTGTGTGCCTTCCTCTTCTGGAGGCAACGGAAGAGGCATGGGAGGATATTCATGTGGGTGCTGTATAGGGCTGGATAGGGCACTCAACGTGCTTCTTGCTTAGATGTCTAGCCAGGGGAACATATTGTCTGTGATGTTGATGAGGTGCTGTGGTCAGACCTAGCTAGGGGCCGGCACTATGTAGCCTAAATATGTTTTTTTTTCCTATAATGCTAACTGAATTTAATAGAGTTTGAATTAATGTACAGGCTACTGTTTCAGATTTGTTGCAGAGAAATAAGAAAGAAAAAAAACACTACAGTGGTGTTTCTGCACATATTTCTGTAGATGGACGGTCTCTCTCTTAAGAATTCTCTACATACAGATCTATTATTAAAACCACAGAAATGAAATGGCTTTTAATTGAGCAACACAGTGTGTAGTTGCTCGGGCCGAAATTTGGTAAAATAAGTGTGTGCCACTTGATGCAGTTTGATATTAACTTTGCAGAATAAATGCAGTGTTGTGTTCTTGGGGTATGGTTAAGTCAATTATGTGAGAAAAATTAAGTATGTTGCAACAATATATATTTGCACATACTATACATAACCAGTATACAGTATGAACACTTTGAAATGAAAATTCCAGACCTGTATGATCATCTGACTCCTCATGTTTCTTTCCCTCTCTGATTGAGAAATGATATAAAATATTAACATATTTTCAAAGTTAAAAACCCATATTATGTAAACAGCCACTTTCGATTGTGCTTCCTTGTCTGTGATGTCATTGTATTAGCTCCCTCTGCCTGTAGAGGTTCCCACCCACCCCCACCTTTACACCCTCTTTTTTTCAGTCCTCTGGGTTAAAACCAGCCAATCAGAAGAGAGACTCATGAATATTTATGAGACAGATCAAAAACAACCGATGCTTTCCGGAGCTCCAGTGAGCTCAATTTCATTGAGTTGAATTTTAGTACTTTAAATTGCAAATATATCACGTTATCAAAACTTCAAATAAAACGCAGAAATGTACATTATTTTGGGGGCTTTAAAATCCAACACTAAATCTCTCCAGTCATTTAATAATCAAATTAGGCATTTACCCTTAGCATAGCCCATTCAATATCAATGAACCATAGAGAAATGGTCCAACTTTTGGACCATATAACAACATTTAGCACATATTAGTGCAGGTTTTATGAATGACTCATTGTTAATTCTTTTGGCTATAACTCTATGAAATAAATTAACTTAACTGCACTAAAACTGAACATTAGTAAAATCTGATCTATAATCTAAAATAACCTGCAAACCAGAAACTAACCTGAAAAACTAAAACGTTTTCATATGGTTTGCCTCCTTTAAACTGCACCTACTGTTCTGTGACAGTGGGAGCAGTACTGTGACTGGATTGCTTCCATTGTAGATAAATCTTTGCTGATTCCCCCAATTAAAATAAATAAAAGAAACCATACTACATTTGTATGCAAAGAATTAAAAAAAATGTTCATCACTTAAGCATCAGCTTCAGAGGAAAAATATTATTAATAATAGTAAATTGAATTAATACAACCTACAACAACCACTAGAACTCAAGCATTCAGTCTTTCTGACATGACTTCCCTGTCTATTTGTAATATGTTTTACAACAGGCTCGAACCTGAACCCACCGGACCCAACAAAAAAAAAAACGCAGGAACAGATTGTGGAAACCACTCTGACCATCCAGCTTTGTTAACATTAAAAAAATGTCACCGGGGCTGAAATCTCGGCGGCGTGTAACTGAGAAACTGCTGCGTGCATAATCTTTTTAAAGGGAGCCATTATCAAAAGCGGTAAAACAAATGTGACAGTCTTGAGAGCATCCTCTCTCCCTGGACCCTCATAAAGTCCCCACAGGGATGATGTGATGAACGATCCAAGGCCGGCTCTGGCCCAGGGATGCTCCACTGAACCATGCTTTGATCTATCATCCGGCCTTCCCATATTAATGATGAGGTCACAGCGTTGAGGGTCACGGCATTGCTGATAAAAGCGCAAAGCCTGCTATTTGTTATGAGCCCAACATGACTGATCATAACTCTTTTGATGAAAGGGGACATGATTTCACACCCCTGCGCTGTCACGCCCAAGACATGCCCGTGTTCCTCATAATATAATGTCGTCGGAGGTTCACAGTGAATGAGCCCTATCACAGTCAATGTAGAAGCAAATGAAGTGGTTGTTATCACTCATAGGTCAATGATTATGGTCTCTAGGACAGTTTGTGACTCTGACCCTGCAGATATAACACATGTTCTTACTGTATGCGCTGTATTAAAAGTTTGTAGGTTGTGCTCCATGTGAGTTCCTGCTGTGGCTGAGATCCCAGAATGCATTTGACTGAGAAGCTGTGTTGCGAAAGTAAACAAATACAATGATTACTATACAATACAGGTAAATGCAAATGGAATGGAAGACTAATTGTAAGTTCATATGCACATTATTGTGAATTTTCTGTTCAAGTGGTAAATAAGTGGCCTCTCCATTGCACTGCACCATAATTGTTGCTGCATAAATACAAAATCAAGGTTCTGCAAGTCGTGACTTTAACATGGACATTTTTGAAAAAAAAAAAAAATAGGACTGTGGCTGTTACAGACAAAACATTACATTCTATTTCCTCGGATGTCCTATACCCTTATTTATTAATCAATGCCATTGTAATGGGTGATTTTAAGTTTAATGCAAAGAAATTACTGGTAGATGTAATATTGCTCAAATGATAACAACCAGTAGCACTGATACCCAGATTGATCTTATATTTAAAATGGAGCTGAAAGGATTACAAAATCAGACAATGTGACAACTGAGCTGACAGACCATAATATTGTGCTCATATCAAGAAAATAAACCTGCTGGCGGTTCGCTACTCACGCTGGTGATAAGGAATTCTCTGGCATCCTGAAAAACTAAGCAACACGACTTCAATGCAGCCATAAAAAACATATACTGGGACGACTACTCAAAGCTTTACAGAAAAATTTCAATCTGCCATCATTGGATTTTCATTTACCATGAAACTGACAAAAATAAATATACAGCCTGACCACCTCTAGGCAAACTACAATTAATGAAGAAGTGATACTATTCTTTAAAAATAGCCACAAAATTGCAATACCAAGTAATAAGAGAATGGAGAATAGAGAGAAAAAATATATAACATAACAATACCAATTGAAAAAATGGTCAATGACACAATCCTACAGTTCAGCTGATGTGGCACAGGCTGTCAATCAATATGTTGTTCAGTGAGTAGCTACAAGGGTTTGAGATCATTAATTTTCATTAATATTGATACAGTTATTGAGAATCCTTAAAAATCTGAGTCTGTATTGATACCTCAGTCGATAATTTTAATAACAGTCTAGCCACGGTTTGATTAATGAACAAATTGAAAATTTCCTAGCGTTAATTAAATATGGCCGATGTTGGGCATCGGTGTGAAAAGATATATATATTACACATATAACTGAGGATAGTAAAATATATATATATGTATCAGCAGTAATTAATGTCCAACAGCATGTTTCCTATAATAAAGAAACCTTTGATATATGTTGCTTCGCCAAACAAAAAGAAAAAAAATTAATCCTCATCTCTTGATGAGGATTTTTATAATTAAAAATAAGCATGTCTGTGCCTGGAACGTCCCTATTTGATGGTGTCCAGTGGAAAATTGTGAATGGGCGGAGGAGGCCTTAGAGTTCTAAGTGGTTGCAGGGTTTTAGAATAGCAGTGGTGTGACTGCAACAGGAGGATTCCCTCCTTCTTTCTCTGAGTAACTGTGCCATCATCATTGTCATATTCAACCTCTGGGTTTTGTCACTGTCCTCCTTGAAGGTCTTGGAGGGGAATCTCTTCAGTAGCATTAGCTGCTTTAGCTGCCTCCTGCAAATGGTTCCAGGTAGAGTCTCTGTTGCTATTGGATTTGAAGCTGAGGAGCATTACTGTCAAATACCTTGATTTTGCTCTCTTGGTAACATCCAGAAAGGTCAGTCCAAACCTTCTGTTTGCTATATGCAAATAAAGAGGGTCCTTCCTGAGGTGTGAAGTGGTCTTTCTGTTTCTTCAATAACAGCAGGGTCTGACCACAGCTCTTTTCTGGTTCAATACAAACAGTGGAGAGGTGAACAGGTCCTTCATGAACCTGATAAACTCTGCTCCGGCAAAGTCCTTATCTGCGCTACTATCCACTTCGTCCCTTTCTCATCATCTTTCTAAGCCATGGATGTGATGTTACAGCTTTGAGAGCCGTATATGGTTCAGGGGCTCTCTCAACCACCTGGTTTTGACATCCAGTACCATGATTTGTGAGGAAGTTTGAGGAGGACCTGCTTCTTTCTCAGCACTATCTTGGCCATTGTAGTTCTTTTTATCCACATTATGACCACTTATAATTTTGCTGCCTACTGGATCACTATAGCAATAAAACACTATTTCATTTTCACACAAAGGTGTGGTTAATAATGTTTTAATCACTAGGAAATAAATAATTGTATTTTAATTTAAATATATTTGGTTTGAAAAACATGATTTGAATGATATGACTCTTGACTCAAGATGTATAATATTAGGTTACAGGACCCACAAGACTTGATAGCAGTAGTGTTAAGTTTGACTTGTTTTTTGGAAAAAAAATGTACTACTACTATTTGCTTAACAGAACTGGGTTTGTCCTCCATCCCAATGGTAACCATTGCCCAAAGTTTTAAAATTCAACAAAGCAATGCATGCACTATTGGTAATAGCGAGCACTGGTACTATGACCAGTATCTGAGACAGAGGTTGCAAAATTAACCACATCTCTCAAGTCTTCAAGGGCTATGGATGTCAATGGTATTTACACACTCATGCAGAAAGAGATCGATTCCTCAATAATGAACCCATTAATACATCATTAACATGTCATTAGGTCCAGCGACATTTCCAAGCTCATAGAAGCCTTTGTTTATGGCCCCCATACACAAACAGCTCTGTGGTCTTCTGACCTCCGATTACAGGCCCAACAGTATCTGACTGTAAGTATCAAAGGTATTTGAAAAACTGTTTGTCAAGTCAAGGTCCTGCTCCTGGCTCTAGATTGTTCCCAATCCTGTTCAGCATCTAAACTAATGATCTGTGTTCTGTTCGTGGATAGTGTGATATTTTACTATATGCTGATGATATCATTATTTTTACTCATCAACACATCACATCCTGCAAAGGATCGTGCAATCCTCCAAAGGCAGTATAAACAGTATATTTAGAGTAGGGTTCTCGATTAAAGTATTTAATGAAGTAATTGTCCATAATAAATTGTGATCAATTGCAAATTAATGGTGATTGAACAAATATGCTTTAGGCAAATGTTTGTTCATTATTATTGGAACAATGAGAAATATTCTCTAGAATATTCTCAAAATTACCCTTGAACATCTGTTCTGAATTTAGTATTAAAAAAAATTGTTCAAAAACATGCCAAACACAAGCCTATCAAGCTTAAGTTGATGAGTGCTACTAACACAACTCGTCCAAACTTGTAAATGCATCAATAGAGAATTAGGACTCTTGAAGATTAATGCAACTGCTTCTCTCTCTCTCTCTCACTCTCTCCTGAAACGAGCCACTATGTTGGAGACTGCTGGAAGAATTGTCCCTGCTGATTCGGGGAGGACTTAGCCTCCTTTGATAATGTTTAAAGTAGCGGCTGTTGTTTTAAAGGAGATGAGGGAGCAGCCTTCTTTCCACAGACCATGAGCTGGATGTGCTGCAGTGGCACTCATGTAAGGAGGATTCAGGAGAGGCAGAGAGAGAGAGACTAGTTGTTGTTGTTGTTATGTTATAAATCACATAAATAACCACCTAACACTCAAAAGACAATTTACTGGGGCGTCAGACCCTTTTGGTTTCAGTTTAATTTACGCAAGGGGTGCGAGAGCAGTGCAATGTGGCAATAAATACAAAGAACAACTGGACAGATCTCTGTTGATTTTTTTTTCCTCGTGTCATTTTCGACCTTAATTGTTAGAACAATTAGTGGCGTTGACAGGAATTTGCGTTAACACATTATTATCACATTAATTTTGACAGCTCTAATATAGAGAAATGTATATTCTCATTATTAGAAGAGAGACAGCAAGTTGACGCAGCTTACAAATAATTTGAGGTCCACAGATTCAAACCTCCACTGCAAAACACATGAAAGGGGTAAATGATAAAGTAAAGTTAAGTTTTACAAATTTCAAGTTGAACAGAAATCTCTTATGATCTGTAGAGTATACAGAAAGTAGTATAGAGAGGAATAAATTCTCAAGCAGACTATTTAAACAGAATAAGGCGCTGCCCCCCAAAAAGAGAAGATACCTACAGTATATGTATACCTAAGAAAATTGATTTAACCAATTGAATGATTTCCCATAGCCACTAAGTCAGTGCTGTGTTAAATAGATGCAATACATCACAATATATTCTATTTGTCCAGGCAAATCTCTGCCACATGCTTCAAAGCAAAGACAGACACTGTCTGCCTGTTGTCTTAATTAAAATATATATATAAATATAGTATATATTAAATCAATATAAAAATATCAGCCATCAATGCATGTGCGTGTGTGTGTGTGCATGCACGTTCGCCCATGTCTGTGCGCACGTCTGTGCTGTGACAGGAAGCAGTGTACCTGTAGCGCCTGCAGGAAGAGGCTCCCTGTGGTCTGTTCTCAGTCATTCCACGGACCGTCCCAGCATCACAACATATGGCATCATCTCCAGGAAATCCAATCTTCCCTGGATCAGTAATGTGATCTACCGAATGAGCTTGACTATCTAAAGGAGTTCAAATGAGTAAATCAACATTAATTTGCAGCAAACGAGACACCGGCTTCACAAAGTAAAGAGGACAAGTTCCCCTAATATCATGGATGAAGATGAATGAATACAGCCTGTACTAATATAAAATGTGGTGTGTGATACGCTATGAATGCAGCAACTCTTACCACTGCCCAATAGTTTAGGTCAGAACCTAAAATGACTTCACAGCTATTTGCCAAAGCAAATATGATTTTATATTATGCTCTTAAAATATCCATCATTACACTGGTTTGTTTTATCAGTGAGCCTGTTTAACACAAATAACAAAAAAATACTATACAATAAAAATATTGTGGGAAAAAGTAAATTCTGACCTCTTAGAATATTACTTGAAGACCCTGCCTAAGACCTTATCTAGAGTAGAGGAAAACAAAAACATGAAAGTGTCTATTTGCATGATACGGGACCTTTAACTTACACAGTGTGTGAAGTTTGCAATACAGTTTACTGGAGACAAATCCATTACAAGAACATTTTTATCAATGCCCCAAGGTAAATACACTAACTAACCTGGAAAACCACTTAGTGGAAATCAAGCACACATCACTTTCTCTGATCGAATACTGGTGGTGTTAATGAGAGGAAAAAACACAGCAGGTTTTCTGATAGCTTGCTCTGAATGTCAGCAGGGACAACAAATTTAGCTGTGACTTATCACCCAAACCCAGGCAGGCATACAAATCAAATGTCATCTAACAGGACCAATGTGAATTGTACTTATTAAGTCGTTGATGTTTGGGATATTCAATGCTCAATGTGATGTATTTGTGTTTCTGAGAGTGGCCATTATGAGCATAAGCTTATCTTGCTGCATGCAAGCAGCAAACCTTTACAAAGGTCACCCAATGCATCACTTTGGGAAATCAGGCACTTTGTAGCTATCTTTATATCCTTTTACATTTTCATGAACTTTTATTTTTTTGGGAATTTTTTAAAATGCATTTTATTGATTTTCCTTTTATACGAATCAATACAAACCAAATCATTAAAAAAAAAAAACTTTGCACGTTTCACTGGCTCATCCCTTCAACACATCACACATACAAAGCATCTTCTGACTTTGTCATGAATACCAATATTAGTGAAATAATCTAAATTTACATACAGTAATAAACACACAAAAATGTATTCAGTGACAGCAATAACTACCTCCTCAATATTCATTCTTGGTGGCCTGTATAGGCAGTAAATGAAATAGTTTGCTCCACCATTGTTTAAATGATTAAATGAAGATGAGAGCATCCAGTTGATTAATATATATATATATATATATATATATATATATATATATATATATATATATATATATATATATATATATATGTAGTTGATTATAATTTGATTTAAAGTATAGTTGATTAATTTAGATTAAGAATTTTTGTTTCCCAATACTGCAGGTTTTGTGTAATTAATGTCTGTAATATTGCTGGCATAAATTCATAAATGTTGTTTCCAAAAAAAAACCCACTTACAATTGCGCTGTGCAGAGTAATAGATTATTCCACTGCTCACGTCACAAAATAATTTTAATATTAATTCCATTGAGGAATTGGGAATTATTTCTTTAATCTGTATTGCCTTTCATTTCCTACTGCACAATATCCATAATCAAACCTTGTCTATCCCACAAACTGGAAAGCTCTTCCCTCACCCTTAGGGCTCCACTGGAGTTCATTGGATGAATCTCAAACACCAGAGCAATCACTATGAGGGCTGAGTGGCATTCCTCCGCACTAGCAGCCATGTTCCGCTTCATTTGAGCCGACATCCGGCCAGAGAATTATCTGAGCGGCCACAGGAGTCTTTCCTAGCCATTTTGTGGGCGTCTGGACATCCTGGGCTCCTCTGTATTCATTAGCAGGCCAGTCACAGCGGCGCGATGGAGCGTATCCTCTCAGCGGCCCGCAGGGACTGTCAGCAGAGTGACGGAGACGGATCGCAGGTGGACCATCGAGGAGACCTGCCATAGATTAACTCGTCTGCCAGCAGGGGGACTCCGCGGTACCATTTGTTTTTCAGCTCAACAGATAATTTTTCTAATTAACCTTTAAGTGCATTGCCTTGATGTTGCGCTCGCCGTGTGGAAGGAGCACAGAGCACCTGCCAGAGCTGTCTTCTCTTCTCAAGTACAGCCCTTGGGCTGTACACCCAGTCCCCTGTAAATCAGACCTGCGTACAGTATACAAACACTAAAAAATGTCTGCAAGATGAAACAATGCCCCGTTGATGAAGCAAAGATATTAACATTTTCTCTGCCTGAGCAATTCAGACAAGTTGCCAGCCACCACCAGCATTTTGGACCAAATTCACCGCTTTCAAAATCACTCAAGTATACAGTTCTATGAACATCCAAACAGTGGATATATGCACAGAAAGAAGAGGTTTTAGTTTTAGATACAAAAAAATAAACAATTATTATTAGTGATTGATGACACAACCTGTACCTACCTTGAATTGTTTGTCCACCACACCCTAATACAAATGTGGCCCATACTCTTTTGAATGGGCCATCCATCTGGATATGGCTGGTTCATAATGTTCCAATGTAGCCTTAGCCGAGCTAAAACAATTCCATCTGAGAAAATTCAATCACCACAGGAAGTGATCCTGTGGTAACCAAAATTTCTCAGATGGTCTGGACCAGCGCCCCCTACAGTGTCACAGTAAAAACACCAATCGACAGGATCAACTTTTTTGGACTGATGCAAAAATGCAAAGCATAGTTTCATCAGAAGATAGTGAGGTGGGCTGTGATAAACAGAGCAGATGTAATAGTTGAGAGTTCAGAAACAAAACCATCATTTGGTCATCCACCGGAGAATGTGAAAACAGTCTTTGGTCTTTTTTCAGCTAGTACTGGCCATGTTTCATGCAGTTTATCAATGGACACAAATAAGTCCATATCATGTAGATAATAGTTGTAGATATTTGACACAGACAGTGGAAACAGCTGGGTCAACTCAAATCACTGATAACTAAGTTATTAACAATGGCATTTTGCAAGAAATATTACACTTTTTTTTTACCTGTTCGTGTTGAGACTATCAATATGTTAGATTTATTTTGAGTCAACAAAAGCAATAAGGCTTATTTATTTATTTATTTTTACACAACCATATACAACTTGCTGTGGAAGTTTTTGAGATTGACATATCTCTCACACTATAACCAAGTGGACTCCTGAGATTTGGTGTCAAACTTCATATTTACCATCAAACACTGCCCCCGGGGGCCAGAGACTGTTTCCCCTGCGAATGAATCCAGAATGGCTATCCCGAGAAGATTTCCCCGAGCCTGGAGAGATTCATGCTTTGGATTAAAAAATGTGTAATTCCGTAGCCATCTGGCTTGAGAAAAGGAATTTAAGAGCTGTGTGGATGCCAGCCCGATGCCACATCTTGGAATGGGCTATTTCTTTCCAAATGGCTCTGGGCTGTGTCCCCATCTATGTATTTCTGCAATAGCATTAGCTTGTGTTCCGTCTGCCCTCCCCTCTTCCTAAAGTTTAAAATATAATCTTTTCTCAGAGCATGGCTGTTTTTGATAAGGAATCTAAACTAGGTCAAGGACTCAGAGTAAAGTCATTGAATAGTAATTAAAGCAGCCGGCGATGCTGCAGTTCAAACTGTCTCCGCCATGAGCTTTAGAGATAGAAATCCATTCAAGGATTTGGAGAGCCATTGTTTCACTTCCCTCTTGAGTAAAATCATTTCTTGCTATTTTCTTTCTGGGAAGACAAGTCTGTAATTAAGTGAGCCGAGTTATTATCAAGCCACTGGAGGGACTGGAGAAGTGCTGCCTATTCACCTACTGAAAAATGTGCATCAGTGTTCATTCCAAGCCTATAGAAGACAGCTTTTCCAACACACTTCAATCTCCAATATTGAACAGATTGTGGTTTTAGCCCTCCACATGTCCAAAATATAGGGCACACAGCCTGTTCAAATGAATAATTTTGTGGAAAATATTCATATGAAATTAAAGCATTCTCGATTTATTAGTAATAGTATGTTTACGAGCTGCAGCATGCACATTGGTCGGTTCTTCGTGTCAAATAAAACGTATTCTGGGGGAAATGAAGAGAAAATAAAGGTTTCATGAACAAGAAGTTCGTAAAAGTCAGGAAGAAGAAAACAGAAACAGAAATATATGCAGATCTGCAAAACAATATGTGAACTAATATTCTTACCAATGGGACCACCATTGCCTTGTGAAATTCATAATCCCCCTCTGTAAGAAGATGATATTTGGCAGCCACCTCCATCCACATTGTGCCTTTGGTCTTTTTGTTTCTTTAGGAGAGCCTCTGGCTGAGCATTTGAAGTTTTTAATCTGGCGCTCCAGAGACTAAGGTCACCTTTCGCTATCCCCCCTCTCGCTCTTTTATTTGCTCTTGCTTAGCTCTGGCAACCCTGCTATTTCACACACTATTAAAAGAAATCTGCTAATGCAAGGAGCGGGGTCCTTGGCTTGTGGAATGGAAAATGATGGCATTTCTGAATTCTGTCTCTCCAAAAAGACCCTAGGCGTCTTGTGCAGGGTTTATGACCCTAAGATTAGTCACTTTTTTGGAGCTGGATGTACTGCCCCGGGCTATTTCTGCCATGAAACTGATTTTCATATTGATGTGCGACGTTGAGCCCTCTCCAGTCCACATATTGGCTCATGCATCACCTGGACTCTGCAGCTGTCAAGCCTCGGTGATAGCAAGTGAAGCAGACAATTCCTCTGTTAATAAATAAACAAGTGGGACACTGCTAGTACATATTATATTCCTCGTGCTCGAGGCATGTTAATGGCATTTCATTACCATTAACGTTGCATGATGTGCAATCTCAATTTTGTCCCGATTTCCTTTCACGGAGCATAATTATGACGTTTGTATGGATTAATTGCTTGTGAACAAGAAGGCTAATGAATAACGATACAAGAGGATCACATTTAGAGCCGCCAATGCTTTTCTATTGACTATTGTGTTTTACTCACCGGGGCAGTTTTTTAAAATACATTTTAAGCATCAACAAAGTGGGACGCGAAAAAAATGAAACACAGGAACCTGTTATAAAACACCTGTCTGTGCTACTTTGGTAATTGTTGTTCTGCTTCACATTCAAATAACACTTTTTTTTTTTTTCTGTGGACAAAACTACTGACACTGGCAACGGTGAGAAGAGGTTCACTAAACGTGCAGATACTTCATACCACTGGCCTTTCTACCCTTGTCAGGGGGGGAAAAAAAAGAGCAGTTGGGGAATTACATGAAGCGGAGCTTTGCATGTATTACACAGTAAAAGACTAAGGAGAGCTTATCCAAGGCCAGATGTGTCTCTCTCCAAAGGAAAAAAAAAAAATACACACACAGTCCGCTAAGAAGCAGCCGCATCCTGCCGCTGGTAAGCGTCAAGCAGCAGGACGTCGGCGGGCCGGCTGTCTGGAGCGTCACGCCGGCTGTCTCTGAACGTGCGAGATTTTGGGTTTAGGAAGCAGGCCGCCGTTTAACGTCGCCGACGCTTCATCCGTCATACTTTGGACGAGCGTTTGCCGCGTTGACTGATTGGCGGTAATGCAGCATTAGCCTCTGTTTGCTCGGAGGTGAATGTCACGCCTGTTTATGCATTTGCGAGCGAGGCGAAAAACAAGGGGAGTTCGAATTGGAAGCCGTTTTCCTGCAAGAGAAGACGGTCTAAAACAAGACTGATATATCACTCCTTTACTCACTAATATCATCACACCCACTTTTTTTCCCCCCCTGGCTTAATTGTCAGGAGAAAATGTTCCTTGAGGATTCCAAGGCAACGACACCCAACAGTTCATGAGCTATGACTCCGGAGTGGAGAAACCAGCATGCTCCTCCCTGTACATATTGCGTTTTATTGAACCAGGGCTTGTCAGCATTTTTGGTGGAGCTGGTAAAATATAATTGTGTCATCCTTTATAAAGCAGTGTTGGGGTGACAGCACCCACAGAAGCTTCATTACTCTGCTTTTTATTGGGGTGTGAAGAAGGGGGCACACTCCCGGTGATGAATAACGTCTCTCTCGCTCGAAGTCAAGGTAAAACACACTCACGGCGCTGGTGTGCTCCACTGGATGTACATGGATCATTTAAAATGAAATCAATTCAGCTGAAGAATTAGAACTGGTTGCCATAATGGTTTTTATCTGACGCCCATCAATAGCTGCATTGATTTGCTTGTAGATTCGAATCTTGCGAGAACTGAGGGGAGAAAAAAACCCTGCGCACACACACACACACACACACACACACACACACACACATAGAATGTCTGAGCAGCATAGCAACAAATGTAATAAGGTGTGGAGTGACATCTGTTAATCCATCATGATTTTCTTCATCCTGCTGCACAGCGCCGGATCCAGGGAAACCCAAGTGTTTGGATGCTTGATGAAACCGCCGCCTTTAAAATTTAAATAACATGTCCATAGACAATCCTTGACAGAAATATTGCACCTAGATTTACATTGATTCTCTCCAGACGTGTGTTGCAGGGAAACTCAGACTGCCCCTATCTCTGTTAGAATTGGGCTTCGGAGTAACTCACAGCACCTAAATGAGATAGCAAATACCCTCGTTCACCTGTACTGTTATTTATCAAGTTAAACAACCATCTTTATTGTGTTTAGGTTTCTCAACAGGGCTGTAAACACCACGTTTATAAATGGAAAAAAGAACTGTCTGACAATTTAGCAGAACATTTCATTAGAATTGGTTTAGTGGGGAACACACGGGCCTAAGCCAAATAAAAAAGGAAAGGGGCCCCGGGAATCCTGCATATAAGTTATCGAGGCAGATGGGTCACTCCTGGGACCCGCACTTTAAATAGGGCTCCAAAGTTTCCGACTTCCAATTTCTATGCACAATCAAGCTCACACCCACGAGAAGGGAGGATGCTTAAGACCCAATGAGTGCGCGTGAGCCAGGAACCGCATTTAATAAAACCAAAAGATGAGGTACAAGTTGATGCGCTGAGGAATAATAAAGCTGTAGCCCGGGATCTGCGGGGAGCAGTAAGTTCTTATTTTCTTTTACTCGCGACAGGGATTAAGCGCAAATATCCTTGCTGCCGGTATTAACTTCTGGCAGGATTGCGGTGCGTGTGTCGTGATCAGTACAGTACTAGTCCTGTTCACCAACATGTGAGCCAGACATCGTAACACTAATAAAACTGTTGACATCATCTCTACGGGTGACGAAGGTTTGAAGTCATTGTGGTAACATTCAGCTTATTTAATTTGGCCATTTTCAGGCTAGTGTACAATATTGGTTCAGTGCACATATTTCTTTACTCATCCGCCACCAGAGCATCACTAAACCTCTAAATATGAACACGTTTATTTTCCACTGATGCACATTCTTGCAGAGAGAACAGCTCTTTCGGGTAAATAAAAGGTCTGGGGTAAGTTACATTTCAATGGAAAATGGATTTACAAATCCCATTGTTATACAGTTATATAAACATAGCATACAGCCATGGAGGAAGCTCAGTCATATCAGAGATAACCGTGACTGGTCGAAATCTGTCATCTCATGAAAAGATTGTTGTGTTTTTCAGAACCAGTTTATCAATGTAACCTTTGGTTATCTGAGCAAAAAAAAAAAGTTCAGGCTTGAAACAACTGGCATTGTATGAGGCTTTTCTTTCTTTTCTCATGCACATCTCACCACGGTAAATGACAAGCGAAGACTGCACCATGAGAGGGGAACCGGGGCATTTAGTGAGCATACATGTCACTGAATGTAATTAAGGCGGATTGTGCCCTCCGGAACCCTCTCAGTTGACAAAGTGACTTGTTATCACCGTTTGTCAGGCACATATACATTTCTTCTGAAGCTAGTTTTTTTTTTTTGCCCAAACTTTTTCCATTAAACAGGATGAATTTCCAACAAAACAAAAGGCTCAACTAGAAACTAGTATTCATGAATTCATAAAATGGTGTATGTGTGTGTGTGTGTGTTTTAAATCTGTAATTAATCAAGATATAAACAGAGGAGGTCAATTAGTGGACATTAGTTGATCTGGTTTAACTCTCCCTCTACTGGTTCGATATGTGGCATCCAGAATAAATACGCCATCAATACAACTGCTTATCTGTGGCAATTCTCCATATTCACACCCACAGGAACAGCAGTGAAGATCGGACTATAAGGGCCTCGAGTCACGAGATTAATGAGACAGACAAAGGTAAACTTGATTGGAGCAGAGTCACCCATTCCACCCTTTCTGATTTGTGGTTAATCGCCTTGGATTGATTTAAGCCTTCGAGTCTATAAGATCACTTCTCTGTAGCACAATTTAAACTCGGCGAGAGGAAAAAAAGGGAATTTCCACCCTCCGCCTTATTTGGTAGTGTAATTTAAAAAGGGAGAAGGGGGGGGGGTTGAATCGTCAATCAAACAGCCATATTCTGCTGGGCCTGGACCTGTGGAGGACAGCTGCTATATAACAGCAGCTGCTAAACAGGACTAATTCTCCAGGATGAAATATGTCGCAGAGGCCGGCCATTTACAGGACTAGTATCAGAGCTATATTTCAAGGCCCGGCCGCAGCCTCTGCCCATTAAAGTGTGTGTGATGTATTTTAGGGCCAATTTATGTCCCGCTCTGGTCTCAGAGAGGTACACTGACACGATGGCTGATGGAGGATGCCTCTGGCCTGGTATGGCAGAGGGGAGAGGAGGTGAAGTGCGATATTAAAGAAGATAGACATCTAAAGAGTCAATTTGACCGTACAGTAAAGATCTAGTTCAGAATACAAAATGTCAGTGTTTTGTCATTAAAAGTAAGTAGGCAACGTTACAGTACATGGGAACACAATGAAAATAGATTTAGTTTAATCCATGCTTGTTTTCACAATTTTATTAAGGACAGCATTTTATTAAATAGACTGACTATTAGCATGAAACAAATATTAGTGAGTGATTTCATAAAACAATGAAAGTACAAATATAGAATTATTAGAACTATTGCATCTATTCAACATCTAAAGCCAGGGAGGTATCTTTAACACAATTTGTAAAATATTATTTATTTTATTCATGTATTTATTTAAATTAAGAGTTAAGGTGTTTTGCTATAAAATAAGTGTTTTGCAGTCTTTGAAAGTGACGTCTGTGTTGAAAGGCTGTGGGCGGAGGTGTTAACGTGTCTTTTCGAAAATCATATTCATTCATTCCGCAGAAATTAAGGCAATTTACAGGGAGGTCGAGTCGCCTGTGTGTAGAAACCCTGCACATACTGTACACATGGACTAAATTGTTATGACATCTGAGAGAAATAAATGAAGTATGCTCACTCTGAACACATGGCCTGTTTCCTAATTACACTGAAGACGAGTGAACGCGGATGAGCGACCTCAGAGCCAGCGGCTGAAGGTTCAGCTCCGGTGGCCGGCCAGATGGACAGAAGTGAGTTGCTTTCTTTTCTGAGGGGCTTTTTTTTCACCTGAAAGTGTCTCACAACATCGTTCGGCGCAGGATTCGGCATTTCGGGCTCGGGCCGCCGTTTTCACAGCATCGCCCGCGTGGGCCGCGGGGAGAAAAAAAACGACCAGGTTCATATAAATGTAAATCAGACGGCAAATAAAAAGAGCATCCAGCTAACAATGTAACAATATCCAGCTGCTCGGCGGTTGTAGGCGTGATCAATCACAGCGGAAACAAGGTGATCTCTGAGAATTTCATCGCATTTATCTAGCAGAGAAGTTCTCCTATGATAAGGCACCAACTGGCACGCGAAGTAAATAGTTCTTGAAGAGCATTAGTGGCAAACAGTGTCTTGAGGTTGATTATCTCGGTGACTAATGCTCTGTCACTCCGTGGTATGAGAGGGCCCAGCGAGGACCCCCGGTAATGGAGCCTGAGCAGGTGCTGAAAGCCCACTGACATCAGGGGGGAGAGCGCTGACAAGAATTTCTGATGAATTTCAATTACTGATCTATTAAAGCTAATGAGGTAAATGAGCAGCCAGAATACATTTGCTAGATAGCTTGAGACAAGACCTCGGCAGTTTGACATGATTCTGTGTGTGTGTGTGTGTGTGTGTGTGTGTGTGTGTGCAGCCGCGGCAGATGCTGCTGTGTTAACGCTGTAAATCTCTCTGTACCGGCCTGCTGTGCAGGAGATGAAAACACACTCAAATAACTCCAAAAGAATTGCTTTTCCTTTTTTTTTTCCCCAGTTATGTTTAATGAAAGTTAGCGTTACTCTCGGATGTGGTGCATGTCACGTCTAAGTGCAAAGTCAGCGTGCCATCTACCGGGGAGTAATGCATTACAGCACAGATGCATACTGAGCTTGATTCTAATATACACAGTACCATCTGCTGGATTCACAATGAACAGCAACTAAAGGTTTAAAAGGGAATTATGGCTGTTGCTAATCATAGTTCTCTAAAGGAAATACAGCTATACACATAACTTATGATTTCACTGTGTAGCTATTACCTCAGTTAAAGGTAAAATCTTCTGCAAGTCTGCAGGAACTACTACTACTACTAGGTAGATGACACAACCCCAGAGACACAGAATGTTCTGCGGAAATTACTTTTGTTTCAACATAATTTGTACAGACTTGGCTGCTGTTGAACTTCACCAGACGCTCAGTTTAAAATTGAATTAACTCATTTGTTTTGGCCACAGCGGGAACAAAATATGAACACAACACTGGCATACGATCCCCTCACAGGAATCTGATGAACGTGTGTCCAATATTCCCCAGCATTAAATCATGAAGGAAAAATATGACTCTTAAAGGCTCCACTATGTTGTTGTATCATGATCATTGACTGTCTGCTGGACAGGTACAGAAGATCACATGAAAGTAATCATGCTTTAAGGTTTGCATTCTGGCGTTACCTTTTCCTGTGGAGTTTGCATGTTTGATTACTTAGGTTTAATTGCACTGCTATCAGTGTATCTGACCTAGTCACTGGTATAAGGCCTTGAATTGGTCGCAGCCGCTGCACTGCGGTGGCCCATTGCTCGTAGTGTATATGACGGCTCAAATGCAGAGAATGGATTTCCCTATGGGGATCAGCAAAGTATTTCTTCTCCATACATTAGAAGGTCCAACCGAGGCTCCAGAAAATCCATTCATTTTTAGATTTTGCTGCATAGCTAGAATTTTCCAGTCAGTAAATGCTTTGGATATAGTTGATTTTTTTCAAAGATAAGATTTTGCATGAAGAGTCTGAGATTTATTTATAGAACTTTTTTTATTTGTAAACTTCATCAACATCATAAAGGAAATGAGTTGCTTTAAAAAGGTTAAATAAACTGAAAAATACTTTAAATGGTAAAATTAAGCACCATGCAAATACAGTACATTTTTCCATTGGACATACCTAAGCATAAACAAGTATGCAGCTCAAATTGCTGTTAAAGAATGTCTTGCCATCGTTTTCAGTGCTGCACTTTTCCCTGAGAAGATCTAACATGCCTGCTCTGATCTCCGGGTCGAAGGACTGGTAGAAGTGATCTTTGGCTGTCATGAAATTTAGCAGGTGTTCACCGGTCTTGCTGCTTGGATTGAAGCACTCAGTGATGTCAAAGGTGTTGGGGATGATATGCTCCTCGTATGTCAGCCCGTGTTCTTTCAGGCAGGCTACAACAGTTTCTGATGTGCGGTACTCCGTGATGGCATCGTTGCACAGCTCCTTGTTATAAGCAGTCCACAGTGTGTTCCAGCCACTTTTACCTTGGTTAGTAAGATTAAGAAATGCAATCATTTCAGCAGACATCGGTAATAACAGTGTCTGAAGTATAAAAGCATCAAATACATGATTATCAATGTACATCAGTATAATAAACAGTGATCAATGACAAGAAGGGCAGCTATGGCATACACAGCCGAGGTGGTGGATCTAGTCAACAAGAAGGAATTGTTGTGTCTAGTTGAAAACATGATTTTTTTTTGCATGCTTGTGTAAGTCAGGTGATCTGACTGTACTGTCAGGAGTTCACCTTTGCTATGGTGTGGTCCTATTAAGTAACCACCAAGAGACCACCTGCTTTTTGTGTTGAGGATGAAGTTTCTCACATCCCTGTACAAAAATCTGAATGGTAGAATTATACACATGGGAATCAAAGTTAGTGTAATCCCCAAGCTGTTAGTATCATGATGATCAATGTCAAATGCCTCAGATTAATAAACAAAGCTACACAGAAATATTAGTAGTTTTTATGTCATTCAGGACATTCAAACTAGCAGAAAGTGAACTGTGCTTAGACATGATTGCATAGGATTGCGAATCAAGGAATAATTTATGACAGCCAGACACTTATCTTTGCTAAAGCAGAGAGATTAGAATTTAATCTAAAATGATTTAATTTGTAAGCTTGTTTTCACAAGACAGGCTTCTCTTGCAAAGTAATTGACAGATTGAACATGTCAGTAACAGTAACTGGTTGATCTACAATCAGTGCTGCAGTTTTCAGAAAGAAGGAGTTAAGGTCATTAGACTTGGCGGCCTTCTTTGGATCAATAATCTAAAAGGCCTGCAAGACATCTGATACAAAAAAGGAGACAGGTCAAAGTCAGCACTATAGACTGAGAGGGTTGCATTAGGTCATACAGGACAATAGGTGGGGTTAATACCTCGCTGACGATTATAACTGGGTTTGTCATCAATGACCAGCGACCTGCCTTTTTTAAAAATGGGCATCAAAGAAGCATTGGACTTTCAAGCTAGGGACCCTTTCTTACAATGAGCATGGATGTGTCAGCAACTTCCTTAGAAAACCAAGCTATGTCATGGAGGAAGCAGACCCTTGCATTTGGGAAGCTTGGTGCTCCTAACACATGCAATGGGACAATGGTCATTGATGTCCTTTAAAAAAAATGACACATATTTATGGACAGCATTTATTAAGATTTTAAAAAGGGCGTCATAGTCATGTTCAGATTTTATTTTCATAGGGCTGTCGATAAGCTGGGAGGGTCATAGAGTCACAAATCTTCTTAAAAGATTCAGATCTGTGACTCAGCCAAATTTACTGTACATTATGACTGGGGCATTCATTCGTGTAGAGTGTGAACAGCACAGGTGAGCTAACACATTCCCAGAGAACCATCTGTTCATTTTTTTTGCATTGGTGGTGTGGATTATGAAAGCCAAGAGCCATTTTGGGTGCTAAGAATGTTTTTAAAAAGCATCTCTATGTAGCTTGTAGGCAATCATATTGCACATACGTAATGACATACCTAATACCCAAAGACAATGAAATAGTTTGCATTAAATGCTCATTTTTCAAAATAAACTTGTGGTCTAAATTACTTTCTAAGGCTGCGTTTAAGGGTACACATCTTTAGAGTCAATTAAAAGTCTCTTGAGCATACAAATCCTGTCTGAATACAGACAGTATGAATGTTTTCTAACCGCTGGAAAATCCAATTTGTTTGTCAATTCAGATCTTAAATCAAATCTCATAGTGCCCATGCTGTTCTTGCAGGTGATCGGTTCGGATTTGTGTATCCAGACATAACCTTTCTATCTGCATGCATTGCCCTAAATGACAAACGCCAGTTTGATGCTGGCAGCGCATGCAAGTTAACAACCTATCTGTCCACAGACGGACTGTTGTTAAAATTATCTGCCATGCAGCCACTCCAACGCAATTTCCTCGCTCTGGATGCGATGTCATTGTGTGTTGCCTTTGCGAGCAACGAAGAAAGCACAGTGAAATCCTATTTGAGCATCCAAAGTGTCCAGACTGTGACACATTTGTAGAAATCAGATTGGAATTGGATTTCAAACCACCTACAAATATGCCCAAAATCACATTTGGGTTAGAAAACAGAACAAGACACTTATATTTAGTCAAGACATCATGTGTGTCAGACCTTTCACAAAACCTGCTCAGTGCAGACTGAAACATGTGCTCTGCTCTTCAGTGAAGGTAAAGACAGGTTGGAAGAAAGAATAGCTACTTGCTTAAAAAACGTTTGCAGTAATTCTATGAGAATCATAATATAGCAATGCATAACAGTCGTCTGTCTCTCATTACAGATACGTGAAATAAATAAAGGGAATTTTATGCAAAAAGTAAATAGTGAGGGACTGATGAGGAAAAGAGCAGCAGGTGCAGACAATTGCTGAGCGAGGGCAATGTGCAGAAAAAGGCAAAGGAGGGAACATCCATTCATAGACATCTGGTGGACAGCTTGGGGGTGGCAGGTCTGGGAGGGTTAGAAGAAGAGTGCAGGTCCTGGGAGGAGTGAGCAGGCGCTGCAGACAATAACCGAGCAATGCAGATGGTACTGGATAAGAGTGCGTGGCTGGAAGGAAAAAAGGAGCGAGGAGCGATACCTGCTACGATGATGATCATGAGCCGGCCGTTTTTCTTCAGAAGGCTGTGGTAGAACTTGATTGTTTCCGCAAGGTCATCCACATAGTAGAGCACCTGTCAAGCAGAGAGTGGTGGAAAACCTTTCGCTTTAACTGTTCAGATTTGCAAAAATGGAGGCACATGGTTTTGAAGTGTGTCAGTCTGTCAGAAACATTTATGTCAAAGAGTCTATCTGTTATTTTTTTGTTCATAGCAGAAGCGGTTATACACAATTGTTGGACAGGAAAGGTACTCCGAAGCGTTAACACAGAATAAAACACTCACATTCTACAAATTACTCTTTAGTCCACCTCACTTGTGGCAGGTCAGCTGATCAACATAAAAGAGACCATGCAAAGTCCAGAGGCCAGAAAGTGAATCCCAAATCTTCTTGTTAGTACATTTGTTTTTGTTTTGTTTTTTTAAATTGAATGGCCACAAAGCAAAGTCGTCATACATGGATCATGCTTATGAAGTCAAATCTCTTCGTGTCTCCGTTTGCTTTGACTTTCTTCTCATACTCCTCACTTTTCATGATATGCCAAGCAAATGGGATCTTCTGAAGGTTGTCGGTCTTTGTAACCAGTGCTTCAGTGTGGACATGGAAAAGAAGTAGTAGAAAAATATCACTGAGTAAACGGTATACCACACGTTTCATATAACAAACTATGACCTCATATTATCATACATGCAGTATCAATTCAATATTAACTCCGGAGAAATAGGAAGGTGGAGAAATAGAAGCATTGAGATTATGTTATTTCACAGACCTTTATCTGTGGTGGTATAGCACCACCTAGTGAAATTAGCTTTAGCATTCCCAAGAGATGCAACAGTGTCCAGACTGCCCTTAACATTACAAGAAGCAATTTGTGTACTGCTAAAAAAAAAAAAAAAAAAAAAAAAAAAGTTTCGTTCAGTTTTGCTGCAGAATGTTAATTTTATGTTGATTTTACTTTTAATATGTTTTCATTGAATGGGCTTCAGCACAGTTATTAACGTGACCTTTATCAGTCCCAGTCATTGCGTTTCCCCCTTATCTCTTTCTCTCTCTATCACACACATACCCACACAAATGCATGTAACGGTTGTCTTTCTGTGTGCACAATGAATGAACACACATTTCACCGATAAGGAGGAATTAAGGAGAGATAGAGTATCATGTCACATTTTTCCCGTGTATTTCATTGCTATGTATCCAGTTAGTGTTAATCACGATGTAACTGCACAAAGTGATAGGAGGATGTAGGAGGTGAAACGCTGCCCCCTATTAGTTTGGAGCAGGTAGCCGGGTATTACACATTGCAGCTTTAAGTGCACAAAGCTTCACTATTGACTTGCATGGCTTTGGGCATTAAGTTGGTGTTAAAAAAAAAGCAAAAATGCCAGAATAAAAGACAAGGCAGAGGCATTATTTCTGCCTGGGCTGGAGTAGCAATGATTTATGGTGTGCAAACCCTGAAAAGAACATTATACAAGACCGATACATTTTCACATCCATATAAAAGGTCTCTATGTTCAGATCTGTTGTCCACATACATATAAATACTGTTGGTTATTATTAAAGGCTGAGCTTTCCAGCCAAAAGTACCTATTGCTGTCACAACAGCACCGTATTAATGCAATTACAAGTAAAGAAAAAGAGACAAAAGAGAGTGAAATCTGATCTATAAAATTATAAAAAGATGGAAAAAAAATTCAGCCCATAGTGCTTTGAATGCGATACCTTTG
The DNA here is from genome assembly GCA_036785175.1 of Eupleurogrammus muticus. Taxonomy (NCBI): domain Eukaryota; kingdom Metazoa; phylum Chordata; class Actinopteri; order Scombriformes; family Trichiuridae; genus Eupleurogrammus; species Eupleurogrammus muticus. Next base: position 9,576,994 of record JAYKQN010000001.1, read on the forward strand.
AAGTTGTCTACGAGTTGAGTGCTGCCCTCCACAATGTCTGAGGAGACAGGAACAGCCGAGAATGTCGACTGCAGGAGAGAGAGCATCTTGGCATCCAACTCCCCTGAAATGAACCAGGAAATCTTCAAATATTTCGATACCTCAGTGTAATGCTATTCCAATGTGATTGAATATATCAAATATGTTGAGACCAAGTATGTATGAGAGAGTGTATAAAGGCACTAGTGTGTCTTGCGACCGTCTGGGTCAATAATCAACACCGACCTATGTTCCGTTTTGACCCCCAGTCGCACATATGTGCAGAAGCTTTGACAAACGTGTCCTCCGACAATGAAACTCTCAATCATCCTGATTTCTTATTATTGCAGCATAACGAGCAAAAATGAGCATTGTAAAAAAAGGGGTATTTTAGTTTGCATACACTTATTCCGCTTGAAATTAACTTCATTTTAACTTGCTCGACCACCTGAGCTACAGCCTCGCACCAACCTAATGTTTCTGCTGGAATGAGATAATAGCTGCATTACAATCACAGGCCGCACTAACCCCTGTGCAATAAAAACACTCGAGTGTATCTTTTACATCAATGATTAATCTTAAATGAACTCATAAAGCCATAGGTACATACTCTATATAAATATGAAATTTTCTGTAGGTGGGTTTATGTGTTTTATGATTATATTATATCCCACTCTGGGGACATTAAATTAAAATGTGATGGACTCTTAATGTCACAATTACGCTTGAAAAAGTGCCACATTTTCTTCCCACAGTTGCTGCCCACTGAGCTGTCTGCAGGAAATACTGAACATTGCACTCCTCATTCTTTAAACGGTGCACACTAACGCATCCATGGATCTCTACTACTGCATGAAGTAACTATCTTCACGCAGAGCTGAAGCCACCTTTGTTCATACAGCATTTACTTGTGTATTCCATCACATACCTCCACCACTGCCGACACCAAGAACATCCAGGCTGCTTTTACCTGCTCCAATTCTGCATCAACACAAAAAAAGACCATTCTTATAATTGGAAATAAGGTATTATATATACAGTATATAGTTCAGTTACTATACATTGAGTAACTAAAACAGCCCAACTCTATGGAAACAGGAATGTACAGGCAACTGAGACTGAAGGACCTACACCCTGCAATCAGTTGTGGATTGAATTATAAGTAACTACTATCCCTGTAACAGACTCTGTCGCAATCCATTAAAAGTTTCTCTCTGCATTTAAATCTAATCAATCAAATCTAAGTCAAACAAGGCAAAACTCTGCTATCTTTGAATTTTAAAATGCCATGGTTTTCTAAAATGTCAAATGCTGCTATGGAAAGGGTCTGTTGTAGGAAATTTAATCTCGTTTTGAAAAGATATTCTCTAACTTTTAGAAAGTCATTATCAGACCTCAGTCAAAAGTTTAATGACACCATTCCCTTAATCTGCACAACAAGACATAAACATGCATTACTGGGTCTAGGTAAGAAGAAACAATAGATTTTTTAAAAAGTGCAGCTGTACCTTTTAAATTCTCCTGGAAGGATATTTTGAACACGCTGGAGAATGGCTTCGTGCTCCCTGGACTGCTCAAGGAAAAACTGGAAGCTTTCGACAGAACTCCCTTCATAACAAGTCTGCCTTGCTTCTGTAGCCATGACTGATTCCTGCAATGCATTGCACAAAGTGGTTAGAAAACAAATGAATAGCAACCATTACTAACACATAACGTAGGTCAAAAATCAATGGCATATTGTTGAGTATTATTCAATTACCTCGAATACCTTGGGAGTGACGGCAAAGAGTTGATTATTGCTCTCCCACCCTTTTAAGTTGCAGAGTTGAATTACTCTCCCCTCCCACAGGCGAGCTGGCTTCCTTCCCATGAGCTTTTGTGCATAATCAGACCTTTGCCTTTACATCCATGGATATATTCTAGTGGCTATTTCCAAATCACTGGTACTTCAACACAGGGTTGTCTCAAAGGTATTTTTTTTTAAAATTAATGCATATATATTTCCTGATAATACATTTTAGACTTAGTATTTTGACCAATTAAAATCCAAAACCCTCTGATATGGGGGCAGCATTGAGTTTTATGCTACACCACTAAACGAAACGCAATGTTACTGTGACAGTATCAGTATACTATAATGTCCATAGCCACATCATCAATACAATAAAAACAAGTTATAATATAATCAAAAAATAATTGATCTTTAAACTATTATCTTAATAATAATTAAGATAAGAGTTATTATGCATTGCAGATAAATTAGCTTATTTCAGGGTATTGTTTTTAAAGTATTTTATTTGCAGTAAAACAATATTCTAGGTATATTTGCTCATTAAGAGCAACATGAATTGATTCTGACTCTTCTGTAGTCACCTCACACGCAGGTTTATGTACGTAATCTTTGTGCTTGTACAGATATTAAATATTAATCATCATTTATAGCAGGAAACTGAAAATCAGGCCTAGGTTAAATGGTAATTGGTGCCCAATTTGTGAGGAACATGCATTTGCAGGATGAACATTGCGCTGATGTAAAAGTTGCAAAATTGTATTGGTTCAAGTAAAATAAGAAGCAACAATACCAAACAGCAGAATAGGCTGTTTGTCACTGGTAGAATCATCTCATCTCAAAAATGCATTTTCCCTGCACCATTTAAAAGGAACATAAAAAGCACCTTAGCAGTGGTATATTTCACAAAATCAAACAGTAAAGCATGTATTATGATGTTATAATAAGCATGATTTGCAGGTCACAGAGCTTTATATATTTAAAATACAAAATATGAGTAAATTTTACATTAGAGTTACAGTATAATTGATCACATATACGCACTGTAGAAAAATATATTAACTGAAAGGATTACATTATTGGTTTATGTTTATTTTGCTGTAAAATTCAGAAGAGGCATGTGTAGAAGAGCATTACAGCTAATGCAAGTGAAGATAAAAATCTACGGAGCCTTTGGTGGTGGATAATATTTCCATGATTAAATTCTTACGTTCATGAGAAACCAACTTGAATGTTCTCTGAATTTATAGTAAAAAAAAATGCTGAAAAAAAAAAACTAAAATTCTCTGAGATTATTAAATCATGAATTTATGAGAAAAGAATCTTTAAAAATGTGCTTTTTTTGTCAAGCAGCCACATCACTTCACTTTAAAAGGTTGCATTGGGATCATCATTGCTCATCACAGATACTGTGCTTGCCATGCAATATGCCAGCAGTGGATGACCTAATCAAATTATACTTTGCAATCAGATTTAGCAATAAGGAAATACTCGTGATTTTAGCCCAGAATCAACATATTATCATAAGCATCCGGAATACTATTCTCAGCAGACGATAAGCAATCCACTGAGTTTTCTCTCGTAGCTCTAGTAGAAGCGAGGGCTGTTTTTGAAGGTTTATTGAATCAAAGTCAAACTGAAACAAAGGCACAAACAGTATGTTTCAGATACAAGAGATGCGCATACATTAGAATGAAATTAGCATAGTGATATTCCTGTTTTTTTTTTTTTTTTTTTTACACCATACAAACACAGATGAGAGTAATCTGCAACTAGATCATTTCCTCTGGGAAAAATTTGAAAGGGCTCCAGGAGCTACTGCTAGAGTGTAATAGATAGATGGATGACTTTATTCATCCCTGAAGGGAAATTCAGTTAATGCAATAGTGTAAATGTGTACATTAAGATGAGCTTCTACAGACATTTCAAACAAATGTAAAGCTAGCAAAAACTAACAGTATTTAAACATGTTTATGTAAATGTGGAAAACAGCATTTTTTTCCTACTGCACTGGTCTCCCATTTGAGCTACAGGTGATAAAACTGGTGATACTTCACCATTTCTGTAAGGACTTTCACAAAAGGTTTGGTATAATTTTGTTTCTACAGTAAATATTTTAGAGGCACCGGCAAGTTTAAAACAGAGGTCCATTGTCCTTCTCTTGGAAAATCTTCATATTGAAGTCAATCAGGGGCAGCAAATTCAATAAATCTGTCACATATTTTAAGGTATGATGCAACAAGCTTTGGAACTGAGATTTGGAGTTTTTCTGGCAATCTTTTCTGTAGATCCTTCACTCTCCACCAGGTTGTATGGGGACCATCGGTGGAACAACATTTTCAGGTCTCACCAGGGATGTTTGTAAAGGATTCAAATTATGTAACCACTTTCTGGCATTTGGAGTTATACTATTCTATAATAGGAATTGTGTAACACTAACCGAAGGCATTGCGTTGGTCAAATATGTCCAGGTCATAGTAACTCACTCCACAGCAAGACCTGCACGCACAGAGGAATCTGTATCCCATAACAACAGAATGATACAATGACATGATGCAATCTCACCAAACAGATTTCCTGTTAAAATAAAACATGGGCTTGGTCTGAAACCTTAGTAGACTACTACTACAACCTATAGAGGACATTTTCACAGGATATTGTCTGGGTCACCTGATAGCAGAGTGGGAAATTTTGCATACCATGTAGAAACAAATGCCTTGAGCAGCGAGTCTGATTCTATTTGCTGAGTGTCACTCTCCTTGCTCTCTTTCCCAACATTTCCCATCTATCTCCAGTTTTATCTCTATCAAGGAGTGGTAAAGGAGCATGTGGTTTAAATGAGCCGCCTAAAGACACACATTTCATAAATTAAGCAATTTGATGTTAAAAAGGTAGCCTAGTTTTTAGTGACAATAGGCTTCTTTTGCATTAACTAGGTTACAGATTACAGTAATTATGGTCAGACAGCCCATCTTATTTTCAGACTTCTTATTTAAAATTTGCACGTGCAGCTAAATTTGCTTGTTTTAGGTGCAAGGATGCTCATATTTAGAAAGTTCAGCCTTTTAACGTTTTCGTAGTGTGATGAGCAGTGTTTTTTTGTTTTCCAGGCATAAATTAATGTAAATTGGAATTGATTTTGGTGAGAAGAGGCTTCCATCTGGCCCCTCTGCCATAAAGCCCAGATCAATAGAGTGTTGATGTGATGACGGTTCTCCTCCCGGAAGTTTCTCTCATCTCCAGAGCTCAGCCAGAGTGGCCATGTGATATTGGTCACCTCTGATTGCTCAGCTTGTTTTGGGGCTGGCATTTATAAGGATCCTGGTTGTTCACAATCTTCTTCCATTTCAGAATTACAGAGCCCACTTTGCTTTGGGATCCTTCCCTAGATCTGTGCCTCAACAAAACCACTTTCTGAGCCTTGCAGGAAGTTCCTCTCTCCTCTTGGTTCAGAGTTTGCTTAGATATACGAGACCTTCCTAATCTTGTCTAAGCAATTTTTCACATATGGACTCCAATCATGGTGCAGTAACATCTCAAAGATGATCAAGAGAAATGGTGCCTCTGAGCTAAATTTCCATAGCAGAGGGTCTGAATGCTTACATAAATATGGTGAATATGATGGTTTTCTATAATATTCATGGTGTACTGGTCTTGAGATGTTTTTGTATATGTATGTAACAAGGATTACAATTTTTATGGTATCACAGCCAGCCCGCACCAAATATACGCATTCAATCTGAAAGCAACTTGTTTAAACAAATTCAATCAAATTACAGCTATTTGGGTAAGAACACTCCCTGCTTCTGTGCTATGAATAAATGGTTGTCTAAGCAGATTTTCCAACCACGGTACGAGTTAGATCATTCGCTGATTGCTAGTAAGTGTTGACGTGTTTGTCCATATATGTCTATGATCATCAATAGATCATCAAATTCTCCAAATAGGGGCCTGCATCATCTGCTGGAAGTGACATTTAAATTAGTCCAGTAGCCTCAGCAATTGGCTAAATAAGAAAAACTAGGCTGATCTACATTGAGTATTCTACATTCTTTCTTGAGACAAGAAAACCTCCGTGGTGCAAGCGTTAACTGTGTAAAGGGTTCGTTCCCAACACTAGTGCAGTGTAACAAAATAGGATTAAACCAGATTCAGCGCATGATCAACAGATTCAGCTCGTGATCCAGCTCGTCTCGTGATAGGCCAGACTCTCAAGGACCACATGAAGATTGGCTAACAGCTTTTGCAAATGGTTTATAATTATGAATGGTGTAGTGAATGGTTAACAGCTCGTTTGGTATCTTTTTCCTTTATAGTTAACCATTTATAACACGGTTCTCTTCCCTAGTTCTATTTAAGAGCGTGGCCTTACAATTTGAGTGCATGATTTTTTGATTTCACGTCCAGATTGTCATTTTTCTGCTTAAACGCTTAAAGTGAGCTTGCACAAAGATTTTACTACGTGTACTACTCGTGTTCATGATGCTACTGAGCATTTGTCAAATGTCTGCTCTCAGATTGGATATTGTTTGCAACAAACCTGTGGGAAACCTTAACCAATAGAACGCCACACTGTAAAAAAATAAAAATTGAAAGGCAACAAATTTTGATTAAATTTAAGGCAAATAAACTAAATAGTTTAAATTTAGTTTTTGAGTTGTCTCAACTCTGAGTTCTACATTTTTGTGAACTCCACAGTAAGTTCTAACTAACTAACTAATTTTAGACTGTAATATTTTTTTTAAGTCTTACTTCTGGACTATGGTCTTCAAGCATCTGCTGACCCTGCTTCATCAGTTGGCATGGCAACCATTTGGCATCCCGCTTCCCGCTATTCCCAAACACTTCCACTTTCCTATAATACAGTTCACAGTCGACTGTGGAATATTTAGGAAGCCCGATTCTAATTGTTTGGATGGGCGAGCTAAAACTTTAGCCAATATTGTGTATTTGCCTGTGATTTGCATCGACAAGCTTATGTCAAAGGTTAAGTATTAACAATTCACCATCATTTTTTTTTGGAGCATACAACTCTCCCGATTACTTGCGCTAACTTATTGTCATCTGAAAGTATATTATTGTCTTAAATGTCAATAATTTATATTACACTTTATCATGTTTTTCCAGCATAAATTACTGTTTTAGCCCAAAACATACAACATGGCTTTTGCAGTGTGAGTGTTGTGTTGAACCATGAAATGATCCCAGTCTCCTTGCAGGTGCGTTCACTTCCCAAAAGTCACTCTTTAGTGGAGTTTACACACATCCTACAGGATTTCATTAAATGTACTTCCTTTGCTTTTGAAATAAAAGGACAGTTAATAATGCCTCTGTATTTTTCTCTTACTATTATAGCTACGTAGAACATAGAGAGTTAGAATGTTGTAAAAAACAATCCATGTTAATGTTACTTCCATATTAATTTATTGATCCCACAATAATAAATCCAGCATAACCCCATTGGGAGGTAGGAGTTAAAGAGATAAACAGTAACCATACAGGACACTGTAAAACTTGGATTTCACACAGAAATGTGAAGCTCGGTGCTTGTTGTATTCACAGCAGCTTTCAGTGCTTGAGCAATATATAATCAAACATAATATCTTTGAAGTCACGTTTATTTTACTGAAAACATCTCAGGCTGTGACATGCTGTCATCTGTTTTGTAAGTGGATGGTTCATGTGATAGTATTTTGATTAGTAGTTTTATCCTTCACAGGAATAGAAAAACAGTCATTCTGGGGTGTTGTTATAGATAAAGGAGGATATTATGGATCATAAAATGAACATGTTCTAAACATGATCCATGAACCAAAATTTGTTTAAAGAAGAAGAAGTCTTCATGTCCACAGGGAGACAGGGAAGGTGAGGGAAGACACTTGACAAATGCAGAGAAGCGCGGGTGCGAGGAGAAGGGTTTAAGCTGGAATGCAGGAAATCAGCGCGAGCAACAAAATATCAGAGTGCAGTGTATAATTTGAGCAGAAGCGCAGCTAATCTAAGACCAAGCAGGAGCCATATGAGGACAGGGTTGGAAGAGGGGACAAAAATGACACAATCTGAACGTGAAATTAATGAGTAACACTGTCAAATTGAAATGTGGTCCTCTGGAATAAGGGCTCCATACGAGTCGCTTTATAAGAACAATGTCTGAGTTGCCAGGTTGGGAAAAAACACTTAAAACTTACTTTTTTACATTTTTTTTTTTTTTTACATTCTCCTCTCTCTCACCCCTGTATATTACAGTTACTGATGGCGCCCTGAAGATGGTGCCAATGCATCAGCCAGAAACCAGAAATAACTATTCTGACTGGAGATACACGCTGTGCTGCAGCTGCTGCTGTGCTGCTTGTGCTTATCTGACCGATATATATTGCTTTTATATTTATACGCTCACAACTCAGGTTGTTAGGATGAAAAGACATTTAGAAGAATTTAATTTTAGTCGCGTAGAGTTACGACATTCAGAAAAAAAAAAATCCCACTTGCACTTGACTCGTTGGTTGATAAGTTTATTGTTATGTGGTCGGGAACATAACCAGCTCTTTTGTCAGCAAATTTAACCCCAATTTTTTTAAGCCTCTTATTCCAAAACCCTTCTGTCTGAGAACTATTTCTGTTGTTCAAACCATAGGTTCTACTGCAGTAATACGTAGGTAGTTTTAGTGAGTTATATAGAAATTTGACTAGCTGTTTTTAGCATTAATTTATAATAAAACAGAAAAACAGTACACATGTCCACAGATAATTTGTCTAGTCTTGTTCTCTCGATGCACAGCACAGTTACAAACGTCCAACACTGGCAAAGACATATAAACAGGGCGTGCAGCTTAATCTCCATTGGAAAGTAAATGTACAATTTTTTTTCTACTTCTTTTTTTCTACTTCTTTTTTAGCAATATAATCAAATTGGAGCTGCAGAGTAATAGGGTTAGTAGCGCGCCTGCCAACTAAAGCACATTAAAAAATGATACGATTGCAAAATCTACAATTTTAGCAATTTGATTAAAACTGACACAAACCTCAAATTTAGGGAGAAATCGGCGTAATCATAGGCAATAAAACAAAGTGGATTTAGAAAGGAAAACAGTGAAGTCATTTTTATTTTGCACGGGTATAGATGATTATATAGGATTAATAAATAATACAAGTATCAAGTGTTCGCAAAGAAAATACAGTTTATGGTCAAAATTAATACTGACGAGTCCTGATTGTCAATGATTTGTTCCATAGACATAAAGTGTGTTGAATCACATTGTTTTAAAACTATTTTGACAATCACATTGGTGATCTATTGTGAGTTTTCAGAGTCATGATGTCCACAGCCTGTCTTTAACCGAGCGAATCGAGGACTATCACCCCGAGGTTGTTGTTGAAGATGACTTTCCCGTCGGACTCCACGCTACAATCCGGGTGCCGGAGTAAGTCCAGGACGCCGGCCTTCAACTCGGGGGAGGCCGTCTTGCTGAAGTGCAGCACCTCGGTCAGAAAGTCGAGCAGCAGCTCCCCCCTCTCGTCCCCCTCGCTGAAACACTCGGTGATGTCCATGTGAGACGGCAGCTCGTAGCTCTCGTAGCTCACCCCCGAAGCGTCCAGGAAGCTTCGGATGTCTCCGGTGGTCACGCACTGGCTTATTTCTTTGTTGGAGAGCTGGCTCCCGTAGGTCCGCCACAGCTTCCCCCAGCCACTCTCGCCTGGAAATAAAACGGCTTGAAGATAAGACGCGAGTCCAGAATCTTTCCCCTATTCGCCAGTTTCATTCCTGTGTCCGATCTCATGAGATGTATCATGATGGATCAGGAACATTTTACTGTAAGTTACCAAATAATAGCTAGGCGGATCAGGAGATTAATTAAGATAAGATAAGATAAGATAAGATAAAACTTTATTGATCCCACAACGGGGACATTTGTGTGTTACTGCAGCGTTACAGATAAAGAGAAGAAAATAAAGTTGAAGAAGATAAAAAAAAAAAATATATAAAAAAAAAAAAACAAAAAAAACACACAACACAATGTACAAATTCGCAGAATTTGTTGATCCGCATACACAGTATGCATTATCGACATAGAATGGAGAGAAAATGCTAATAAATAGTAGGAAAAAAAGTATGCATAAGCAAGGCATATATACATACACATACACACATATATGTGCATATATATATGGACATACATATCCACGCACATACCCACATGTACACATACATAGCTAATGCACACTTAAGGTGCAGGGTGTGTGTGAAGAGAAAAAAAAAGTGACCAGTGAAATTCCTTCCTGACAAAAATATTGCTGACTAAAATTGGAAAAATATAGTAATTTCTTTTAATAAACCAGTATGACTACTGTGTAACATACATTTTTCAAAAGTAAGAGTACAGTGCTCTCCTGAGTTTTCCATTGCGTATTTTATTTTGCACCAAAAAAATATTTTTTTTAGCTGCACCGAAGCCAGGCCGATCGACATTTAGTCATTTAAAAACAACAGTGTAAGGAAAAGGAAAAAAGAGGAGAAAAATCGACCGTGTCAGTGGTCACGTGTTTCTTTAACTGGGTAAGAGAAAACTTTGACCTACTGGTGAGGGTCAAGTCGGAGGATCATTAACATCAGTAGGATCATTTCTCTGGGATAACAGGAATGCTTGTACTGAATCACATGGCAAGCCAAACAATATTTTAGATATTTTAGTCATTTTGCATGGTTTGTGTAAATATCAAATTTATACGCTTTCTTCATGGCAATGAATACAGATATTCTCCTAGTAAAAGAAGTACACAAAAATAGGTTCAAAGAGCGCCATCTTTATATATACCAGATATATGCCAGTGCCAGAGGGTTTTTCCTTGTGTTTGTTTTCACTGAGATGCATAAAACAGGTTTTCATCCCTTTAGGGGTGTACAATCAATAAGTACACTGACTATATATAGCATGAATAACCTCATCTCACACCCCGCACACATCAGAGAGAAGAAAAAGATCAAATGTCTCCGCGATTTCCAGATTAGATCCATCCACTTACCAGACACGAGAATAATCAGGAGCTTTCCTTTCTTGTCGAGGAGACTCCGGAAGAAGCTGATGGTTGCTCCGGGATCTTTCACGTAGTACAGCATCTGTCGATTTCATCACAGATAATGAGCTGGTAACTAGATTCGTAGAGCGCCTAATTATAACGCGATGGTAGACAGATGTTCTAATGGGATTAATTGCAGCGGAGCGTCGGCGAATACACGATGGCCTAGATGTGTCAGAATTTACGGTTTTGCGGGGGCCAAAAAAGCGCAGAAGTGTCAGCAACGCCGACCTGTATCATGTGAATGAAGTCGGCCTTCTTCGTCATCTTCTGCTCCTTCCAGTGCTTCTCGAACTCACTGGCGGTCATTTTGTTCCAGGTAAAGGTGATGTAATCTAAATCTGGTTTCTGTGCCACCAGAACTATTAATGGACACAAAATGCACAGTTACAGAAGGTCATGACAAATCAATGTATTATTTACAAAATAATAATACTGGGTCCATAATCAGAATTTATTATTAATAATGTACTTTTCCCTGAATTTCATGTGTTTGTATTTAAAAAAAAAAAAAAAAAGTATTATAGAGTGATAACACAAAGTGAGATTTTGCTGTCTACCCTGGCTATTTTCTTCTAAGGCCCCCCTATATTTGCAGTTGATGCTCTTGACATTGTTGGGAAGAAGATAGCTGAAATTTCTTTTTCGACAGAGCCTCGAACCGAACGGCTGCAAAAAAACATGTGACGAAAACCACAGAAGAAAAGTTGCACAAAAGGACGGAGAGTGAGGTTTAGAGTTATATATATATTTTTTCATTTTCTAAAGCATGTGTTCAAAGAGATGTGACAGCAGGCTTATGTTGTCTTGCTGTACAGACTGTGAAAGCCCCCTGAGGCAGGCTGCGATTTGTGATGTCGGGCTATACAAATACAATAGATTCGAAAAATCGACGTTTTTACGCCGGGACTTTCGAACGTTAAGTGGTTGTAGAGCTGGGGTTCGTGGGTCCCTTGGTTGTTGAATAAAAACTGCGATGATAAAACCGACCCAGCCGCGGCCTTTTTGTGAACTGCTCATTCAAAAGAATCAAGCACGAGCAGGTCTCACAAAAGATCCAGACTTAGATTATATGACATCTGAAAACACTAATTCTATCCAAGATTAAGGTGGGCACAGCACAAACACAAATTGCAGATAATATTTCTAATACTAAACTTTTTTCTGCATTTCTTTCCAAAATAAATAATTTTAATGAAGCACTATATAATTAAAATCTATTATTATTATTACTACAAGGTGCTTTGTAGGCTAAAACAGAAATTATGAAAGTGTTAAAAGCAAAAAACAATATGAATAACAATAAAAAATAAATAAAGACATGCAAGAAAAATAATAAAACAAAGTAATAGTAAAAGTAACAATAAAACAGAGACGGATCACAGAAAGACCGGGCTATAACAGACAGATTTTGCCCTCCTAGTTTCCTCTGAAAGGTTGTTCTAAAGCCTTGGGGCCCTTAAGTTAAACACCCAAGCGCCTTTGCTTCTAGTCTGGATTTAGGAACCTCCGGCAGAGCTGTATTCAAGGACCCCAGAGCTCGTGTTAGCACATGGGAAGTTAAACGTTTCACAATATAGCTCGGGGCCGAACCATTCTGGGCTTTAAAAGGGCTAAGTAAGTTTTTAATTTGAGTCTAAGGTCATGGATCTCACTATCCCTCTCTATTCACCGTATGTTTTTAACAGCAGCTAATACTACACCTCTGTGGACAGCTATGTGTTTTAGGAGAACCAGAACCGGTTGTGCAGTTAGGCATCGCCATAATAACTGGTACAAAAGAAAAGTTCATGTGTAGCAGGAATGTTTTGACAATTCCTAACAACATTCTCACTTATTCAAGCATTTGAAGAATCAATTCTAAATGAAAAGTATCTTCAGTTGAATACAATTTTGACACGCTAAGGTAAAACAGGGTATCATCTGCATAAAAACAGAATCAGATGTGTGTAATCTAACAAGATGTCCTAAAAGCAGCAAGTAATCATGAACCGGATGGATAATTGCTGGCTTGAACTCTTAATGGACAACCACCCTACTAACAAATGTTTAACTCTATCATTTACATATCAGTAAAACCCCATAGCTGCTTTTAAAACGTGTTCTCGGAATTTGAAGAAAATGCAATCAAAAGAAACAAATTTGCCGTTGAACTGAATATTGAGACACATTTTGTAGACAGAGCCAGCACAAATGTGTGGTATATAGGAGAAGTGAGTGCATGTAAGTGTACCTCTGTAGTTGTGTAGCTGCTGGCTGCTCGGCTCCACCACCTCATTATCCACTGTCACCCGTGGGTGCTTCAGCTGGAGCTCAGAGAACATCTCTAGGTCAATCTCACCTAAAGGCATCAGCACAGACTTTTTTTTTGTTGTTTTGAAAGCCACCTATTAAATTTGACCTACTTTCCCCACAGTACCAAACCATTCGAACGTGTTCAGGCACAATAGGAGAGCGACACCCGTTCCTACAACCGGCATATTATCACAATTCTCCGATTTTAACTCACCGCCGATTTCAGCCGAAAAAACATCTGAGGCTCCCCCTCAATTTAGCAGGGAACAATGCATTTTGTTTTGCAGTGAGTAACCTCAGAAAACAGAGCAGCCATTATCACAATGATATTTATTTCAAGTTCATTTGAGCACAAGCAAGTGTTTTTTTTTTTTAGGATGACAATTTGCCATGTATAAAGAAGTATATTCAAATAGTCATCCAAATGGGTTTTATAGTCCATTAGAGAATTTATAACACTGCTCTATTACAATACTGACATGACAGTTCATGAAAATGAAAAGGATTATCTTTGACTCAACTAAATGGTTATAGTGCTCATTGGCAAGTGGCAATTCTGCTCAGGAAACTAATTCACCTTGGTGTTTCACACCGGGTTAGAAACATCCGTCGCAGTAAAACCACGAACCGTTAAGGTCACTTTGTCTAAAAACGTAGGTTAAAGATTAATCTGACAACTGGACAGATAAATACAAACTCTTGACAGTGATAATAGGGGCAAAGGTTTTTACTGCTGCGGCCATAAATGACAACGCCGCGATGGGGACGGCGGCGGCAGGCCGATTTAACAAAGTCTCCTCACCTTCGCTGTCCACCGCAGAGGTCTGGGCTATTTACTGCTTTGCACGAAGAGCTAAGATAAGTTCAGCAGTGAAAGTGTCTTAAAAGTCTTACCGGCACCACTGCCGACTCCAATGACATTCAGATGGGACTTTCCATCTCCAATGCTGAGGGCAAAGCAGAAAAAAATGGAAAGGCAAAAGAAATGTCACATCCTCCAACCTGCTAAATATTACTTTTTTTTGGTTTGTAAGTGTCAATTCTGCCCGACACTTAAGGGAACGTGCGATCTTCTGATTTCTCTCCGGCGGCGAGGCTCTGATTGCTGCTATGGCACATTCGCCCGTTTGCCGTCTGATTTTTAATAACACTATTAGCACTTTTACTTAACTTGTGAATTACATCTGCCCGGATTTGTCTGGGATCTCGCTTCTTAGCCATAGGGAGCAGTTTAGTTCCCTGCAGCACGGAAACTCGCTCCCTACGGCTTCGAGCTCGACGTGCTGCAGCCAAAAAAAATGTACAGTAGGAAGAGTTTCTTTGATGACTCATTGTCATTCACGATCACGCACGCAATGTTTAACTAGTTAATCTATGCACATTTGTGTAGTGCAGTTATTTGCTTTTGCATTGTTTACATATTTACATATTCTCTTTGGAAATTGGGAAGAGTTTATTAATCTGACATTTTAATGTGCATGTGGGTTAATCCCCACATGGTAAAATTCTCCCGTGTTCTTCAGAATCTTTTTTTTTTCTTCTTCTGTATGGTAACAAATTGACAGGATTAAATGGATGATGAATATGGGACAATGCCAAAACTGTCATGTGGTGTAATGTGGCAATGTATGTGAATGAGAGATGGTGTAACCCGGGACACATTACTGTGAAGGAGCAGCGCTGTACCAAAGACATTGAACTGTTAGCGGTTAGCGCTCGGCCATATCACCTGGCCCGGGAGTTCTCGCATGTTATCGTGTTAACTGTTTACATCCCACCATCGGCAGATGCTAAGGTAGCCTGCGAGGACATCCACACCACCGTCTCTCAGTTACAGACGGCACATCCACAGTCCCTCATTATTATCTCTGGGGACTTCAATCATGCCTCACTCTCCACCACTTTCCCTAACTTCACCCAGTATGTTGACTGCCATACCAGGGACAATAAAACTCTGGACTTGCTGTTTGCCAACACAAAGGAGGCTTACAGCTCATCACCCCTCCCCCCACTTGGCTGTTCAGACCACAACCTGGTCATCCTCCAACCCACCTACATCCCCCTAGTGAGGAAGACCCCTCCCACCAAGAAGGTGATCAGGCTGTGGTCTGAGGACTGCAGTGAGGCCCTGAGAGACTGCTTTGAATGTACAGACTGGCAGGAACTCTGCAGGCCACACGGTGAGGACATCGACAGCCTCACCCACTGCATCACGGACTACATCAACTTCTGTGTGGAGAACACTGTGCCGACCAAGAAGGTATGGTGTTTCTCCAACAACAAACCATGGGTGTCCCCAGAGTTGAAGGCCCTGCTTAATGAAAAGAAGAGGGCCTTCTGGTCGGGGGACAAAGTGGAACTGAGGAGAGTGCAGAGGGAACTAAAATATAAAATCAGGAGTGACAAGGAGAGTTACAGGAGGAAGATGGAGGAGCAGCTCCAATCAAACAATGTCCGAGAGGTCTGGAGAAGCATGAACAAGATCTCTGGTCACCTCAAGGACAATGGAGGAGCAGCAGTGTCCACCGACCGGGGGTGGGCCAATGAATTGAATCTGTTTTTTAATAGATTCGATTCTGGACCAACAACCTCCCCCACCCCCCAGCTTCCATCAACCCCCCTCCGTGTGCTGTCCCCCCCCTCTCCCCCCTCTTCTGGCGCTGTGCTGTTGCCAGGTTCACTCTCCTCGTTCCATCCCACCACACCCCCTTTACACCTACCCACATCAAAGCCAGCCCCACCCCCCACCCCATTACACCTACCAACAACAAAGCCAGCCCTTCCCCCCACCCCGGACCAGCCACAGATCTGCCTCACAGCTGATCAGGTGAGAAGTCAGCTAAAGAGGACAAAGGTCAGGAAGGCAGCAGGTCCAGATGGAATCAGCTCCAGATTGCTCAGGGACTGTGCAGACCAGCTTTGTCAGGTGGTCCTGCACATCTTTAACCTGAGTCTGAACCTGGAGAGGGTTCCTGAACTGTGGAAGACTTCCTGCGTAGTTCCAGTGCCTAAGATCGCACGGCCCAGGGAGCCCAACCACTACAGACCTGTAGCCCTGACTTCTCACCTGATGAAGGCCTTGGAGAGGCTCATTCTGCACCACCTTCGCCCACTGGTGAGCTCAGCACTAGACCCTCTGCAGTTCGCCTACCGGCCCGGCATCAGTGTGGATGACGCTGTCATCTATCTGCTGCACCGATCTCTCTCCCACCTGGAACAAGCGGCGAGCACGGTGAGGATCATGTTTTTTGACTTCTCCAGTGCTTTTAACACCATCCAGCCTGCACTGCTGAAAGGGAAGCTGGAGGGAGCCGGAGTGGATGAGCAGCTGACGGCCTGGACCATCGACTACCTCACCAACAGACCACAGTATGTCAGGCTTCATGACTGTGTGTCTGAGGTGGTAGTCAGCAGCACGGGGGCGCCACAGGGTACAGTGCTCTCACCCTTTCTGTTTAGTCTGTACACCTCAGACTTCACCTACAACTCGGACAACTGCCACCTACAGAAGTTCTCAGATGATACGGCCATCATCGGGTGTGTATCAGATGGGAACGACCAGGAGTACAGGGGGGTCATCAATGACTTTGTCAGCTGGTGTGAGATCAACGCTCTCCAAATCAACGCCAGCAAGACAAAGGAGATGGTTGTGGACTTCAGGAGGAAGTCCCTCCCCACCACACCGGTGAGCATCCAGGGAAAAGACATTGAGACAGTGGTCTCTTACAAATACCTGGGTGTTCACCTGAACAATAAACTGGACTGGACCACTAACACTGATGTCCTGTACAAGAAGGGCCAGAGTCGACTTCACCTGCTGAGGAGACTAAGGTCCTTTGGTGTGTGCAGGACTCTGTTGAAGACCTTCTACGACTCCGTCGTAGCATCTGCCCTGTTCTACGCAGTAGTCTGCTGGGGGGGCGGATGCTCAGACGGGGACAGGAGGAAAATTGACAAACTGGTACGGAAGTCAAGCTCTGTACTGGGATGTCCTCTGGAGTCGGTGGTGGTGGTGGGAGAGAGGAGGATGTTGGCAAAGCTGACATCCATCATGGACAACCCCCATCACCCTCTGCATGGGGTAGTGGGTGCGCTAAGCAGCTCCTTCAGCCAGAGACTTAAACACCCTCGCTGCAAGAAGGAGCGCTTTCGCAGATCATTCATCCCGACAGCAATAAGACTCTATAACATAACATAAACATAAACCTCACTGTAGTCACTGTCACTTTTTCACTGGTCACTTTTTTCTCTTCAAACACACCCTGCACCTTAAGTGTGCATTAGCTATGTATGTGTACATGCGGGTATGTGCGTGGATATGTATGTCCATATATATATATGCAAATATGTGTGTATGTGTATGTATGTAGGTATGTACGTCCATGTATGTATGTATATATGCTTTGCATACTTTTTCTTTTTCTTACTATTTATTAGCATTTTCTCTCCATTCTGTCAATAATGCATACTGTGTATGCGGATTAACAAATTCTGCGAATTTGTACATTGTGTTGTGTGTTTTTTTTTATTTTTTATAGTTTTTTTATCTTCTTCAACTTTATTTTACTTTTTCTTTTTCTTTATCTGTAACGCTGCAGTAACACACAAATTTCCCCGTTGTGGGATCAATAAAGTTTTATCTATTCTATCTATTCTATTCTATCTAATCCTCAAAACCTGATGCCTGTAGTTTTAACCGCCTTAAAAAAGGGTTATTAAAAAATAACATGCTATCAACTAAGTTTAGATTATAGATTTATCATTCTTTTTTTTTTTGTGTCAAAAATTGGAACAAAATTGTGGTTATAATTAGTGATGCACGATATATCGGCCAACCGATATATATCGGCCGATATGTCACGTTTTTTAACTTATCGGTATCGGTCCGATATCAACAAATTCTGGCCGATATGTCAACAATGTGCAGAGTTAAACCGCTACAGTTAGTTGGGTCACTGTCTGCGTGTCTCTCGGCGACGCGCTAAGCTAAGCTAGCTGGTCCTAGCGGGCTCCTCCGTCACATCGCATCGCCCGAAAAGACAAAAAAAATGCGCGGAACGTTGCTCCGGGTGTCGGACGCCGTCCTGCCGCCTTCTCATCGGCGGCCGCGGAGGAGGCCGCTGTCTTTTCGGGCGATGCGATGTGACGGAGGAGCTTAGCGCGTCGCCGAGAGACACGCAGACAGTGACCCAACTAACTGTAGCGGTTCCTCCTAGCGGGCTCCTCCGTCACATCGCATCGCCCGAAAAGACAAAAAAATGCGCGGAGCGTTGCTCCTGGGTGTTGGACGCCGTCCTGCCGCCTCCTCCGCCGCGGCCGCCGACGTCGCCGCCTTCGCGGAGCTCCATCGGGTCCGCTCCGCCGTACTTCCTCTAACCACATGACAGAGTTTTACAGTGAGCCTTCCTTTAAATAAAGAGCACTGTTGTGCTTTTTCAAATGTACAGTGTTTTTTCTGGTCTGTACTAAATTTGTGACACTACAGAAAACTTTTTCTCTACATATATCGATATCGGCAAATATCGGTATCGGCAGTGACTTCCGATATGTATATCGGATATCGATATCGGCCGAAATTTTCACATCGGTGCATCCCTAGTTATAATACTATAATACAAATGGACCTTTAAATGACAAGAAACCATCATGAACACAAAATTTACATTTTAAGAGACCCGATGAATGCTTCTTAAAACTGTTTTTCACTTTCTCATCGTACAAACTTTGATTTGTCACTGACCCATGTACCTATTTGCTCTTACTCTAGGAAAATAATATTTTTTTATATTATATTTTATATTATTTTCTCTCTTCTGAAGAATTTAGAATAGTTAAAGGCAATATGGGCTGTATTCAGCATTATTAATATAACACTTAGACCTTCTTATAATGGAAAAAAGTTTCTTCTCTCCCCTCTCAAAGGTTATGATAATGTGGTTAATCAGCAACCATTATCTTATATGTTCACAAGGTTCAGAGCAACTACTTTCAGATAATCCTGATATCTTAGAGATTTAATGAATTGTGTAACAGTATTTTGGTTGATATTATGTTTGTTCATACACAGACCAGAAAGGCAGTCGGGGAGGACAATCCTTGGCCAAGGTTGTTATGGATATAGGGGAAAACTTTTAATTGCATCGTTCTCTGGCATTTAGAATTAAGTGAGATTACGGTAAATCAGAAAAAAAGTCACAATATCTTGAAACGTGAGAGTTGCACCCAAACATTTTTTAGACTATACATGGCCCCATGTGAATGGAAGTAACATTGTTTGACATAGGACAATGTTGTCTTCATCCTGATGTATAAATCATCCATGACAAATGGAAAGAGTTTGGAAGCCTGAGTAGGTGATGTCACCTCATGGGTTTTCAGCTGTAACTCAGTGATAGCCACTAAAAAGCACTAAAACAACTGATGCACAAATTTCATATGTCGGATCTGCCTCCAAATTTAATGGATTCGTCCTTGGCTGGTTCTCTGACGTGCCACCAAATTTCACAAAAATTGGTGCAGTAGTTTTTTTTATTTTTTTTATCTGTAATCCTGCTTACATTTAAACACACAGCACCAATAACAGTACCTTCTTATCAAAGGTAACGACATAATAAAACCATTTTTTAAATAAGAATTAAGCTGTCAGCCACTTCACAACATATATATCTGTCATTTTGTGTTACAGCTGTAGCTGTACTTCAATAACAGGAAGACCAGGACAACAATGCTTAGACTGCTCCTCTTTTGTATTTCTCTTCGCTGGCTCTATCAATGGTAACAACTGTACTATTTATGATTTATTCCATTGTCGACAGCATTGTCAGTGTGTCATCATTCATAAAATGAGTGTGTGTGTGTAGATTACCTCGCCAGTATATCTGGCAGGATATTGTGGATGAAGTCCTGCATACACTGATGTTCGGAGGAACGCTCCAGAAAAAGCTTGAAGGATTCCTGGTACCTGTTATCATCATGTACCAAACACTTCAACTGGGACGCCATGGCAAATAATCTGGCCAAAAAAAGGAGGAAATATCATCAAAAACATCTAGAATGATCCTCACCAAAAAATGGGCATATATGTTCTACAAAGCGTTTAAAGTTGGCCCTCACTCTGCAGAAACCAAGGAGGGGATCAGTGGCAGTAGCAAGAACAGACAAATCACCCCAACTATGAAACTATGATAACAATTATTCCTTTATGTTTTATATGCAATAAATATAAAATACAAAAAAAAAAAAAAACGCCTATGCGACCGATATTGATCCTTAGCGGCTGTATAACAGCTGCTACCTGGAACTATGAGATTAATAAATTGCTTTAACAAAGCTTTGTCCACATGGTGGCAAACAAATTTAGCATAATGAAGATAACACCGCTGTTTGCCCTTTTGAACTATGTGATAATTTGTTTGCATTACTACTTTGTTATCACCGTTTGCTCTAGTCTGACCTTTCCACATATTTTATCCAATTTATTTATTTAGAGGTCGTGACCAGCCAGTCAAACCAGTTTTACATATGTGACGACTAACCTTGCACACGCTTACAAAATTGGGACAAGAGTTCATCCAATCTACTTTTTTTAACAACTACAGTTTATATAAACTCTGCCCACATGTTTGCAGTCCAATCAAATGTGAGGTATTCTGATTTTTAAATCCCTCTCATAACTGATGCTGCCTTCAAGTGTCCACTTATGAAGTAAAAATTATAAAGTGAACCATGGCGGACACATCATGGTATTTTTAAAAAATAAAATAAATGGATATGTAATTAAAATCATGTAAATCATGCCAAAGCATTATGTAGATTACACACTAAAAGCAGCAGAGAATGTTTAACGGAATTCTCGCCGTTCACGACGCCTTCGCTGCCCTCCGCCACGTTGAAAGGTCGAAATCTATCTCATCTCATCAACTGCTGTATCATAAAAACCTTCCATCTTTCCATTGGGAATTACAACTTGAGTGGCTGTTCGTGTACAATTTTCATGTCGGGTTTTTGGCATTTACGATAATTACCATAGGACATGAAGACACATTGAAATTATTCGCTTCAGTGGGAAATACGTCGAAAATACACCATAACTTCCACCGCGTTTGAGCCTTCAAACTAGTCTAAAAAAATTATAAGTGTTCAAAAAGATTAAAAAAGGATAATAACTTGATGTCCTTGAAACCTAACTTTTTTTTGTATGCAATCGGGCATATATATATGCAAAACAAGTCATAGCACTGTAGGCTGTTGCTGGAATGCTGAGCATTTAGGCTCATACTGTAGTGACTTTACTGTTAATTTGTATATGTATCATGCAATTTATGCACTGCTTATTAATTCGAATGGATCAAAACATAAGTCTCCTTTTGCAAATGACATTTTTCAGGCATTACACATGATCAGAGTGGCTGAAGCCAGGATTCCAGGAAGCCTGGAATAAGCAGAGGACTTCTATTTTGAAGAGGAAAAAAAAAAGTATATTTAATCTAAGTGTGCTGACTCAGTATGGATCATATTAAAGGAGAGAAGCTGATCTACAGGTGGATACATGTTCAAAAGTCAGATTCTGTCACCTGCTTCTGCTTTCGATCATAAACGTACATACATCACATTTAACGTATCAATCGGTGCAGAGCAATTCGCAGAAAGCTCAACATTTCCGCACATTTCCTCTGCTCCAATGTCGTAATTCTTACACAATAGCTGCACATGGATATGTAAGAAAAAGTGCCGCCGCCTCGCTGTTTACCGTGGACCACAAACAGGTTTCCTGTAGGGAAACGAGTTCGAGCCCCGCGCGGCGCAGCGCCTTTTTTTTTTTTTAAACACGGCACGTGCGCATAGCTGCGTTCATAACGGAGCTGTTCATTTGAAGCGGAGACGACGTCGAGGCGAACGTTGTGTCACTTACACGTTTGCGCGTCCTGGAGCGATCAGCAGGGCTGCGGTGAGGAGCGGATGAAACCCTCCCACCGCTGTGACAGCTTCCCGCTGCCTCGAGGAGACCGGAAGCTGACGCGAGGAGGCCGGAAGCTGGAGGAGAGAGAAACACCAAGTAAGTAAAAGTTTGAATATTCTGAGAATAACCTTGTATTATGAAAATTAAATCTAAATATTATGAGAAGTTGAAAGTTTTAATATTAACAAAATTAGGTATTAATATTCTGAGAATAATGTCTTAATATTACAAAAATAACACCAAGAGTGTTAATATTCTACAGATGACATCTTATTACAAAATAAAGTCTAAATATTGTAAAAATAACGTTTTAATATTACAAAAAAGGTCTTATTATAAGAAGAAGAACATCTTGATTTGCCTTACATAATTCTATGAGAATACAAGAAAACCATATTAAAATGAGTAACATGGAGCATCTTGTAAAGTTATACTTTAGTGTCAGTTTCACAAATAAAATACTTCATCTTTTGACCAGCAGCACCGGATTATTATTAGTATCAAGACTATGAAATGGTTGAAATGTGATGTTATTCTCATACTATATATTAAACACAATTTTTAACCCCAGTTAAACGATGTGGGGGACACGGTTTTGTGTTACGCATGAGGAAGAGACGTAGGAAATGATTATTGTAAGCATAAGGTTCCTTACAGTTAAATCATAAAAAGTGACCTGGTACTTAGCGTGATAGTATTTGTCGGTTCACATCTGCTTGTCTGACCAACCAATTGCATAGCGACACATCCTACCTATCAGCCTATCATTTCAGAAAAGTCTGTTTTAAAAGTATCTTTCCCTTCTCTAATGTATCTGCAGAGCTGCAAGGATGAAGCTCCTTTTCGTCCCTAGATATCCCCTTCACCCAAGCACCAAAGACTTTTAATTCACATTTAATCTTGTAATAAACAATGTTCTCATTCACATCTCTCCTGGTTGAAATAATATGGAAATACCATAAAGGCTATAACAAGGACTGATGCCCCAGAGGAGACTAAATTTACTATAAGGTAAAGTGTTTCCCACAGGCATGCCAGTGAAGTTTCATGTTTAAAATTGATGCGTGATGCTTGTGCGAATCTTTCCAGGACTCTATCAATTATGAATCCTCAGGAGTAAATATTACATGCAGGCTTCTGGGAAATTCTTACTAATTGTAAATGTTATGCTAGGCTGTTATCAACTTTCACATGAGAGCTGGCGCGACAGAATGCACTAAGGCAATAAGGTGTCTGTCAGTCACTATATATATATATATACATATATATATACATATATATATACATATACATATACATATACATATATATATATATATATATATATATATATATATATATATGGAATTATTTATGGAATTAACCCATAAACGTTTATGCTGTAACTACTACGTAGTAACAACTACGGGACTAACGGTACTAACATGCTTGACACATGATCTGATCATCATCTGAAATTTCTATTTCTCAAAGATACATAAAAGTACTACACGTCTGCATCAGCAGTTTATATTTGAGGAGAATTTTTTAGAAAATCTGACCATAACATGCAAGTAGACAGAAATTTGAGCTGTGATACATGATAATTTGTAGTGCATGCACATCTACTACTATTGTAATAAAAGTCAGTTTATAAGCAATTTGACGTTAGACATGCTTTGGGTTGAAAACAAGAATACCGTTAATATGACATGTCATGTCTCTCGGTGTGTCTATGGCTCACTGAGCACCCAGTTGTTACCCCTGTGAGACAGGCAGGAATTAGGCCAAGAACCCACATTAGATTGCAATTAAGCCACAGGACCCCATCTGATAGGAATTTAATCCAGGCAGTGAATTCAGGGAGGAGTGATATGTCAGAATGACCTTGGTTTGTGGGACTGTGTCACTAGCACCACTAGAACATCCACTGGTACCCACCAATGTTCTATCCAAGGAGGCCATGATTAAATGTCTGCAGTCCACAAATCACAGAAACACCATAAAACCGTGTTCCACGCGAGCAGCTTATGTGTGCCTTAATTTGTTTTCTCGTGTGGTTTTCTTGATGTCTTGCACCTCTCGAAACTGACAGGCGTAAACAGCCGTGAGCAACTGTTAAAATGTCTAATAGCCTAATAGAACTCTTTGTTTTATTGCAAAATCTTGTTTTGTCTGGCACATATTTTGGGACCTGCGCAATCTAAAACCAATAAGCTTCACCATTATACATTAAGTTGTCCTCCTGCCATTGGCTGTGAGTTCATACTGAATTTCAAAGCACATTTATTAATTGCATGAGCACACACCGCCATATTAATCCTAGCACAATGTTGTTAATGTGTCACCTCCCAGTTTCCAGATAACAAGGTGTTAGGTCATATCAAGGGCATCGTACCTAAAACCAACAGACGAACAGTCGGGGGCGGAAAAAATATTTTTCTTCTTCACATCTTTGTTAAGAACTCCCTCTGGCAATAGATGAAGCAGAAACCTGACTAACTCTCATTAGTATATCAAACTACATAGCTGTCACTGTGTGTGTGTGTGTGTGTGTCTCTCTCATGCACCCACACACCTGCTGCTCTGCATCAACATTGAAGCGCAGCTGCTTGACAGCATTATTTCCTCTTATTTATATAGTTATATAATAATGTGCTCACACTGATATTGAGATTTTACTGTTAACAGGTACAAAGTTTCTATTTTAACATGTCAACCCTGCTAATTTAGCGCATACCACTGAGGTACTCTGATCTCAAAATCATTCATTCTCAAGAAATAACCAAAGTTATCATGGGATATCTCTAGAAGGAAATGACTGTGTGTACCACATGTAATCCAACAGTTGGTGGAAAATTGCACTCACAACCTCAAACCTCAAACCTCAACCTGTCGGAGGCGCTGCAGGAAAAGCCGGATGATCACCAATCCGTTCCCTTGGCACCTTCAATATGACTGTAATAACTGTAATACA
Organism: Eupleurogrammus muticus; assembly: GCA_036785175.1. Lineage (NCBI taxonomy): Eukaryota > Metazoa > Chordata > Actinopteri > Scombriformes > Trichiuridae > Eupleurogrammus > Eupleurogrammus muticus. The sequence goes on from JAYKQN010000001.1 coordinate 9,602,086, forward strand.
TTTAGATCACCAAAATCAGTAGACAGAGACACAAATGCCTGTAACACATTGTAACACAATCTAGCAAGCAATGTAAGACATGTTTCATTCTGTACCAAATTGGTGGCCACCACACCTAAACATTTAGCCAAAGACATTTATAGCTATTTGAAAAGGGCCCTTATATGGCCCAAAAAAAACATATAGTGCTTGAGTGTAAATATTTAGGTCGCTGGTGTTCCTGCTAACAAGTAAACTTAAAAAATGATGTGTTCTTGAAACCTGACTGAACATAAGCCAATCAGAAAGGGCTCCGGTTGTGATGTCATAACAGGAGTGGAAGCCAATACAGGCTGAATTGCATAAATACAAATTAAAAAAAGGTTTTTTGGTGAGATAAGCTTGGATTTGCTTGGATGTAGACAAACACATGAATCTAAATTATACTAATAAAACACATTATTTTAATATATTTTGTTAATTGCTCCCACTAAATATTCATTAGGCTTTCACTTTGCTCTGCCAGATTACAGCGGGCTGCATCCTGTTTGAATGATCCAGCTCGTGGCGATACATGAATCCTGATTAAAATTGCCAAGCTGTTCACACGTCTTCGCTGGAACCCGCAAATATGTCGAGAGCGAGCAAAGTGAGCCGGATTGGACATGACAAGATCAGCCCACATCTTTGCCACGAATCAGTTGGCCGTGACACAAGCGTTCGGATTTAACCTCCTCTTAAACAAAAGTGACAGTCTTAAATAAATGAATTAGATGAGACCAAAGATTTAACACTTCATTCATTTGGGCTCGAATGTGGGCACTCTGGGACTATCAGACTGGGAATCTGACTTGAAGGCAAAATGAATCTTATCGGCTGCTTATATATTCTGGGCTCTGCCTTCCAGCCTGTATCGGTAATTACAATTCATCAAGACTCGAGAGTCAAGGTGCAGATGAAGATCACAGCAGGATGAGCGATGAGATATCACTTAGTTTGTATTAAAAATCCGCAACGAGGCAAGAATGCAATGTTGCCGTTTTTTGTTTTTTTTCCTTTTTTTCTTTTCACAGGATTCCACAGTTTATTTGCATTTTTGTCCAGCTCTCCATGTACACACAATAGTAACACAAATAGCATGGTACTGTAAATAATGAATGAACGTACTGTTAGATTTTCTGGGACATAACCCAATGCAATTCTCTTTCATGGTGAAGGATTGGCTGCGTTGCAGTCAACGACATGTTAATTATTGGAATCTGATCTTATCAACTAATTACCAAGTTAGTTGAAATCATCAGCATTTCACAAAAAAAAAGGCTTTAATATTGACTGAATCCTAACCATATGTCCCTTTGTGTACTGTAAAATGTCTGGCAACTCGTAAAAACAATATTTGCAAGGCCACTTGGAGCACTTTCTGCCAAAATGGATCAAGCATGCCTACATACAAACGGCTGCTGACAACAGTTATTACAACATGTAACAACCATAGTTGCACAGGAGCCGAGATTATAGTTATTGGTAAAATACATTCAGAAGGAGGTCGGATAAACACAAATCCAAATCTTCAGTTTTGTGGAGGCAGGAAGAGAAACGGCGTAAACCCACGTATCAGGAACTGAATTCTCCACTGGGTCTAATGAATAATGCACCGAATGATCCATTTTGTAATGATAGTGAATATAAGCGCTAATGGTCCCCCGAACTACTTTGGAATGATCATCAGATATAATACAAATAAATAAATAAATAAAAAACTAAAGATACCCTTTATTTTCAGATAAACGCAGAATAAATAACTTGCTTCATATGTACTCACAAATATTTGGTATTTGCTGTCTTTCATGGTTTAAGCCCTGCCATCATTGTGAAAAAGAAAAAAAATAAAGAAAGAGAATAGAAAACCATTTTTTCCTTGCTCTGCCAGCTCATCTAACTGGATGTAATGATATAAACTAAAAGATTGAAGTATGAACGTCTTGTTAAAAGAATTCTTGCTCTGATAAATGTGTTGTTTGTGTGTAATCCAGTAGATAATTCTTCCTTTCTATAGTTGTATCTGTTTTGGTGATAAGTGTTTTTTTTGTTTCAAATTTGATGAAAAAGTATACATGAGGTATTTTTTTCTTCATCATGCTGGTATTTGATAATTTGCATTAAAGGTCTAAGGTTTGTCGTTTTCTTTTTATTCATGGGAGCGATTTCCATGATTCTGGAGGACGTCTCTTTAAATCCGTTCTCGAGTGTCTCAATGGGAATTAGGTAGGAGAAATTACTGCATCATCATCATCATCATCATCATCGTCATATCATTAAACTCAAGGCAAGCCTGCTTTTGGTTTCCACATATACACAACACATGGCATCATCAACAAAAACACGGTCCGACGGCAACAACTTGCATAACAATTAAAACACTAGAAAAGTCATTTGCAAGGAAACCCAAAAGTGAATCAGCACTAACGTAGTGCATAGAGCATCTTGTTTATTCACAGGAATTCAAAAAAAAGGCCATTCGGTCACCCAAAATGCTAGTGACATTTCCCTTTTACAAATATCCAGCACTGGCGACACAAAGACAAAATGTTCTCTGAATTTCATGAGCACCCGCTGGCTCAAGTTTTGTGTGTTTTTTTGTTTTTTTTTTCCTTCTCTCGACCGACACAAGTACGAGACAACCTTCGGATTTTTTTTACACGCGCACACACAAAAAAAGTGTGGGGCCACTCTGTCATCTTCTCGATCTTTTAAGAGTCCTGATCTGTGCTGCTCCTGTGGCTCCATGTCGGAATAAAAAAAAAAAAAAAAAAAAAATAGAGGTCCGTTTCTTTCCTTTGTCACAAAACACTGTCTGATTTTCACCACGTTTTGGCTTTGGTTCCCCGTATCCGTGGAGAAAAGTTTGCTGCAGGGCAAAACTTCTGTGCTGTTCCATTCCGCCCATCAGCAGCACATCATGTATGAGCATTGTTATTTGTACTTTGTTTTTCTGTTTTGCAGTACAATTGGCACGACAGCAAAAAAAAAGTCACCCAGTTGAAAATGGGCAAACAGGTTTGTGGTATGTGACGGGCGTGCGTGCTATCAATCTGAAAGCCGTCAGTGGTCTCGTCCGAGGCAGAGTGTGTCCTTGTGAGGTATAGCGGCCTGGTCACATGTCCATGTCACCATCATAAGCCAGGGTCAAGGGTTTCTGTGGCGGAGGCGACATCTTTGTGGTTTTGGATGGTTTACTGTAAAAGAAATATATATTTTCATGAACTTCATGATTTCAGCCTTTAGAAAGAATTCCATTAATCTGAATGGCGGCAGCACAAAATATCACAAGCAGTTTAGCTCATACTTGACAGGGTTTGGTTCAAAGAAAGCAGATGGTTACGGATCTGAAACGTGCGTGATCAGACAATGTGGATTTTTTTTTTTTTTTTTTTTTTGGTTCTCGAAAGCTGCAACATTGCGCATGGTGAGGAATCTCTTAAGAAAAGTAATTTAGTACATACCAGACCAGAAATGATAATGCAATTATGAAGAGTATTAAGATGAATCCCACAGCAGTCACGACGTAAACCCACAGCTTTACTCTTCCATCTGTGCAATGAAAATGCAGTTTAGATACACAAGTTTTAACTAGATGTATGTCTGCTCTATTCTGTCTGGAGATCTTAGAACTTTCTCTTGTATCTTGGAATAAAGTAACCAGAATTTCTTGACAGTTTTGGGGTCCGCTGAGATTTTTACTTTTTTTTTTTTTTTTTTTTTTTTTAAACAGCCTATAATGATGAGCCCAGTAAGAAAAAAAAAAACACTGACCTAGAATGAATTCAACCCCGGGCTTAGTGATCCTAGCACTACAAAGCAGGCAGCAGTGATCTCGGCCAGGCCGGTTGAGCTGTAAAGATAATTTCCATTTCAGTACCTGGGCCAACCGGTCGTAAGGTCCACTCGCTGAAGAGGTCCTGGACATGAGACGGCCCGGGTTTTAATCTTCCAGAGTTGGTTTTCACGTCGGCTTTCTTATTGGTGTCCGCCCCTGGGGTCCGGGTGCAGTAGTCCAAGAAGCCGTGCGTGGTCATTACTTCTGTGTAACCCTTCTCACACCCACACACTCCACTCTGCATGGGGGAGGGAGGGGGGGAGGGGACATCATTTACAGCCAACACAACAACTTGCGATCATTACTTTTCCCATTGCTGCTGCTGCTGCTAAAAAAATACACAGAATGATATTTAGGGGCTGCTACTTTGCTCAGCTTAGATTTTAACAGAGGCTCTTGTATCCTGTGGGCTTAAGCTTTAATTAATTTAAAGGCATTTCTTCAAGCTATTTTCATACAAAAAATGCAACACAAAGTAGTTCATGGAGAAAAAGACTTGTACTAGTAAACCCCACACACATGCACATGCACGCATACACTGTACACACACACACACACATGCAAGCAGGCAAAACAGGAGTTGACCTTGTAATCAATAAGAGTAAAAAGCATTGAAACTGGAACTGTGGAAATGCCATCTGGAATCTCATCTGCATAAAGCATCTATGTTGCTATATGAAATAATATACAAAAAAAGAAAAATGTATATTCTCCTGATAGCAGTTACATGAAAGGTACTCTGAGGGGCAGTAAAACTTCAGGCTTAGGTGTGTCCGCATGTGCTGGCATGAATTTCATCATCTTTTAATGGCCTTCATGATCGTTAAAAAAGGAAAAAAAAAAAGTCATCTGTCAAAATCTATTTAACTTGAGCAGGAAACGGAAAGAAAGACACACAAAGAGAAGTGGAGTGATCACAGCTGCGCGATCGATGTGCAGGGAACTTACGGGTGTGCAGTGTGAGAAGGGCTTGGTGCACAGAGGATGGCAGTGTCTGACTGTGGTGGGCCTCTTCTGCAGGAAACACCCCCCTGGAGAAGAAAGACACAGGTTCTTATTTCTGTTCCCCATACCCATTGATCACTAAATTAATGTACTGTCACATCTGATTAATGGGCTCAGTTGCCTATCAGGGTCCCTGATCAATCTGTGAACATTTTAATTCCAACATGGAAAATTGCATGTCAAACTATCAAAGAGTAATGCCCTGGGCTCTTGGCTTCTCTGCAGAGGGAGATTATTCCTTCTGGGCTCATATTTACTAGAAACACTTCCTTACAGCGATAAGATCACATTCGCCCACTATTTACGGCACATCACGCTCGCCTCGAGCTTTCACTCCTGCAGCACTATTACCTTTGTTCTGGTTTCCTTATGCCTGCTTTGTTTCCCACAAATACAAATGGATGATTATATAAATATGGATTGAGCTCAGTGTCTGGTTTGCTGATTACTTATGTTAAGAGAGAGAGAGGGGAAATCAATGAAGGCTGCAAAATCAAATTGGGTGTTCGTGCCATGCTGAAGTTATTATTTGTGTGTATTTTGTTCTGTGCATGGTTGAGTGTGTGAACATGGGAAACGCAGTATGTAAGTCATTTTTTTTGGTGATCATATCTATTGCAAAACTAATTAACAGTTACAAAATACCTCACATTTTGATTTTTTATGCACTCCTCTCACTACATCTCCCTGACATTGTAGCACAGAATTAAAAATGTTTTGCTGTTCACACTGATTCAGCTTAGTGCATAGGACCGAAATACTGTTCTGGGACATTTTCTTCTGCAGTCGACTTAAAGCCAAACATACATAATGTTTTTTTTTTTTTAATATATATACGTGTGTCTAGGTGTGTTTGCATGAGTCACTTCTGCAGCATCCATCTAGAGTTGCCAGAAGGTGGCCAATTATTCACCTGTGACATTGACACCATCTGAACGCTGACACCACACCGCTCTCTCATTGTTCATCCAGCCTCCTGTCCTCCACTGGTAAGTGTGGCATTTTCCTCCTGTAGCGGTGGCAGAGAGGCAGATGATGCTCATTAGTAGTTTGTTTCGGGCATCCAGCCCCGTTGTTAGGCTCCCGTACACATTATACAATCACTTCTGCTGCTGCCCCGCTCTTCACATTATGAACCGGGGTGTAGAGAAGGCATAAGATCAGCCCGTACGTGATGGAGTAGAACACATTCTGTCGTGGAAGTTACGTGGCGGGAAGTGGTCGGGAATGTATTTCAGACATCTAGCGTGACAGATTTAAATCTGTGTTAGAATCCGCCCGCCGGCCCGAGGCACATGTGAACAATAATCACGGCGTTTAATCAGCGTCTTGCTATGCCACACCTGCCAGGTGGACGGATTATCCCGAAAAAGGAAAAGTGCCCGAAAACATGGATAGAATTCCTGAACACATTTTTTTGTATATTTCTGTTCCACAAACTGTTGATCAGTAAAAAATAGGTTTTACCAAACAATGTTTTCCGGCACAAAACTACCTGATGAAGCTTTGAGGACCAAATACTATTTGATTAAACTTTCTTTTTCCTTGTGATTAGCTAGGTGTGCAGAAGTTCTTTTTTCCCCTCCTTCAGTACGGCTGCCTACCGCCTAAGGTATGCACAATCTCCACTTTTGTGTGCGATGTTCATTAAACTTGCAAATTAGGCTACAGGTGTGGAGCACTAAATTTAATGTCAAGTACCTGGAAATTACCATTTTACATGTTTTAAAAGCGCTGGTTAATGAGAGAAATGAGCTGGAAAGAAATCGTGGGCTGATTAGGTTTATAAAAGGTACGTACATTAGATACAACAATCAAAACTTTTTAGGAAACAAGTAAAAGAAAATTAAACTGTGTTTAGTCCACACACACACACACACACACACACACACACACACACACACACACACACACACACACACACACACACACACACACACACACACACACACACACACAGTCAAAGATATTACCACAAAAAGTGAGCGGAGAAGTGTTACAACTGCAGTGCAGATTCAAAAACAAGGACACAATAAACACACACATAAATTTCACCTGTGAAATACACCAGTCACCCTTGGGCCAGACAGTAATCAGGTGCATCATCCTCAGTATTTCATCAAAATCATAAAAGCAGTGTAGTAGTCATGACCTTTCTATGGCTCAAATATAAACCTTTTAATCATGGGCTGTGACACCACTTCAACGGACAGGGAAAGCCTGGCACATAATAAAAAATATTATATATATATATATATATATATATATATATATATATATATATATATATATATATAGTAAGCAAATGCTTGGTTTCAAGGACAACAGGCTAAAATCTGTAATTTTATCAGCACATCCAATCAAGTTTTATAAACTTAAGACAATATTTCCATATTATTGAACCAAAGACCTAGAGGCTTTTCTTCTTCATATCACACAATCCCAAGGGACAAAGTGACAACTTTGGAAGGAGGAATTAAGCCGTTTTTAAGTCAAGTGACGAACTTCCAGCTACTGGATATTTACATAAGACCTAGTTTGATATAGCGAATGTATTAGCAAACAATTGCTTATTTGCACGACGGGCAGACACGGAGCAACATTTGCATTCGTTTGGCATCGCCCGTCTCGCCATCTGGTGTGTCTAATATTCATTCTCCGTTCTCGCTGTGTTTTTTTTTTTGGTTTTTTTGGACACCGATGTTGTCTGAGTGAAATATCTGGCTGCTTAACAGTTAAATACGAAAACCTCATTCACCAGCTTGCCACTAATTTTTTCCTGCTGTTTGGTCTTGCTCAGGTAACATATAACCAGTTCATATGTTTTATTTTTGTAGTGAAAACAGCTGCTATAGGATGCAGGTTGGGCAGTGAGTGATCACTGCATAGTACAAGCTTTGCATCATCCTTCCTCCTATCCATCTGATATAATGGGGTTGCACGGGTGCATAGCCTCCTGTAACTGGGTATGTGGCTGTGTCTGTATTTAACCAATTACATTTAAATTCATGTTAATTTGGAGTCGGCACACACCCGTCACCATTTCAAGTGCCTCTGATTAACCCCCCAACAAAAAGTTCAGTTCAGCTGTTCTAGTAGCTTTTTCCTGCCATTGTAGCCACATCCTCCAGCACAAGCTGTGGTCCACAGAGAGCTTCCATCACATCTCATTGTTCAAAACTATCAGCCCGGTGAAGGATACAAAAGAATTTCCAAGGAAGTAAATATACCATGGAGCACAGGGAAGACAGTCATCAAGTGGAGACAATATATATCACAACGGTGACATTACCAAGAGTAGGGGGTCTGTCCAGAATTGATAAGATAAGAAGAAATCTGGTCAGGTCGGCTCCCAGGAGGCAGCAGCAGGAATATCTGACAAGCATTCACTATGTAGTACAAGTGGCAGCAATCTCCCGTCTTCACCTTATGCCTGGAGTATAGAGAACGGGTGGGTATAGCATCCAAGGCCGGCTTCATTTTGTTAAGACATTTTGTATAATATTGAAACAAGACTGCTCATCACCAACAGAACACCTGGTGGTGGCAGCATCAGGCTTTACGGCTGCTTTTCTGCAGCTGGAACTTGGAACATGGAATTATAAAGTATTCCATCCACCAGCCAGTGCTGGCACAAAAAAAAAAAAAAAAAAAACCTTCGGCTTTCATTTAGAAATCCGAAGATGAAGAGGAACTTCATCTCTCGGCACGACAATGACCCGAAGCACATCCAAATCAACAGAGGAATTGATCTGAAGAAGGGGTGTACACAGCGGATACCCTCGCAATCTGTCAGGTTTAGAGAGCTTTTTGCCAACATGAGCGGCCAAATATTGCCACATCGAGGTAGTCGCTGACAAACTGCTACCCTGTTGTTTTGTTTTTATTTTTTTTTAAATTTTTCTGCTTAATTTTTCTCCTTTTCTTTTGCATCACCTGGCGCTTTACCAGGGGTGTGTAGACTTTTTAAAAGAAGTTTCTGTGCCTTGTTGCCCCCATCCTGTATTTCCTCTTTTTGGGCTTTCAGTACCTTTACAGGGCTGGGTCTCGAACACTTGGTGTGGGCAGCTGCCCTGGTTCTCCATGACCTGAATGATCACGGCTCTCGAGCGGGATTGGCGGCCGGTGGTCTCGAAGCTCCGCCCCTCCAGACAGGTCAGCTGGCAAGAGCTCCACGATGACCACTCAGTCAAATGGCAGTCTCCTGAGGAAGAAAAAACACCCATTACCGACTCATTCAATATCACCGTCGGACGTTCTTTTCATAAACTGGAGGGCGGTTCATATAGCTTGCCAACACTATTTAAGGGAGCGTTTTATTGGCTCCCCCGCCAGCTCCTGATCGAAAACAACTTCAGCACACTTCCACGACTGATAATGCACCAAGCGCACAAACAAATTACTCAGACAGCCCACTGGGTATTCATAAGTAATAGAGTTATAAATTATACAAAACAAGCTACAACTCTGAGAACAACAGCGAAGGCAGCACCCAATACTGAAACCAAACCCGCGGGGGGGAAGGCAACATCTTTTTGGTTTGGGCGGAAAAAACATTTACAGACAATAAAGGCTAGTTAAGCGAGCCTATCTGCGGCACATTTACACGTCAACGCTCGCTTTCTGTGAGCTAAGTGTGGCATGTTAACACTTGCTTCCCTTTAAGGTCAAACAATGAAACCCTTTATAATTTTATTTTTTTTATTTTCTAAAAGAGTCATCCTGCGGTGATGATATCGCCCACTTGCACGACTCCTCAGCCTCGGCTCTGAACGCCCATTAGTGACTGAGTGTGGACGGCTGCATTTCATTATCTTTCATCTTTGTACAGATCGACTCTATCAGCCCTTCTTCTCATGCTGCTTTGGCTGCGAAAAAAAACACGTCATGGCGAAAAGCTACAGTGCGGAGCTGTTAGAGAAACGCATGCATACGTTCATGAGGACAACTCCTCTCCCTGCCACTTTTCACACCAAACGGACACACACACACACACACACACACACACACACACATCTGCTGGGGCCATCAAACACTCCTGATCCCGAGCCAAGGCTCACAGCGGAGGAGGGTCTGAGTGATGAATCAAGGCGAGGATCAGAGGAGGGCGAGAGACAGATAAGCAGAAGCAACGCCGCAAGAGACTTTTTCCCACCAAGATGCTAACGATTGTTTTTTTTCCTATTACAGAATGTGCTTTTTTCAAGAAATCGTAATCTAAAATCAAAGACACTCCATCCTACTTATGTAGAGATGTTCCATGAAGAAAGCCTGGCGGCGGACAAGAGAAGGAGGTCATAGCTGTCGGCTATTGTACACGAACACAATGATTAAGGACGGGACACAAAAAAAAAACGAACAAAAGAACAATCCACACCACGGGATGTCAGTCGATCATGATCCGCCGACTTCTTGTTGCCATGGGGATTTGTATAGGGATAAGTTTGACCATTTCAATGTGCACGGATACAATTAAAAACCATGGCAACAGGTCCCTGTTTGACATGTCCTTATATTAGATCTTCGTTAGACGCCGCGGATATAATGAATATGGAAACTAGCAGGGAGTCGTTGACCTTCATCAAGCCCGAATTTAGTATTTCATTGTTCATTTTTCGGCCTAATTGAGATAGTGTGTAAAGAACATGCCCATGAAGTAATAGCGAATCCAATTCCGAGGCCATCTCAGATGAATGCTGCGGCACTTCAAATCACCAGGTAAATGGGTTCTCGTCCGCTAACGCACGCCGCCAGCAGTGGCTGCAGCCTCATTTACAGCTGCACACTGTTGGGGAGATTTACTGGGAGCAACTGTACACGCGGGGGCCTTTCCTTCAAATTTAGTGTGTAATCTGTGGGTAATTTCCACCGCCGATACTCAATCCAATTTCCCCTTTTTCTGTTAGTCATAAAACAAAAATAATCAGTATTGCAGACATGTGACGGTTAAAGAAATTAGTGAAAGCGAGGCTATTATTCTTTAAGTAAACACGCCTCTAAACAAAGGCAAGCCCTAGGCCTTTCATTTCTAATTTATTGGCCTCCCTCTGCTCTCTGATTGATAGCCTTCATTGCGGCTGCTCTTGAGACCTTTGTTTGAGGGAGAAAAAAAAAGTATTATCCATGACCCAAGAGGCAGAACCTCCCACAATTTAAAAACTTCCAGTCTGTTCTCTTTGCCTTTCATGCCTCAGAGAACAGCATTGGTGCTAAAGGTGTAACTCGGTGCTTTTGGACTATCAAAGCATGCTCGCTTTTAGAAACCGCAAGTCAAATGAAATTATTAAACTGTGAAAATGGCCAAAAAAAAGGCCTCTTTTTAAAACTAGGTTTTGATTCGGCAACCCCCTTGTGGTGCAGGTGCATTGTGTGTCTGTCTGACACTTTTTAGTGCAGCTTTTCTAATATGTCGTCTTTTTTTTTTTTATGCAAGCACATGCAACCCAACGGTCCAGGGAGCTGAAAGGTAAAAATTAAGTAAACATTCTTGTCTTTCTGGCATTTTTCCTAATGCAATCTCAAAGCTATTGTGAACAAAAGTGTGTGGGCACACCCCCTCTGCCTCTCCCTTACCGTAATATGCAAACAGACATTTTTATCATATGAGAGAAAACTGGGTTTTGTTCTAGCTCAAATTAAGCCCTGGTTATGTGTGCACTGTAGCTCTGTTGTAAATAAAGTTCAGTTCCTTGATTATGGCTCCACTGTTTTTTATGGTGCATCATCCACATGGGATACAGAGCTGCATGGTACAAAGATCTTTTCCCTGTTATCTGTGAAGCCTCTTGAAATAAGAAATGACTAACAGCCCATTATACCGATACCGGCACATAAAAAGATGACATAAGTGACATAAAAAAAGCTTCAATATGACATGCTTTTAGATATAAATGTTAATGACTGAGAAATGTCATAAATACCTCGGGGAATATGTTAAAATATTATAATGATGTCGTCCATCATTATAACAAAATAAAAGTTAAGCACTGTACCATATGTTCCACCCACTGGAGCCAGACCGCGTTATTTATTTATATATTTGTGCATATCAAACCAAACGAAACAAATAGATAAAATATATTCATGTTTCTGCCACAGAGAGAGTGAGATAATGAGACGTGCAGGTAATGTCAGAAACCCGAGAAGGGGAAATTATGCTGAAGTCCTGCATCAGCCTGTTGGGATTCTTTAATTCTGCAATAATAGCAATTGTTCTCATTTTTTAATGACTAATTGTTCTACATATACCCTTACGTAACCAATCTCCCACGGTTTGACCCAGAAGTACAAACGCTATTCATCAAACCAGTTCGACTTTAGGTCAGTTGTTATTCGCTGGTTCACAGAGGAACTTACATCACGTCTGGCCGAGAGGTTTTTTTAAGTGGTGAATTTACAGATTTCAAATAAAGTTATTTTAAACTTTTAATAGGTTCATTGTATCAGTGGGTGATTTGGCGGCTCGAACACATTCAAGTGGCTCCAACGTGTTCTGTCCTTCATTAGATAACATCATTGCTTTTACTGCAAACCCCTACCATTCCTCTGTGTGCTATGATTCTGTGTTGCCAGCGTGCAAAGTTATTGCTCAGAATTAGAATGTTTTTTTATAGATACAAAATTAATGATTAGGATGGAGTAAAGGAAACCTATAATGTTTCATTTTATCATCCATTGCTTTTGTCTTTAGCAGCACATTTAATCGAATCTGGTCCCATGCAAAAACACTCATTGGTTCATTACGCGGCTGTGATGGGCAGAGTGACTGCTCTCAGTGGTGTGATCGACAAATTGTTTCACTTAATGCGTGATGATTTTTCATGCTTTATTTTGTTTTGGGTCAAACATAATGTAGTGTAGAAAATCGATACTGTTTTGTAGTGAAGCAATCAATCGTACTATTTGTCTCTCTTTGTGTGTGTGTGTGTGTGTGTGTGTAAGAGAGAGATAGAATCTTTCAGCCTCCGTGTCCATGCACACAATGCATGTAACAATGAGGAACTCATACTGTATAAGCACTGTACAAACCACAACAAAAGAAAGCATGGGCCAGAATGAATGAAAAGATAATGTAGAATTATAAGGGTCATTAGTAAATCTATAACGTGTATTGATTTTGCAGCATTTATAGCAACTGAACACGTCAACTAGTTGAGGAGACAACCGATTTCTGCAAATGAGTTTGTGTTGAAAAACAAGATTATTGACTGTTAAATAAGTGACCCGTGGGTTAACAATTATTGGTACAATAAGTCTCAAATGACAGTGATAAATAATTCATATAACCATCATCGAGTGTTGCTCTATTGGAGTGAAGAATTAATATTTTGATGCACTTTGACTATTTGATGCACTAAAATCTATAAAAAAATATCTTTTCTGTTATGTTGTAAAAAATAATGTTCATTTATTTGAGTCACAAATATGTCAGTGGCAGTATGTTTGAACCCGTCTTTACCCAGACAAGGAACGAAGCAGGGCTGCTCCATCTCCTGCAGGATCTGCTGTCTCAGTTTGTCTCCACAAAACACGTCCTCCACTGGCTGAGGGGGAGACTCGGGCCACTCGCCCCAGTAGACGACACACGACAGGCCCCTTCTGCGAAGGCCCTCGCCACAGTCTGCACCCTGCGCATGCATGCACGCACACACACACACACACACACACAAAAGTTTTTTTTAATGATTCACGTACAGATGTATCCGCAATCTATTTTATTTCGATCATCATCACAGACTTATTTGGTATACAAACATTGGGTAAATGAGGATATGTGACTCCAAAGTAAGATATGAAAGATACAAATTCTAATCAGACTCTTTGTTGTTCTTCAGCATGTTAGCATGCAAACAATTGATAATGTCACTAAAACAAAGTCCAGCTGAGGCTCATGGGAATGTCATGAGTTTTGCAGATAACCAAAACCAACACAAATTTGAACTAATAACGTTATAAGATAAAAGAAAAAATCAGGAGTTTAAATTAATGGATTACTGTGTATCCTCTGGGGACCATGAGAGCGTGCAGCAGCAAAGCATCCAATATTTAAATACATAAAATATAACCTCAAGGTGGCGCAAGAGGAAAAGTCAAAGTAAAAAGCAAAGTCATCAGAAAAGTCAAGATAATAAGTTAAATTTCACTAAATAAATCCAATGAAGTTTTGACCTGCCAATGACACTAGATGAAAAAAATTTGAGAATGTGCTGTAACCTCTATGGACCATTCCATTATCAAAAGTGACAAAGGGATATATATATATATATATATATATATATCCATCCATCCATTGTCTATCCCGCTTATTCCCTTTCGGGGTCGCAGGGGTCTGCTGGAGCCTATCCCAGCGCGTTAAGGCGAGAGGCAGGGATACACCCCAGATGGTCGCCAGCCAATCGTGGGGCACACACACCATTCACACACCATTCACTCTCACACTCACACCTATGGGCAATTTAGAGTTTACCAATTAACCTGAGCATGTTTTTTGTATTGTGGGAGGAAACCGGAGTACCCGGTGAAAACCCACGCAGACACGGGGAGAACATGCAAACTCCACACAGAAAGGCCCCAGACCCAGGCCCAAGGCGGTCTTGAACCTGCGACCTTCTTGCTGTGAGGCAACAGTGCTACCCACCGCACCACCGTGTCGCCCAATATATATATATATATATATATATATATATATATATATATATATATATATATATATATATATATATATATATATATATATATATATATATATATATATATGAGGTCCCCTTGCACCTCATGATGATGTCACATGAAGGTAGAAAAGTGCAATGAAAATCCTCCTTATCCTCCAGCTCCACTCTGCTGCATACTGTACCTCCACGGTGCAGGAGGACCAGTCACTGAGCAGCCACATGTAGCAAGGCTTTATGGGACATGGCTTGGTCTGGGTGAGCTGGCTGGGACAGGGTCGGCCCTCCTCGTGGGCCTCCTGCAGGATTCGTCGAGTGCGCACGGACTGCCCTGCAGAACACGCACAAGCACACACACACACACACAGTTCAACAGAACAACAGATAGAAGAAGGCCTGGCTTTATATAGCTTGTCATAAATGAACTACTGCTACTTTTATGCTGCCGAAGCTACTATGCAAACTGCTAAAGAATAAAAAAGAAAATAAATGATGCGAATAGCGTGGGCTTCATATACTCAGGACTAAGCTACATGTGAGTCATGGTGGGACATGTAAATACATCATTGCAAACATAAGGCCTCATAAAATAACCGTTAATAAAACAGGTGGCTAAAATGAACGATGATCATATATAGAAGTGAATAGAGGCTGCGTCCTCTCTTTACCACATGAAATATTCTCCTCATGAATTAGTGGACCGCCACAATCCATTCATGTCACCGTGTCACTTAATACTCATATCTAACTGTTTCCTACATAATTGCTCTGTGCAAGTGGGCCATTAATAATAGGTGAAAGGAAAAGTTTGGTAAATGGGAGCAGTGGCAAAAAGAGACCGGCCACAGGGAAGGAAAACCAAAATAAAAAAAAAAGCTTTTGGTGGTATAGACTTTCTCATTGTCTGGGTCCAGTGAGGCTCGGTGGAATGCAAGGACTCCATCAGCCATCCAGTTTAAGACAGATGTTTCATGTGCGTGTTACGCCATGAGAGGTTTGGAGCTCAGTGGGCCCCGGGAAAAAGGACGTTCGGCTTTGCCAGCTCCGAAAATCGAATCCAAGACATTAACGCTTCCGAGAGCAGCCTGACAAAACACAATCCTCGCTTCTTCCCCACAGATAGAGCACAAACACGGTGAGAGACAGGTAGAGAGCAGGTGCACTTCTTAGCTGTGGGTAAGAAAAACAAGCCAGTCTCAGGAGGGAAACATTGACATTCTATATTTCTGCAGATATGTTGAAAGTCAATGGTTAAAGTTTCTCTTAGGATTAGGAAAGATCATGGGTTTGGTTTACCATCATATAAAAATAGTAAAATTTTGATATGAAATGCTCAGTTAACAGTGGTTTCCTGCAAATTCGGTCCAAAAAAACAAAGCATTGAGTCATCCTGCCGTTTCAGAAAAGTAAGAATTACGTCACCAGAAATGTTGCGTTCAACACATCCGTGGTTTGGAGATATGTGGACTGTCAACATTTCCCTCTGGAGACTGGGCTGATAAAATAAACTCCACAAAAGGAAAAATAGGAATAGTGGCACCCCAAAATAAATAAATAAATAAAAGTTGCAAGACAAAAGGCATCTTGTCATGATTACATCAGCTTACATCAGCGTGCTACGCTCCTTTGCATTACGCGTTACGCTCCTTTGTGCTGTGGCAGTGAGTCTGGGCGACTGTCACAGAGCAATGAGTGACACAGTCGAAAAGTGAAATCCCCGGGTTAAAAGCGCGTTTAAAATGTCAGCTGCTCGGAGCGAGGGGTTAACCGTGAGGAGTCAGACAGCCAGTGACAAATTAAAATTAATGAACTTAAGAAGATTCTGTCGAGTCTCCCTAATTAACAGAATACAAAGCTTTTCGGTCGGGGAGATTGGCTTTATGAGGCCTGAGGAGGAACGTATGCATCAAGGTTAAATCATTAACGTTTGAATATTGCATGAGGTTATAAAACAGCTTTCCCCAACACGTAATTAGAGGACCACATGTGTCGATTGTGCAACGCCATCTACAGCGACCAGAAGCAGCTTTTTTTTTTTTTTAATGTGCCGCTTTCCAAAACAGTCACAAATCAATGTTAAAAAATAATTGCGCTTTATAAAGTGACATCGCTGTTGTCGGAAATTGGAAGTGAACATCGGCCTCCTGCGGCTATATATATGTCTCTAGCAAGCTAGTGATAATTAATTGCGTTTGTTGAAATCACGCCGGGGCAAGGCATATATTTTATTTATTAACAGTAAATCATTTATGACAATTATAAAGGTGAGGTGTTTAAAAAAGATCGCGTAAATTAACCTGCTATTCTTTAAATATAACCTCGTGAAGCAAAGTTGCTGGTGTTAATTGCCGTGCCTCATGCAAAATGGCAATGAAGAGGGAATATCAATGCACACGTTGCTGAAGGGAAAAAAAAATGCACCGGATTACATACTTGTAAATATTTGAATGCATTTAAATATATTAATGCACAATTCAGCGGCGTGGCGGCTGCCTGAGCAGACAGAATAATGAGGCCCCGTACACACGGTCGACAGTGTGTGTATTCATCAGCTCGGGGGGGTTCTGGCTCTCGCGTCTACCTTGGCTGCCACAGGTGTGCGTGCACTCTGCCCACGGCGACCAATCAGAGAGGATGCAGCTGATAGGACAGTCGACCGTGCACCTCTCCGACAGCTTCCACTTGTTGATCAGGCCCAACTGTAGGAACAAAAAAAAACAAACAATAAATCAGAGCTGCGAGTAGGCGCTGGCCAATTATTTCAGACACTATGTAGACATTTCCATATGTCGTTTAGGCAGCGGTTCATTAGACTTTGGGAGAGTGGGGATGCAGCAAATAAACACTTGTATTGCTTTCGAATATTTTCGAGGTGGAGTTACGCTTTCTTTGAGAGATAATCCCGTCGTCGGCGTGATTTATACTTAAACACAGAGGTACAGCCTTCATCCCTATAAATCCCATTAATACAGCACACATTGTAAGATGATATTGGATAACAAGAAATTAACTGAGTGTAACAAGACTTATATACTGTTTTGCACTGTTCACACCAGTGGAAAAAAAGGAATGCAGCTTATTGCTTAATGAAACACGCCTTTGTTAGGAGATTAGATGCTTGTTCTGTACATTATTATTATACTACACGCTTTCCTGTTGATGCTACTCTCTTTAGTTCAATGTTGAGGATGAAAGATTATACTATCGACTAAAGACATGTAATTATTATTACTGTCAAAGGTCAAAGGGCATGAAAAAAATGTAAATTGACTTCACAACAACGAACTGAATGTCTTTTCTATAGAGAGAGGTTACCTGCTCACACTTGTGCAACTCCACGATCCTGCCATCGCTGCGGACACAGTCGAGGAGACGCAACTGTGAGCCCTGACCACAGATGGCATTTTCACTCAGCTGGCACGTACTCCAGTCTGCAACAGAGGCACACAAAACACACACACGTACACACACACACGAATCTCTCTGTCAGACCTGCAGGATCTCTATTCTAACCAGCCTCCCCTTCTCTCCCTGTTGTGCAGCACATTGACCTCGAGTGCATTCCACCAGCTTAACGCACAAATGTCTATTTGGGGGGAGGGGGATGTTTCGTTGACTTTACAGACAAAAGATTCTTTCCTAAACTTTTATCACTCCACTACATTCATTTTGTGCGGTCCAGGCCCAACGTGTCCATGTGTTGGCTCCACACACGCCCCTCCTACCTGAGACGCGGTGGCGGTAGGTGAAACAGGTGCTGTTGAGGACGCAGGGTTCCGACTGCGTCAGCTCCGGACACGGCGATTTTTCCGAAGCGGGTAGGCGGAGGACGTGTCTGCTCCGGTTTCTTTCTGTCCCTGGGTCACACTGCTGCAACAACAACGACACAAGGACACACGTTCGTTTCCAGATATAAGTGGGGTAGTGATGAAGGGTCAAAACAAAAAAATGCATGTATACCGTATGTGTGACTTACTGACTCACACATTTAATTGCAATCATGTGTGGCGTGATCGTTATAATCATTATTTGATGTAATCACTATGTTAGGCTGCATTTATTGTATTCAGCAATGTATTACACTGCTATGATTGTGGCAGCCTTTCACGACCCTGTTTAATTGGAATTGTTTAATTAAACTTTAAATCTAATCCATTCCCTAAAAATTCTGAGCAAAGTTCAGCGATAACTATAAAATGTGACCCAGGCAACTGCAACCTAATACTGAAATGAATATTTGTAACAGAGACAACACAGCTTCTATTTCCAACTCCTCCTTGGATCCTGCTCGGAGAAGCTAAATGTTCTGGAGGTAGCAAAGAGACTTTAAAAGGCGGCACATGAGAAACATCTTTAGAGGATTTGATCTTTTTAAGATGACCAACGTGTTATCAGAACTTGAATGTTAGGAATGAAAGGAGCTGGATGCCTTTGATAAATTCAGTCATCAAAGACACATGGGAGCTAACAAAAGAAGTTTTTTTTTCAGATTATGCAGAGGAATCCATCTTCTATCTACCTATAAAAGAATTTAGTATCAAAAAGGACATTATAAACCACCTGAAGTTGTAACCATAGACTGTATAATGCAGTATTCTTCTTAATGGAAATTGAATACTAATTATAGAAGACCTCCCTGAGCCACATTATGCCTCTTTTTCCTTGATCAATTTTGCAATATTTATTTTTAAATCGTCTGTCCTCGAGTCCCACTGTGATAAACTGGTGCAGAAGTTGTGTTTTTCTTTCCTTCCTTAACTGAAATCTTGTCGATGTACCATACCATGGCTTGAAATGACAAAGTGAACTAGTCTTCAATATTTGTTAAATGACGTACTAAAGCTCCACTTAACATGTTTTATTACTAAAAGGTGGTTTCTGTGTGATTCACTCTCCTTTTTATTCCCATAACAATGTGCTAACACACACTGTGATAGCAGTGTGAAGATATATATATAAAAAAAGGCAATTATGAGAACTGTAGGCACAACATTTACCAAATATTTGCCAAGGGAGAGTAATAACATGACGACGATGCTGCGCGAATAATTCGAGTCACACTGCATGTGGATAGAAAGGAGGGAAGGATGTGCAAAAAAAAATGCGAAATGTGGTGGAAAACATCTAGCAGCCCCGGTTCTCTGATGGAAGGAGGGCGATTCCACAGATAAAGGTCTTCCCAGTGAGCCCGGGTCGCTCCGATGCATCAGAACACGCGCCTCAATCACTGTCGCCTCCTAATGAGGGGCCTCTGACTGAGCCCCATGAATCAGCGGCGGTCTCGGGATCCTTAATGTTTTCACGCCAACCGTCACACGCGGGAACATCCATTTGTATGCTACTTACAACGCGGTTCTGCAACCTGGCTAAAGGGGGGTTGGCTGCCTTTCTGCTGTGTGCACAGCCAGGTCGGAACAGTTGTACCCTACTACTGTAAAATAAATGTAACAGTGCAGGCTTTGGTTAATAGAAGTATATAATTCATATTCAAAATGGCATTAAACTATATACAGACACTTTTCATCATGATTCAGAAAACTCAAAAAAAGGAATATGGTCTTGTTGGTGATTTTCTTTTTATCAGTGTTACTGGAAACAATCGAGCAATCCCCGCCTAAGGAAAAAAAAATTATGTGTGTGCACGGGCAGCACTAAACACCGTTAAAATCAGGCGTAATGATGGAGCGCTACATCTATACACACCAGTCTGCTGGTGTATTTAAAATGCTTAACCAGATGTCCTTTAGGCAGGAAGCCAGGGCCGGCCTGGATGTTTACAGCAACGCTTTTTTCAGGATTATTTCCATCTAGTCTCAAACCCCCTTTTTATTTTCTAGATGTGTTTCTGGATAAATTGTATTAATGCAACCATCAAGGTACTACAGTTGCATGAATTGAGTATCCTAAAACAAAGGGGGAAATAGCAAAATAAGATTAAGAAAGAACAAAATAAAAAATCACTGCACACTTGACTAATTCTCATCAAAAGTCCCTTATACTTAAGTGTATCTATATAAAACCTTTCACTCAGAACAGCAAGAACTCACCTATTCTCCTGCAGAAGTTTTATCCTAACCCTAAACATAACTATTTCCCCCTTAGATAGGACAACTTATTGATTGAGATATTTTTCAAAATTAATAGTATATTTGACTAAGCTCCAATTAGCCTGAAAAAACCCTAGGAGACATACTCCAATGTTGTTTGTATAGCAGAGTTTAAGCATGATTAAACATCATAAGCATAATCATTGGTTTTGACTTCATTTAGATTCTGTTCTATTTAATATAAAACCCTGAAAATTTGAAAATTGTTTTTAATATTACTGCCTGGAAATCATAGAATAGGAGGGAATAAGAAAAGTAATTGCGGTATAACTGTAATAATTGCATTTTTAATCATGTAATGTTGGCTTTAACTTCACAAAAAACGGCTATGGAGAGCATGAAGGCATGAAGGCATTTAAGGGGAACACTTCTCTTCATCATTGTGCCGCTCGTGGAGGCCATAACACGACTGATCACTTCCCATTCCTGCACACAGCATCTTCATCTTCATTCCAGCGGAGTACAGGAATGGCCCAGGGCTTCACAACCACTTCCAATTACAGCGGAGCAGCATATTTCACACCGAACAAAAACTTTAACACAACACTTGTTTTCGCTCTCCTCTTATTTATATTCGTCCCCCCTCGAGTTGAAATAAAAAAATCTACAATTTTTCTACTTGATTTGTTCCTTGTATACAAAAGGTTTTTTTTTCTCTCAAACATTGTTCACAATTTTTTTGGAAATCCCTGTTATTGAGCGTTTCATCCTTGTTCAGGATTATTCATCCACCTGACAGTTATGTCATGTCAAGATGCTGGTTACACAGCGTGATTATTACACAAAAAAGGCCAAATGCAATAATTTCCTCTATTGCACATGCTCAACTCGAGTTGATTTTAATGACGATCTGCAGTCAAATCCCTGGTGAGGACAGAGAGCATGCAGACGAGCTTCCTCTGGATGATCTATGACAGTCTATGCAGATTTTTTTTTTGCTTGTGCAAACCATGGTTACAAAATGGCGAACCCTGGGACGGGGTCGGCATTGGGCTCAGCAGCTCCACTAGAGATTCCTGCAGTCAGCAGGTCCAATCGCAAGATCCCTGAAATCCTGCGGCATCTGTGGCATCATGTCGTGTGATAAAAACCGGACATTTTTAGAATGTTTATTGGGACCGGCCTGAGGCGCACCTGAGCAATAATCACGCTGCTCAACTGTCATCTTGACATGCCACACCTGTCAGGTGGATAGATTACATTGTCAAAAGAAATAAGAAACATTTTTCAGATGATTTAATTTCAACTCGTGAAAAGCAAAGGCAAAAGCAAGTGTTTCTTTTAGATTTTTCCCCCCCCTCACTGTATAGTAAGCATTCCTGCGTCGTGTATCGTTATCCATTTAAAAGGAGGAGAAGTCTCCTGCCGGGATTTTGAGAATATTGATGCGCGCTTGCTTCAAATCTCCATCTCTATTTCAGTGCCTCTGCACTTCCTTGCTGAGTCAGTCAGAAGCCGAGACAGGTGAAAGTGAAACACTCTCCTACTTGTCTGGCAGGAAAATGAAGAAAGCGCAGTATCAATGATCAATTATTCAACGACTGGGCTTTTCTGTATGAAAACGTCGGGTGTCACAGTGCACTACATCAAGTGATACGGACTTGGATTTTTTTATATTGCAAATTACAGAGGAATTTTGTAGTTGGCATTTGCTTTTAAAATTTACTACAAATAAGCTATTTAATATATGCAGATCCCCATTATGCAGATATTTATGTAGATCTTAGACACAAAGTAATTTCATTCTTCTCTTGTCTGTAATTGGTCAGAATTATATTGGGTGCATGGTTTGCATAAGGATTCACGATTCACTCTGCAGAATGGTTTTAATGTAGAAACAAATCATCGTTAACAGCTTCATTAATCTGCAATATTCTACACAGTGGTGATAAATATGATTACAAACCACACATACTTATGGAACAGCTGGCTGATAATCTCTGTTTGTTAGGCGTTTGTATTGCTACTTATCACACCGATGCAGAATTGAAAATTGAAGGCATTATTTTAAACCTTATTACCATGTTCACACGATTCTGTCACACCGCGGTGAGATTTGTCTGGTCTTGTCACTTCCTGTTTTATTTTGAAAGTCTGACTCTCCTCTCGTTTCAGGTCACTTGCCCTTCCTCATGTGTCACCGGTCTGATTGTCTGCCCCGTCCTGATTGTTTCCACCTGGTTCCAATTACCTTGTGTATATATTGTCTGTGTCTCCCCTTGTCTTGTGCCGAAGTGTTTTGTCCCGTGCGTTCACCCAAGCCATTGAAGTCCTCTGGTCTTGTTGCCTTGCCTGTCGTGCTGTCCTCTTCGGAGCGATTTTTTGTTGTCGTTTTCATAGCCTTAGTCTAGATAGCTAATTGTAGATTCTCAGTTCAGCCCTTGTTTTCAGTTATTTGTAAAGATTTTGTTTTATAGTCATTGAGTATAGTTCCTCCAGTTTTTAGGAGAGATTTTGTTTCATAGTTATTGAGTTTTTTCCTTCAGCCTTTTCGGAGATAGTTTAGTTTCCCCCTAGTCATAGTCATAGTCTAGTCCCTTTATTGTATAGTGATTTATAGCCATAGATATTTCTCCCCCTAGTCATAGTCATAGTCTAGTCCCTTTATTGTATAGTGATTTATAGCCATAGATATTTCTCCCCCTAGTCATAGTCATAGTCTAGTCCTTTATTGTATAGTGATTTATAGCCATAGAGATTTTCTTTGTATTTTTGTCATAGCCCTCTTTTTGCTCCCTGTGGAAGAGGTTGCCTATTTATTAATAAAACCCGCTGTTCCACTCCGCATCTGAGTCCTCTTTTTGAGTCCCGGCCTGACAGATTCTGGTGACATTATGCTTTTTCCCCCCAACACACTTTGTCTTAAAGTTCTTCTCTGTAGAACAAAGAAGAAGTCATAGCCCTAACCAGGTAGAATTTATTAAAAGTAATAATTGCAGCAGTCAAAAATAAAAAGAAAGACAATTTTATATGATATGAAGAATACAAATTAAAGTGAGGTGATGCCTTCAATGATGCCAATAAATCATCCAACTTATCAGCTTCCTACCAGAGGGCAGCTGGTCCAGGGGCCCCAGGGCGCCACCACGCAGTCGTTGGGGCAGGCCAGGGAGCAGACCTGCGCGGTGGGCGGCGTTTCCTCCTGATCGCACAGAGCGTCGTCCACGCCGCGGGCCTCGCCGCTCGCCGCTCCCTTCTTCACACACCTGAAGCAGAGCGGCATAAGTCGTCTCTGTGGCGCTGCTACCTGGAGGCCTCAGAGGTTCCTAACACACTGCTGAGTTTGTCTATCAATACGGAAGGTCGCACCTTTTGAAAAATATTTCAGAATAGCATGTGGTTATCTCAGAAGCAACCTCTCGCCACCATTCAGGGTCCATATATTAAATGACACAACTTACTCTATTTTACCAATGATGTTTGAGCAGGAAAGAGAATTTAGACAACAGGCAATATGGGGCGATTGCAGTTCCAGTTCCACACTATATTTTTATGGGGTCTTGAGATGAAGCATCTTAAATCTTCATTCTTCATAAATGTATTTCGGCTTTAACTCCTTCCCCACCAGAGTAATTCAGCCATCGCCAGCATTTTTGACCAAATTCACTGATCTCTCACCACTCTCAGACTATTGACTCCTATATGACATGTAAACAGGGAACATATCAACAGACAGAATATATCAGTTTCTACTTTTAGAGAAGAGCTTTGTTTCTGTAACAGACAGAATATGTGTGTTTACAGTATATATGGCAGGAATGTGTTGATGAGGAGTTCCATCTTATCTTGCAGAGTTCACAGCCTTGTATCATTAATATATATATATATACACGATATATATATATACGATTAAAGCCCTGTGATAAATCTGGAAACAGAAGCTTTTTTTTTTTTCATGTGTGACAGGCAACTATCTGAAATGGAGAAAATAATTGGAAGTTTCACTTCTAAAAAGCGCAGGCAGAGTTCAGCTCTTTGCTGCGGCGGTGTAATTGTTTAGGAGCAGCTAATGCTGCGGCTGTGGTTTCAACTTAATGGTTGACCAATTTGAGGAATTTGACACGATGAAACCGTTTGGAATCATCTACCTCCTTTCCAATGGCGCATAATACAATAACAGCACTTGCACCTGCAGGAAAGGTCAACACTTCACGGCGTTTTTTTCTCTCCTATTTGTGGTACCACTAAAAAAAATGCACTGTGGGATAACTAACAACATGCATCGAGAAGCAGAAATTTGTTTTGACCATGCAAGCGTCTGGACCAATGTGAGTGCCAGTCTACCCCTCACAGGGGGGCGGTGGTGGGGGGTCGGTAGGGGTGTGGGGGCCAAGCCTGACCTCTCACTGACCTGATCTTGCGGCTTTGGACTCCCTCTCCACAGCCTGGCAAGTCGTCCACGGTGTTGATGGTACAAATGGACCAGGGCTCGGTCCTCCACTCGTACTGGCTGCACTCACTGTGGCACGGCACGGCCTCGTACACCTGGACGCATGCACATGCACACACACACACACACAGACACACACACACAGGGAAAGGCACAGGACACGCATGAGGGATTCTAGAGAGAAATCTGCCAAGCATACTGTATAGATAAGCATAGCGGACTTACAACATGGCCCCAGTAAGAACACTATTGCCGTTTTTAACCATTATTATTAAATAATAACTAAAAGAAACAGTTTTCACAGATTACTTTGCGCCATCAGGCAAAATCTTTAGCCTTAATGCTATAGTGCATATTCTGCTAGTGAAACAAGTCATTTCACCGGGGTTGTGTGACACCGTAAACAGTTTAACCACCGTTTTACAGCCACGGTCCGTCGCAAAACAGCGGGGTTAGTGCGTGTAATTACACCTCACTGCCGGCAGATAGAGTGAACTCCTGCACTGCAGCTTTAACCAGGAGCTACAGTAAACACGGCTTTTACAAGTCTATGCAAGAGGAAAAGAGAAAGGCATAAGGCTTCCTTGTGACTTCTTAAGGTCTAAACTACTTATTTCAATATCAGGAGGATGGTTCTAATATTGGCTACATTCAGAATCTAGTTTTGCAAAAAGCTGAATTTAAAGCACAGGAAAAGTGCTTTAGTTTGAGTACAGAACAAAAACCAAGAGGAACACGCACTCCTTTCACCACTGAGAGACACTAAAACTAAAGATCGGCACCTACCGCTTGGGAGAATAAAAGAAAAATAATGTATTCATAGTGAAATAAATACTGTGAGTGAAATGGAGACAACAGCATGGGCTATGTGAGACGAATGACCATGGCAACGTGCCCTTCGGCTGAGGATGTAACAGGCCGAACGCCCCCCCCCCCCCCCCGCCTCAACCGGCGACTCCGGCGCGTCTGCATAGACCGAGAGAGCAGCCAGCGCCATGCTCCTGTAAACACATGTTTACTCTCAATCTACGCAACGCTCCGCCACGATAAAAGGTATACTCTGGAGGACAATTTGTGGAGAGAGAAAGAGAGAGAGAGGAAAAAAAAAGAAGAAGAAGCTATGACAGGCTGTAATAGGTATCCGCGTGTGTGCGCGGACTAGAAAGAGGGAATGAGTGTTGAGTATTTCCTCCCCTACGGGCCACACAGATGCCTATTACACACCCTCATCATCTCCCATCTGTCCCTGCAGATGCCCCTGCTGGGTAAACTGGCAAATGCTTCCACTTTCCCTGCTACTTTTGTAGCACAGCTCTCCGGCTTAACAGCTCGTTTTTACCACCGGGGGGAGAGGAAAAAACAAACAAAAAAAAACGAGTTTCTCACTTTCCACAATATGCACAATATTTATTAAGTGCTGTTTGTTTAGTGATAAATTGTGCGACCTAGCGCTCCATAAACGAGTTTCAGCGTCGCAGCAGCATACGGCGTCAAATATGATGTCATCTGTTGGCAGGTTGAAGCTGGAGGTGACGGAGGGATACACTATCGTTCGCTGCTTCCCTAACATAGTCTCTATCTACGTGTTTGAAATCAAACACTTTTTTTTTTATTATAGATAAGCAGCTCAAGAATGATAGTACTTGGCACTGTCAAAAAAAAAAAAAAAAAGCTTCAGCGGCTATTCACCGTATAATGAAGTGAAGTCCTAACATTCTGATTCCAGTTAAAAAAAAAAAAAAAAGATGAAATAATATCCAGATGCTCTCACATATAATTATTTCCAGCCGTGATAGCGCTCTCTCCAATCAAACTATTGTTCTTTCTCTCGACCACAAGACAGTGCAGGGTCACAGGCTGTGTGTGTGACTCGGACATATCCGGCATGCATTTCGTCTTCATTAGCTAAAGCAGAGTATGTGATGAACGGCACTGACCTGAGCCTGCGTGGATGTCCATATTAGCAGCGCAAGCCAGAAGTTGGGCGAGGGAGAGAAGAACAATGATATGATCATTAGTTTGGGTTTTTCGCCTGCAGTGACAAAAATGTATGGTTTTGCTTAGAATTTGATTAAATACTTCATTCTGCTCTGTGTTTTCACTAATGAGGGTAAAGGATGATTAAGTACTTTATCTTCTACAGTGGTTCTAGCAGCCCTGGATATTTGCTTTTTGCCAAACTTAAAAAAAAAAAAAAAAAAAAAAAAAAAAAATCACATTCAGTGCGTTGAGAGTTTTTCAAGTAATGGAGTTGGTTTTGCAACAGCTGTGCGATGGTCAGACCTCCAGCTGAAGGCGGCTGGAGATGGCGAGAGGGAGGTTTTTGGCGTCGATAAGAATTACGCTCAGAGAGAAAGAGAGAGAGAGAGAGAGAAAAAGAGAGAGAAAGCGACTCTGCCATGAAATCAAGGTTACGAAATAGTAATTGTTATGTTGTCGACTCAGGGTATCACGGGCTCATTTTTCACAGCGAAAAGGACATTCAAATAAATCCCCCCCCCGACCTGACACGGCGCCAGCTATCGCTGCGAAAACATACTTCGATCGGACGGTGACTGGACTCGCAGCTTCAGCCAAATACTGTGTAGTATGCAGTGACAAATGGTCATAGGAAGAGCACGCACCCTTATTGTGTCGAAACAATCCCTCCTGATGCCACTATACCTTTTCCCTTTTCACCGGTCACATTTCTGTTCAATGCCGTTTAGTCACATTATTTACTACATATATCCACCTTGTCACCTATTAATAGATAATTCATAGTGTGACTGAACATGACCTTCACATATTTGTATTCATTGCTCGTCCTTTCACATTTCAGCCAAGGCTACGATGACAGTAAGTTACATGCATGCATTCATTAGCTACTTCACTCTTTCTCTCATTTTCTTTGAATATTGCATTTCACCTTTCCTCCGCTTGGCCTGGTCATCCCGTGCCTCTGCCGCTGGAAGAACGTTACGTTGCATCCTCTGATTCATTCAGATGCCTGGTTCTAAAAACAGATCTGCAGTCGGCATAACGTTTACTTTGGCTTTTATCCGAGTCAAATATATGAGCATCCATGTCATGTTAGGTTGGCTTTATGCATTCGGTTTTTCGGCGTCGTGTTAACATTTTTACTTGCGCTGACAGTTCAGACGTTTCTGGAGATGAATGTTGACATATTTGATATGCCTGTATTTTCACAAATACTCTTTTTTAACGGGTGACAGCGCTTTGGTTAAGTCGCAGTCACAAACACTCGGGAAGGGTTGGGAAAAGGTCACGCTTGGGTTCAAATGATCAGTGAGTGACATGACACGTCCTGCGGTACGATAAGCGTTAGCAGTGGTGTTGTATAGACTCCTACAGCTTTCCCAACTACTGTCTATTGAATGCAGCACAGAGCCACTGACCCAACTCTCCTTCTGGCAAAAAAGGGGGAAACTTAGAAGGGACATCACCTGCAGTATGTCACCAAATGCTGACATTCTCAACGCGGACACATGCGACGTCTCCGCAGTTCGCAGAAAAACTGTCAACATTTCCCTGCGGAGACCAGACTGTGAAAAACGTACACAGCCGCCCAGGAGATGATGAGAATCTCATGCCCACAGATTCATAATACTGCGTGTTATTATACGTCTTTGTGTTGCATAATGTCCAAATAAAAGGACACGTGAAGTGCCGACAGGCCTTCCTGCAGAGGTGGCATTTTATTGTAAACAGAGGGGAGATGGGATGGGACAGGAAGCCTTGAAGAGGAGCTCTCTCTCCCGTATAAATCTCTCTAACTGTCACTTGTGTGACTATAACTTCAAATAGACTGTGCTATTACTGTCAGCAGGCCCGCGGACGAGTTAGAAAACAATGTCTCCTCTGAGGAACACAGTGGAATCTATTCCCATGTGATGATGACCTCTCAAATATACTCATGAGATGATAAGTTAGGATGTGCAAACATAAAACGCAGCCATTACAGGATGACTGCCGATCTTAGGAACACATCTATTACGGCTTTTTTTTTTTCCCCCCCAGAAAAAAAAGGCACAATAGCAGCGCAAGAGGAACCCGTCATGCTGCTGAACACCGAAATCTAAACAAGATGAGATGAGATTAATGAACAGGAAGTCATGATCAAGTGCATCATGCTTAATTAACACTATCAATAATGGAATAAATACAAGGTGCAACACTGTATATTACACAATAATGACCAAATATTCAAATGTTAAAAAACAACCTCTTAGGTAATGCGTATTTGTCAATCTCCATGTTTCTGGTTTGGGAAACAAAAATAAAAGTAAGCCATGAAATCGAAACTTTCTGTTGTAAAATTTGCAGAGGAAAACTTTAGAGAAGTAGCTGTGTGGTGTTGGTACAGTACTGAAATCGTACTTAAATTAATTCATATGGTAGTCCTACTGGTTTATTAAAAGAATTTGAGGAATTACCAAGTTTTTCCCAGTTTTGCTGAACATTAATTTTGCCAGAAAGGAATTAATCGTTCCAAATTGCTGCCTGGTCTCAAATAAATGGCTGATCTGTCAAGGGATTTAAAATAAATACCAGTCTAGTGTTTGATAATTTACATTATTTTGGAAAAAAACAAATGTGGATGTTTTCTGTCCAAATAACCAACAGAACAACAAATGAGAAACCATTATGTAAATTTAGGAGCCAAAATTCAAATGAGGAAATCGTGATTCGTTTTTTTAAATGTACAAAAACAACAGCCAGGTGACTAAAGATGAAGTTCCGTGCATGCATACGTTTTCTCGCTGTGATCGCTCCTACTCCTTATACCGGCCATTAAGTTGTCCCTGGATGACGCTCTTTCAGAGTAAGTGATGGGGCGCAAACCCCAACCCTCCGCCTGTCCTGTCTGTGCTAGATTGTCACTATCCTTTAACTGCAACGGAACAGGAAAACAACATCTGTCAACACTCATACACAGAGGGATTTTTTTTCCCCACTAGAAAGGATTTAACTCTGGAATTCATCCACTTTATTTGTCTCACCCAGACAGGTGAAACCTCGGAATAAATTTTGCTCAAAACAAGGACCGTGAACGTCGGCCCCCCCCCACTGTCGGTGGACGTGTTCCAATGTTCACGTAGGCACCGCGCTGACTGTTTTAAGACAGACTTGAAAGATTGCGAACACATCCTTTAAACCCTGCCGACATTGATCACTTCAAACTTCCTGACAATTTAAGACTGGGGGATAACATCGATGATCTCCTGAGGGGAGCGAGACTACACCATGAAAAAGAATTGGCTGGAAGCAGTCATGGTATTTTACATATAATGTGAAATCTTTAAAGACACCATTCTGTGGAAGTGATACAGGAATGGGGATCATAAAGCAAACAGCGGCCCAGCTATAACTATAACTCAGCTGCAGCATTGTATTATTGTAGAATTGTCTTAGCACTAAAATGGTCAGAGTTCCATAGCTACTAGAATGTAAGTGTAGTAAGTGCTAATGGTGACTTTTAAATTACAACATCTATAACCCCTCATTAGAAATAACCATTTGACAAATTAATGCTTTTATTCTGTTAGGATATGTTTTAAGAAAAAAAAACATTTTACCAAGTCTTGGTATGTCTTAAATAAGTTGAATTGTTAACTGTTACTGTTTCAGGCTGTGACAATAACAAAGATCAACCGCAGGAAGAGATAAAAATACAATAATGATAGTTGCTAAGCAACCAAGGTCAACTGCAGGAAAAGATTAACAACAGTACAGTGTGGAATTGTGTATGTGTGCATTTGTCTGTTTATAAAGAAAATAGGAAAATTATCACATTTTTGTTGCCTTTTGTGTATTAAAAAAAACAAATTTTAAGTCAAAGCTGCAGGCGGTATTGAAAGGCCTTTGCCTGGCAGGGATGCCATGACCCTTGACCCGCATCAGCCGCCCATAGGCACAAAGTGCTGGATGTTAGTGGGTGGACCTGCAACATTTCAGATGATCAGATGAGCAATTGAGTCATTTTAATCCATTTAATGCTGAATTTGAATAATTCAATTCGAGAGGGAGAGGGAGAAGAAGTGACTTTTCTTTCAGTGCCACCTAAAGAACTCACTTGTTTAATTAATTTAAAAATGTTCCGCGTACAACAACGGGCACAACGATGAAACGCAAAAACACCAATCAGAAACAACACGGCCTGGCCCAGTCTGCAGCTCTAATGAAAACATGCAATAATTCTTTTACTCAACAAAGTTATTGTGCATAGTATATAAATTTCAAAACCGTTAAATTGACTGCTGTGTCCACTCTGCTGTTAAAATGTGTACCGGGGGCATTGTGACTCAGATTTAATAACAGGCACAGTGGACCCGCAATGTTCACTGAGCTGCGGAGTTTCCACGTCGTCAGGATCAGACAACACCTTGGAGAGACACAACTGCTCGGAAATCTTTGTTCATTGACCACCGAGTGTGTTTACATACCATGATCTCCCTCCCCTGCTGTCTTCCAATTAGATCTCCATCGCCAAGGACGTCGATGAGCCAAAGGCCATACCAGATTTATGTCGAACATCACGCAGCAACCTGCCACTGTGCCGGCTCCACCGCAGGCCGACCGCGTGACTTTCCGTAATTGCACGAATGATTCGGCCATCATGTTCTGTTTTCCGCTCGGAAAAATAATCGCCTTTTCTCGTTCACTTTGTAATCTGTTACCGGGTCACCGTCTAACGAGGGAGCATCGCATTAGCGCAGGCATTTCACTCGCACTTAACCCCGTGCCACCTATGGCGAAAGATCCTTTTCACATGTAAAAAATGTGCAATTAGTGTCATATCAGAGGCAAATACCACTCTCTCGCAGTTCAAATAAACAATGTGTAGTTCTGAGAGAAAGACTGCTCTGATTAACAATGGGAAGACTGATTCAGATCACAACACAATCAGACTGTTCTCACTCCCTTAGTGTCAAATCCTGCTTTTTTTGTCAGGCCTTTTGGCGTCACTGTTCAACACTTTGGGGCCCGTTAAGTATAATTTTTTTTAACAAGAGTCGTCCCATAGGCTTCTATAAAACACCCAAAGCCTGTGAGAATAGACACATTGAGATTGATGATGTCTGCATGAGGCAGTATAAGGTGACAAATGTCCACGCTTGGAGGTGGTGGGTTTGGGTGGATGGTTAGATAACTGGGCTGCATAAACATGAGAAGTTGCACAAGCTTCGGGCTGCTGCTACTTTCCAGAAGAATTAACACACACACCCGACCAGCAAAGCTGTCACGCCAGATAATGCGAAGCCTTAGCGACAAGAGGGGTTTATTTTTTGTATCTTTGGGAAAAAACATAGATTTTCTTCACTCTTCGCATTACAACCTGAGCAATAATGAAAATAAAAGAAAAAAAACCCTCAGCTGCAGCAGCAGGATGCCGGTTAATCTGGGAATCAATGAGGAGATTTGGTTGTATGTTGTAACTAGCACGATACTGCAGAATCCCTTTAAATGTCAGAATATCTTTATATTATAATATTCTCTATATAGCTGTCCTGAAGGAGCTGTGCAGAAGAAGAGGAGGGAGACGGTGCAATATATTGCACTTTTTGCAATATATTGCACATATGCATTGTACGTATTGGCATACAGCATGTCCAGTATACATTGTGAGTGAGTAAGTAAGTCTGAAGCCATAATTGATTTGATTTGTGTTTTAATTAGAATGCGTGAATCAAAACGGAGTGAAAACAAACATCACATCCAACAAATGACATATGATATAGAAGGGCATGGCAGGGCATGCTTTGTGAATGAAATTTTTCTTTATATATATATATATATATATAAATATATATATATATATATATATATACACACACACACACACTTCATAGTTGAAAGACTTTCTAAGTGAAAAAATCAAGAAATCCCTTTTATTTGATAATTTTGGGCTTAAGTGTATATATATATATATATGTTTATGGTACAGACATACTGGTACTAGACTACTGGTACTACAATATGTGTGAGATTTACAGGTTCCTTATGTAACTCATCCTGGATCATCAGCTATCTTGTATAGGCCTATTCCTCTAAGGCTATTGCTAATGGGCTCATCACTCATGCGCCTGTGCGGTACAGAAAAGCCTGCATCCGCGCCATCCTACGGGATGGGCTCCACTCACAGGCTCACCTCAATTGCATTGAAACAACATAGCCAGCTCCAAAAACAGTTTTGTTTATCAGTATTCACAGAGCCAAATAAAGCCCAGAACCTGGAGTGCTCCATCTACACCACGTAGAATCTGGTGGTGTGGTCTGTCGTTATTCTGTTTTGTAAAGGCTTCAATCCTCAAAGGCGATTGCCAGCAGATAAGGAAGAAGCAGGTTCCCTGCAACACTGGACCCCTCTGGTACCACAAGCGCAAACACATAAAATGCCTCTGGGGAAGAAACAACATCAACAACAAAAATGCCTAATAAACCCACTGCTGTGAGAAAACGGAGACGAGGGTTACGCACTGAGGGGGACAAAAAAAAAAAAAAAAGACAACTCTCCATGCACTGACAAGCAGGGGGGAGAGTGCACGATGGAATCCCCCCAATATCAATCACTCTGACAGAACACTCAGCACAGTGTGAGAAAAGCGGAAGACACACCACAGATATATATAAAAAATAATAATAATAAAAAAAAAAATGAATGGAATGACGGGAGAAAAGACCAAGAAGCCGCTGCGCAAATGTGTCCTCCACACAAAAGCCACGGAGGATGAAATTCCGCACGGTGACGCCATCCCATGTGAGACGGCCTCACGCAGCCAGCGTGACAGGCCAACGATGGACGCCCCCTCAGATCGCTCTCCGTAGTGCACAAACAGAAGCTGCAGATGACGCAAGGGATCCAGCGCACGCCGTGTAGCGTGGACGACGCGCACGCCGGGCGGGGCAGATGAGACGCAGGCCCCTTGCCCCTTCATCCTCCACCTGAAAGAGTCTGTGGTGCATACGGGCATAAAAAAGCCAGGTTCGGATGCAAGATGGCTAAGCTGCCATTTCCCTAGATCCCGAGGCATGATGGAGCCACAGAGAGAGGCGATAAATCAATAACTCTCTGTTGCAGACGTCACAGCCAAAAGCAGAGCGGTTTTGGCTGATAGGAGCGTAAGTGAAACCTGATCCAAATGTTCAAAGAGGGGGCCTTAACCGGCACGTGCTAAACCGGCGCTAAATCCCGCCGGGGAGCTCGGGAGCGGGACACCGGCTGGCGTCTCCGTCCACCTCTAAGGAAGTTTTATCAGAGAGGAGGCTAAACATAGACGAACTGTTGCCCAATCCCTTGTGACAGGATGAAATAGCGGCAACCTAAGTTTTCCACATACTGAAAGGCATATTACGGCCCTGTGCCTTAAAATCCGCTCCCTTAGAGCCTCTCTGGTCTGAAAAGTTGAAGCAAATGCGCTACCTTCTTCCCCTACTTCTTTTGTTGAAATGTCAACTTCCTCCCTGAAATTTGATTTCAGAGTGTACTATGCAAAACAATGCATGGACAAACCTTTGAAACAACCTTAGCAACCAAGGCTACGAAATAGATGGCAATTATTTTTGTGATCAGCTCCTCGACAAGGTAGGAAAACATGTTGCAAACAGTGTTCAGGGAAGGTTTGAGCCTGGGATTCTGACTCAAACATTCCAACTTTGACCATGTTTATCACAGATATTTAAAATCACAACTGCATATAAAGAACACAAAATCAAAAGAAACATATAATATGTCCCTTTTTAAATAAATCACATCTAGCTAAGAGTTTAGAACAATGAAAGGAAGAGGATCAAACAAGTTATCCACACTACTTACCAGAAATATATTTATAACTGAAAGGCTGCATCAAGGCACAAATGGCAATATCACTTATAAAAAGTCTTTAATCTCAAATCAAAGCATCTTCTCTCTGTATGTGTGGCATTCGCCACATCAAACTCCATCGATGGAACAGAGAACATCAAGGCGAACCTTGCATCATTCCCCACTACCCTTCGTTTGCAACAGGCAGATCAGCACACACCAAACGCACAAAAGGATTAATTAGTGGTTCTGTTTGCATTCTACAAATGGGAGGATGTGATTCCACCAAAATAACAGTGTTGCATTCACACCAGGATGAGATTTTCTCAGAAGAGAAATGTATGTAGACAGCGCAGTGTTGATTTGGTCTGCGCAACGCTAATTATGTGGGTGATGAGACTCTGGCTCAGACATGCTAACTATCCTGTAGTCTCCAGCAGAGACGCCTTGGTAGACGAGTGCAAAAGGAAACTCAACTCAGGAAAATAACATTTTTAGGAGACACACACCTGCCAGAACATACTGGAAGTCTATGACACAGTCAAAGTCCTGGGAGATTGCCATCTATGGTAATTTGCCATGCGGAATATGAGGTGAGCCACCTGTTGACCTCAGCCAATAGGAAGCTTTTTTTTGCTTTCACCATTGCAAAGCTCCAAAATCCCTCCCCCCTTTTCTGATTGGCACAGTGCTTTTGCTGTATGCAGAAACAGGCTTGTAACATCGTACTTGGACAGAGGTACCCACGGCGCCCAGAGGCTCTCTGCTCTCTGCATTCTCCGATTGTGCACTCGAGCACAGGGAGGCACTCAACCGCGATCCGGCTTCGCCAGGAAACTGCTTAAGTCCAATTTCAGTGACTGGCTAGCAGCCCTCAGGGAGGGGCTCACAGGTCATCAGACAAGGAACTCAAACAAACCGACCGTCCCTAGATGCTGAAGTGGGAAATACAGCAGATCACCGATATATTTGCAGTAGATTTGTGATCTCAGATGTGTGATATGACATATAGGAGTTTAGCTTAGCTCTATTATAAATGCTGATTGATGTGTCATTGTAACAACAAAATTTTAGTTTCTATTTGAATCTGTGAGGTTTATATACTCAACTAAAAAATATAAAATAGGCAGTATGGAATTAGGAGATGGGTATTCTAAATTACTATATAGTATATCAATATATCTGTCAATACAACACAGTTAATTGTAAATGCACAAACATGTGCCCGACCTGCTGCTGATTGGTGATTAATCAAGAACAAAATCTCAAATTATTGTTGATATGTTTTTTTAACAATGTATTAAAAATCAAGATTGAGAAGTTTTTCATAAAATGGTTTCATCAAAATAGAATTGTATATTGTTTCCTTATTACAGATGTTCATATAATGAGTTCCCCACACACACACACACACACACACACACACACACACACACACACACACGCCACAACACCACAAAAGAAAAATCCAGTTTCCATTAGTACAAAATACAAAATCAGGGCATTTTTAAATGAACTTTGTCATCAAAGGTGAAGCAGAGGCATTCATTCATGCATTATCTCCTCTTCGCATCACCGGTTAGTTAACAATAACTTATGTTGTGTTAAACTTATAATAGCCCATCCATGCCCATGCCATTTCTCAAACTCTAATATTTTCGAATTTCAACATGATTTGGCTGCAAAATAATGGCACGCTCTCTCTTAATATATCACACCCCCTAATCTGTCAGCAGCCTAATGCTTTGCCAAGTGAATAATTAAAGCTCTATGGCACTTAGGCATACAACAGCACAACAGTCCACCCATTACAAAGGTTGATGCCAGTGTGTTGGACTGAAATTTCATAGGAGGAATTTCTTCCACTAAAATAAGAGTGTGTGAATAGATCTGGCAGTGCACAGTCTGCTATTGATTATTTTATTGAACGTAACGCATAAGGGGTGTTTGTTAGAAGAAAAACAACCAATTTCATTTTCTCATGTCTTTGTGAATGTATGTTTTTGTTTTACGTCTTATCTGTTTTTTTCCTGTTTTTCTTCTTACTGTGTTCTTCTGTGGTGTCAACATCAAATGCAATAACACTAACCTCAATATGCCTCCTGATAAAAGCTGGTAATTATAATTATCCTCTAACGTGGAAAGATGTCATACATGTTAACAATTTAGTCATCCTGCGTATTGTTGCTTTGCATTTATTCTGTTCTTGTGTATAGGCTGCAAATATTACCTCAGCTGTCAATGTTGAAGAGTTATCAAGAAAAAAATTCATATCCATGAAAAAAAACAACATTTTTGTATTTTCTTTTTTTTTCCTGCTTCGAGCGACAAATCTTCTTTTGTTTGTTTTAAAAGCCCCATTTTTTCTTCTTCCTTTTCAGGTTTTTCCTTACAATATGAACTCTAACTTTCCGATACCCTGACCTAGGAGGCAAACACTTACTTGTTGAATGAATAGGTGAATAAGAATTGAGTGATTTTTATTCACTCCAGTGAAAGATAACAAGTGTTGACAGAGCTACTTGTATCAGTCAACATTGTTCAGAACAAAGCTAAATCACGATTAATGATGATTCTCGCCCTGACCCAAGACATGACTGATGATGTCGCCTTGTGAATATAGCGGAAATGTTGCAAATCCTTTTGAGTCAGAAGAAGATATTTCTGAGGACCTATGTACATGAATTAACACAATGTTAGTATCATTAGCACGAGGAATGGCACCAAATCACATCTAGTTATTTTAGGACACGTTTCATATAGAGCAGGTCTGCAATGCAAAAGGACAACTTGTATTTTTTAGCCTAAAACAGTAAATCATGTTGGTAAAACATTAAATGACAGTTAGCACAACAAAGCTATACAGTTGTATGCTTGATGAGTTATAACACAAGGAACAAAGTCAACATTCTGCATTTTTCACTTTGTCTGCACATATAGGCATCAAACAACCATTAATTAGTTAAATTGAATGTTAAATGATGTGGGGATTTTATTTGAGTATGGAGTTGTATCACATTTTCCACATTTAAACACAAGGCCTTTCAGTCCTCAGTTAGCGACGGCATGTTGTTTTCTGGTTGGTTTTGTGATGCTGGGATAGTTTAACATTTTTTAAAAATTTGCCCGTTGCCATTATTTCTATAGCCAGAGCAAGATAAATGTTCAAGAGAGTTGGCACAAATAACAGTTTAAAGTTATTACAGTGTGAAATTATGTTACTTCAATTTAGGGGAAAGTTCAAGCAGAAGTACGGATGAAAAGTTTATAAGTTAGCGGAGTTTACTGTTGGGTCGCAAAAATCTGAATTCAGAGAGAGCAAACTCACAAGGAAAGTTTTAAATATTTAGTTTACCCGCCCGATTTAAAATTTTATTAAAGTTTATTGCCTTGAAATTTTGAGCTGAGCCCAACTTTTTTAAAATTATTTTTTACTTATTAATATATTTTTTTTGTAAAAACCTACACTTTAATTTACAGACCCTCATGAACAATAATAAATTAAGTCATCAGTCTTGCTCTGGCTAGATGGATTTTGCCCAAGGTTCAGACTCTAAATTCCAAATTGAATCGCACTTTTGCTGTTTCAGGGGTTGTTGTCGCCTCTCTCCACACACACAACATCTGGCAGCGTTGGAAGTGGACAAAAAAGAAGTTTCTCCAGAGGACTGGAGCCAGAGTGGCTGGAGCAGAGACAAGGCATCGGTGAAATTAAATAATAAAAATAATAATGAAGACTGACGGGCGCAGAGGTTGGCAGACAACTGCTTTTTCTAATTTTAAAGGTATCATCTATGCACATTTTGATATCTCAACATTTGGTGGTGGAAAGCCCTTGTGGGAGTTATGATGAAATTCAAATGTCTCCTGCAATTATGGATCCAATTTGCGTGTTTGTTCTGGGTGCTTGGCTCTGACAAGTCAGAAGAAGCAGCTCTCCGTAGAAGCCTCTCGTATTCAGACTTGGGCTACAGACATAGAGCCAATATCTCTGTAAAAATGTCCGATTGCTTCCTTTAGCTCGCACCAGGCTTTCATCTTACTCCAATGCAACCCCACCCATCTCATCCAGGCATGAACTCACTCATCATATTTCCAATCATTACAGATCTCTGTTAATTATGGATATCATGATTATGTGACAATGCTGTGGTTAAAAAAATTAAACACTTGGTTGGATTCATAGAAGAATCATTGTTGGGGTTAAAATGATCAGTAAAACGTGTGGAACATTTCATCTCTGGTATCTGAGCACCACCCAACCCATTTCATACGTTATACACACATCATCAGTCTCATTGTGTCCGTTCCAGGTGTTGTGGGAGTTTTACAGAACCACAGCGCTCACAGAAAAATGATGCAGAGGGGAACCCAGTGCGGTGGAAAGTGACACAGAGGGCCGTGGCAACACAGCAGCATTTGATGCCTTGGGAATGTTTTTTCTATATAATGAATCCCTGTCTACTCTACAACTGTTCATTTGATGTACTTCACACTCCCCGGGTGTATCATGGGAATCCAAGTGAGCTCAGTGACACTATTTTCCCGTCTTTTTGTGTCTATTAGAGTGATCAGAGCAGAGATTTTTCATCTCTGTCCAGTACTGAGCAAGAACCCGTGAGTCGGCTTCACGGCCGACGCGCCGTAATGAAAGCGGACGGGACGATACGCCCAGCTGTGTTTGTCCTCCACCAGGAATATTTTGTCATATTGTCAGGCTCAGATTGTTATCATAATGGTTTGTTCGCACCGAGAGATGATCCAGGAATCAGCAGCGGCAGCAGCCAGCAGCAGCTGGTCTCGGTCCCTCAGCGCTTTTTATTTTTTTCTTCTTCTCTTCGGAGCCGGCCGGCCCCCCAGCAGCTCACATTTCCACACACAGGTGAGACTCCCTGCAACAACACAAGTTCCGCCAGATCCTCGAGAGATTGGAGGAGGCTTCCGCTATCACGACCTCGCCTTACGATAACTTTAATTGCCTGGCAGGGGCCAAAAAAAAAAAAAAAGTATTTCCTATAGAGGGAAACATGTCGGCTGTGAAGTGGGCCGCTGGTTCTTGCTCGACTCTGGACCAATTCCTGCTCAGATCACTTTAATAGATACTATATTTTGGGTGAATGTCCAGGTTGAAAAATTCCCAACAATGCTCCAACCAACTTTCTTTCCTTTGTGCCTTCTTAAATTATTTATTTCAGTCTATACTTCTTTCTTGCTTTCGTTTCTCTGTTTTTCCTTCTCAGAAGTGTAACTTGGTGTACGAATAAATGGAATTCATTACTTTCCACCTGATCTCAAAGTGTCCTCTTAAACCAGACTCTCCTTTCAGAATGTTCTTGAATGAAACATATTTACCTATGCTAGGGTTCTCGTTGGTGAATCACTTTGATATGCGCTGCTGAAAACGTTTCCATAATTAATGACGTCCCGCTGAATGTTCCTTCTTAATTACTGTACGACTTGAAAACGCGATGCACAAATTAATCACCTCAATATACAATTACATGTGCACTTGATCCCATTTCCACTGACACTGAGAATCTCCTTCAGACTCCTTCATTAACAGCACACTTAGGCTCCAGTTTCCTTTTACACCCAAACTCCCACAGATTCCGTTCAACATTGGGTCCATTCTTGCTCATTATTTCCCTCCCTCTCTCTCTCTCTCTCTCTCTCTCCGTCTCTCCCTCGCTCGCTCTCTCAGTTTAATTTGTCAAGCCAGTCACTTCTGGCCAGTGCTCGGGGGGGAACATCTGCTGGTGGGAGCGGAGCCAGACGTTGGCTACAACGCAGCTTGGCGAGTGAGCAAGTGTTTGCGATAGAGGGCAGCCGTTTAGAAAGTGAATAGTTTTTCGTCCCACTGCGCCTATCAGGAACTCGATAAAGTATAGTAATGACCAAATAGAAGCATAAAGGCTCCGTGGCCCCTTTTTTTTTTTGAGATCATGCGAAGAAGTCACCTGTGCGCTGTCCGTGGGTTTAATATAACAGCAGGGAGACATGACCTCACACCTCGATACGTCTATTGAACTAGACTCAGGGTTGTGGCATCTGGCCACCTGCACCTCGGGCAGATGTACTCCTCTTTAAATGGCCAATTTGAACATGTTAACAATGAGCCCTAGTCTACCCCTAGGATAAATCCGCGAGGGCATTGGCACCAGTAAGCTCTAATTTCAGTGGCGAGGGTTATTACAGGGCATTACAACAGGGGCCATATAGACCTTGTTAGTGGGCACTTAACCATCTGTACACAAATCTCCACGAGAAGAATATGACTCACCCGCCTGTACCTCATCTCCTACTGACCTCTGCAAAACGAAACTGTCCTTTCAAGCCCGCTCAAGCATACAGACGGCATTCATAAAACAATTCCCCTCTTTAAACCGTGACCCCGGGAGAGATGTGCTGTCACGGAATATTCAGCGCTGCGAATAAAACTGTACTGCGGAATATCAAAAGCCCCCATCTGTCCACTTCTTGTCCTCCTGTCTCCCTGTTTTGATGTCAAGGAAAGGGCACGTCTCGCAAGGCGAGTGATTCGGTCTGGCTGGAGAGACCAGAGAAGGAGCAGGTCACCCAAGAGCCCCGCCGCCTGATGGGTACATTACATAACTCATTTCACATCCAGCATGGCCATGCCAATTACATGGAGGATGGTGGTGAGCGTGAGTGAGCTGGACATATGGATCGCCCTCATCTGTATTCTATTATAGTCACTGACACATTCACAATGAATACAAAGTAGCCCAGAAAGAACTGACTTCAGAACAATGTAAGACAGATGATGGGGTCAACCGTGTTTCCTTATTTTCACGCTGTTTCTACCGAGGAAAATGTTTTAAAGCATTGCTCTAAATTCATTATTCCAACATCATTATTGTAATGTACATAAACTGAAGATGAGCATGTGTTGGACAAAACAGAGGCACAGGATGGCTCGAAATGGCCCTAAAGAGCATGTGTGTGTGTGTGACTGATTTTTCATGGCTCAGAGTAACATTTACTATCCACAATTTGTGTTCCAGGATTTTTTTTTTTGGAGAATAATGGTAAAAACATATTTGTATGAATAGATAAAGGAAAAGTAAAACAAATACAGTGCAGCCCAACCAAACCCATCACAAAAACTATACTATCAATACCCT
This sequence comes from Eupleurogrammus muticus, assembly GCA_036785175.1. Classification (NCBI taxonomy): domain Eukaryota; kingdom Metazoa; phylum Chordata; class Actinopteri; order Scombriformes; family Trichiuridae; genus Eupleurogrammus; species Eupleurogrammus muticus. Next base: position 9,644,062 of record JAYKQN010000001.1, read on the forward strand.
TATCCCCACCTATAGTACAGTATAGTACAAGTAATTGTACATAAAGAACATTAACACACCATTCTGAGAATTCATACCAGAAAGTAGTCATAAAAAAGAAAAAACATGCATGCAGACCCCTGTAACCATATGAATATTTATAGGTAGCGCATATACTGCAGGATTCTATGAATACACAGGCATCGGTGCATGTCTTACCTGGTTCTTCAAATCAAGTTTGGGGCATGGACGGCCCCCGTTGAAAGCTTTCTCCCTGAGCCACTTGGACCTGATCTTCAAGCCGCTGCCACAGGACGAGCTGCAGGCCGACCAGGCCGACCAGTCACTGAGTTTACAGTCCAGGGGGCAGGGGATGTGGCAGACCTCCACCGCGTAGCCTGAAAAATTCAACGTCGGTAGACAGGAACGAGCGGTGAGGCCCCGAGTCAAACTTAGTCAGCAGCTGTGTGGATCACATTAATAATTTAAGACAGTTTCCACCAGACCTTGGCCGTACACACTGTGACACCAAGAGCTAATTATCTGACTAATGAGCATCTCATTCCCACACTGTGCCAGCTCTGCATAGTGGAACTGATTTGTTTGGTACTTGTTTATTTGCATTCTCAGGCTTAATTCAATTAGCATTAACATGAAAGATGCAGATAACAAAGACACACATATTTAAACCCACTTTTTTTTTATAACTTGTGATCATATAGCTGAGTATGTTACCACATGGGAGCACAGGCCTGAACAGTGAGTTTGTGGTTCGATTCCAGGCTGGAACCATTTGAAAATAATAAGAAAATAATATATATAAGAGAAACGCCTTCTTAAATTTGGTTTCAGATAATGCCAAACAACCAATTTCAATGCACTGGCAAATACTCCAATGTTTTGCTTTTACTCAACAGAAAAAGACAATCGAGTTGAGTTTATCTGACCTGGGTGACAGATAACAGGATAAACAATTTGTCAATCTCGATAATCAAGCTGAACAATGTGTCTGGTGTTGCGCTCATTAATGGCTGTTTCCACCTGGTTGGAGAAGCATTCAATCTACCGTTTTCATTTTATATTTTGCCATTTGGCAAAGTGAATTACAATGGGAAATAATCAACAGGACCGTGCCTCGAAAAGAGCCAAATTCTGGAGGAGCTGACTAGGTACAAGCTCAGGTTTTTTAATTATTAAAAAAAATAAGGAAAAGAGGAAATATGCAGCATGCAGTGCAGAGAAATACCATGTAAGACAAAGAAAAAGTGAAAGAGGACCCAGTTTGGCACCCGGCTTCATCTGTGAACAAACAGCAACAAGGCCAAAGGCGACTGTATTTGTTTTTGTTGATTTGCTCTGTTAAATTATCACATTTCTCTCATCAATGTGAAAAAGTGCTCCTAGCAACCGTTCCTAGCAACTGCTACCGACGACTGTGAGTGACATCAGTGGGAGGGAAATATATAACTATTCTAAACATGAGGCTGGTTTACATGGACCAACCAGGCTGCATGAATAAACATGAATGATTCTGGTGACCAGACTGCAGTGTTTGTTAGGCATGTAAATAGTCGACACAGCAGTGTAAAATCTCCTTCCCTGCGTGTTCCTACCTGTGTCCGTGCAGAGCGTGGGGCTGACCGGGTTTCCCTGCTGGTTAATGCAGGCCACGGCTCTGTAGCGCACGCCTTGGCCGCACTCCTTTACCTCCCGCTGGCTCATCCAGCTCTGCAGGGACCCCGGAGCCGACGGGTCGGGCAGGATGCAGGCGGACCAGTTCCCATAGGGTTGCGACAACAAGTCATCGCAGGCGCAGGCTCTGGTCTCCTCCAGTGGGTACAGCTCCTGGTTCAGGCAATGATCCTTCTTCTTACTGCGACCTGGATAGTCGAAACCATTCAAAGGGCATTCAGCTCTTAGCGGGTGCAAACACAGTATTATATTTTATGACATGAATAATTAATCAGAGTTTCACATTAACAGTACTGCAATTTATGAGAACGAATCAGAAAATTGGCTACCGCGTCCTCCCATTGGAGAGAGGATGTTTCCCCCTTGGAGTTAAATCATTAAATCCTCTATTTAATAATTATTTAAATTTTTATGATAATTATTAATTCCTTTTGATAGCCAATTTAATCCAAGTCACCCACAGGTGATGCCTAATTTGATTCACAGCGAGAGGCCTACATTATGCCGGCTTCCAAGTGCGAGAACCTATTACATGTAAATATAGAGCACACACATACACCAGTCTAATTTACTGTAACATGCCCCTCCTGATTAATAATAAAGTTATTATATTTGTAATGGTATCATTATGACTATAATACGCTCCGCTGGGCCTAAAACAAGCCGTCTGTCATCTTCTTTTGTTTGCTATATGTTATTTACTGTGTCTAATGCAGTTATTAATCCTTGTTCCAGATCGTGGTCCTCATCTGTCAGCCCTGCCCTGGATTACCCACACCTGCGTCTGTTTCCCCTGATTGTCTGCCCGTGTGTATAGTCACAGTGTGTGCTCCGTCATGTCGCCAGCACACGCACACACACACACACACACACACACACACACACACACACACACACACACACACCACCCCCCCGTGTTGCCTCGGTCCAGCATTCCTTTGTGTTAGCGCTCCTGTGAATGATCTCATTGTGTTTTTTTGGACCCTGCCGTCCGCCTGATTTTCTGGCTTTTTTTTTCATAACCTGTTGACGGAATATGAATTTGCTTGAAAAACATCAGACATATAATGTATGTGTTCAATGTGTTTTCTATATCCCATTCCATCATAGGTGTAGTGAACTTAGGACACAGGATGCATTAGATGATTTTACCTATATAATTGGCTCGTGTTCGTTAACCCGTTCTAGAGGTTCTTACAGAATCTAAAAAGCCAATCCTGTAGAAACGCTACATGAACAGTTGCAGTGAAGCACTCTCCCCTTGTTAGTGTGCTATTTCTTAAAAATACCCACTTGAGCTGTAGAGTCCAAGCATTGACGTCTGCTTCAATAAATCTATGTAGCCTTTTCACTGGAAAAAAAAATCCTTCTTTACTCACAAAACACAGGCTTACTACATACTCAAAAAAAAATATGAAAAAAACGTGCGCGGCAAACACAACCGGGACTAGTGTGCACTTACTTAAGGAAATGATCACTATCCCTTGCAAACACAGCAACATCTAAATTATTTATGCGCTTGTTTCTATTGTGAGCATATACAGAAAGTGCTGTGAATGACCCCTGGGGAATGATTAGTGATATTTGCAGGCATAATGTGTTAAACTTTAATTTGTATCTTTATTTAGAAGCCTGTAGAGGGATTGGCGCACATTTATGTGCAGTATGTGTTATATCACAATGGGGTTAGATCTGGGTAATTGATTTCTTTGTTTAAATATTCAACTCATACACAACTGTGTTTTTTTTTTTACTTTTTTAATTTGCATGCAAATGCATCATTTTGAGGTGTGGTATACACAGACCGTATTACAGGGTTTTACTAGGAGAACCCGAAAAGAGTGAAATCTGCTGCAGCTGAGGGATAAAACACAGTCAGATGAGAGGTTTTCCTTTAAAAAAAAATCCCTTTTCGCCCCTCAGTATGCACATTTATAACAAACAGCCAACAGCCCACAGACAGTCTTTGATTGGCTGAGAACAGTGAAAAGAACAGACAATGCATTGCTACAACTATACAGCTATATGACTAACCGGTGATGCTGAACTAGGAGTTATTCTGCGATTAAACGTCCTTTCAGCGTGCCAACTGTTGCTTTTAGTCACATTTTCTTTCACTTAATAATTTAATATACTTCCCACTGCAATAGCGCTGCAACAGTGAAGTGTGTCTTTTCCTCCCTCATTCAAAGCGAAAAACATGGCCGAGTTGCTTTCAGATCTAATGAGGCTTCCAGCGAATAAATTGCTGACAAGCTGCGCCTGTGAAATCAGAAACCGCTGTGACGATTCTGGGAAACACAAGGTCATCATCAACCAGCGAACGGAGATTCGAAAACAGACTGAGAAATGCACCTCGGATTGACAGGAGTTGTTTAGCAGCTATCACACCTCCTGAAACCTGGATACCTATTATTGCTGCTAGACCTCAGTTTTCATTTAATTAGTCCTGTCTGTTACATCCGTATTAATTATAAAAGCAGGAATTGTGACATAACAGCTGGAAAGTGTGTCTGTTTCTTTTAATATCTGGACGAGTAACAAGCTTTCATGCTGTTCAGCTGGTGACAAATTTTCCTCATTATGTCTGCTCACCATTATTGAGTAGTTTCATACAGATATAGATATGTAGATAACAGACATGTTGCGCTGTTCCCAAGCTGTAAAGTCGTATAGTTGCAATAAGTTTACAGATTACAAAGCACAGCGCCTCTTTGTGTTAGACCTTGATATTTCACAGCCCTGACAATGTATTAATTTTTGCATTTGCTTGTGTTTGAGCGCGGAAACTCTTTAAAGTTTTGTTTCATATTTCAGAATATGGTTATGATCACGGATCGTGTGCGTACCCCCCCCCCCCCCCCCCCACCACCACCACCACCACCTCCCTCCCATGTGCCCGGTGAGCTTTCCATCTGTTTCTGAAGTGGGTTTGATTGCAAACATTCCTCACCGAGTGTGAACTCACTGCTGCAGTTCACCGACAATCTGTTCAATCTACGCCACTGCTGCTAGTTGATGAAAATCTGCAACACTACTTCTCTCTGACATCACATGGCATTTTTTCTTTTGCAGCCCTACAATCGCACATGCCACTATTCTATGATATCTGACTTTTTTTTACATTTAGCATCAGTAATTAAAATGCAATGTATTTTCATAATTTATTTATTCATTATGTTATCGCTCTATTAGAGGTGATAGGATTCACGGAAAAAAAAAAAAACATGCATGCACACCTCCAATCTCGCAAACCCCCTCAACAAATATGTGTTGGGCTGCACTGTAAATACATGCACCCAGAGAGATTAGCACTTCACAGCTCAATTAGCAGCCATAAGGGCCGTGCAGTCAGTAAAAAAAAGGGTTCACAAATGTAAAGCGAGTGTTGAGGGAATGACTTTTAGTTTACCGCCAAATAAAAGGCCACGGATGAATTATCCCATGAAAGACGTCAACAGACAGACAATAGATGATTGATCTCTCCGTCATTAAAATGTCAACTTGAACGTTTCCTCCACTTTAAGTGGAGGAACGCGCCACGCCCCGGTTTGCTGTTGGTGCAGAATCGCCCTAATGTTCAATGAGCGGCTTAAACATATCTGACCGGTTTAAATATATATGATATTTGTTTTCAGACTTACATACAGGATGTTTGACTGCGTGAGGCTACCAACGGAACCGGGCAATTTTCAGTGGAGTGGGTTTTACCACCCAGCGGTGACGTGCTTTATATTTGCCACATAATTCTACAAGTGTGTTTTGTGTTCATCCAACCGGCAGCCATTATACAACATATCTGGCTCACAAAATAAAATCATTCAGCCTCGGAACAAGTCGATCTTCTGTATTGCACTCCGCTGCTACTCCTGTAGCATAATGTCTGATAGTGATCCAGGGATTCTGCAGTGTATAATGGATTATCCCCCTGCCTCCCCCACCCACCAGCCAACACTGCAGCCCAGTGCTCCACACACTTGGTAAAACTGATTTTTCTTGGGTGTTTCTAATCATTCTTTATTTATACACTGGCTGCTTGACATTGACATTAAAATGATCAAATACCGCTGTTACATCATAATAGAATTAAATAATACAATTACATAACACCCATAAAACAGAGAAAAATATCCTGTAAAAGCGAGGATTACACTGAACCATAAAAAAATCCCAAATTAATTAAATCCCATGTATTAAATTGTCCATTTAAAATAAAATGTATATTTCTATGAAAGGCAAGGATACAATTTTACACACAAAGCTTGTGGGACAATGAAGAGAGTTGGTACAATTTCTGAATGGCTGCGTAAACAAAGCTTTATAGTGTAACTAAACCATTTATCTGCAGTTAAGCTCTAACAGATACACACAAGCTCTGCCCGCTGGTGTGTGGAGGAAATCACGCACACAACTTCACATTTGAAGACAACAGTCAACATGCAGCGGGGGAAATAAATTAGCTTCAACTCTATAGTTTGCCAATAAAGCAGTGGGAAATCATCCATCCAGCCGGTTTTCGGGACATTTTTTGCCACCCAAGTCAAGTCGTCGTTGATTCTGACAGGGAACGGATTAGTCCATATGAATGTGTATCATTTAAACATTAATAAATCCATACCCATTAATGTTGAGAGGAATCATTATAATTATAGTTTCTCAATCTTATGATCAGTATCATTTCCCATGAGCTGCAAAAACTGTATTTACTTTAATACTTAAACATTTATTGGTTATCCGATCATTGATATTTAAATACCAGACTAGGATTTGTAAGTAACACCTGTAAATGATCTCAATTAATGGTTCAAACAATAATAATCTTGGTAAATTCTTCTTTGCTCATAAAGAAGAATTGACCATGTTATATGCTCTTATACCTTGTTTCTGAGCCTGTTTGCTTCAGTTTTCACAATCGTGTTGCCAAGAAGACTGACATTTAGGTGGTTAGGGCAGTAGCGGCTACAAGAAAATGTGCATTATTTCTTCCACCTATATTATTATGTCAAACCGTTTTCTCTGTATCTCGGTGTTATATGGGTAATTTCTTGGCAGTGTGGTCATCTGCTGTCTTTTTTTAACAAAATGACTGCACACAGTAAGGCAGCCAGCATTGTCCTGGGCTGCTCCACTACGTCTCACACTGCTGATATGCATGATGGTCGTATTTGGCTCCGTGTTGAGAGGAGACTCTCTGCCAACTTACTTATATATTTTCACACATTTAAACCCAGACTCTAAAAACGTCTGTTTAATGTGATAATTTATAGCTCAGACACTCGTGCACATGCCATCAGGGCCAGTAGTGGGCAGATGTCTCTGGCCAGACCAAAATCCAATTATCTTGGGGAATAAAAAAAAAGGTCTATTCCATAAAGGCATACACTAGTTTTCTCAAGTAATATAATTATGTTTTAATTTAGTTATTTTAAATGTTGATTTATCGTCACTTCTATTGGTAAAAATTTTAAATAAAAGTACATGTAACACACACAAAGAATCAAAAGGGTGAAAACGAGGATTATTCCCATTGATATAAATGTGAATGAATGTTTGTATTCACGTAAGTGTAAGTGTAAGAGAAGGTAAGTGACTGTGGGCTCTGGGTGAATAATCAGTGCGAGTGAAGGGGGGAAAAGGGAAAGGACAACAATAAATAATTCAACTAGTCGACTTATCAAACATCACACCTCATACAGTGACTCTATTCCATTTATAAATCCTATCTGACCAAGAGAACGAGCCAGGGACAGAAAATCCCTCCTCCAAGGTGACTAGCTCCCCATACAGGAACTCCTCACTGGTTTTATTTATTTTTTTAATATTGGCATTGACGGGCTCGTATGAGTGTAGGCAGGAAGCCTGTTCCACAGCAGCTGGTTATCCCAGATGACCTTTGAGTATCTCCCCCAGAACAAGAAACGAGTGTTATGCATTTGGATCTTTATTTGGAACAGGTCCGAAAAGGTATTTCAGCGCCATGTCATTTAGTGCTCTATAACCCCGATTTAATTTAAGTTGGTGTACTCGTTGTTCAATAGGCATCCAGCCCAGGGTCTTAAAATGATTAGAGTCTAAGTGGTTTCTCGGTTTAAAATTTAAGGTGAATCTCAACAGCTTGAGATTTGCATAATTAGATTTTGAAGTTTTACGAATGCAGTTTAACTTTTAGTGAAGCTGCAATAGGAAAAAGAACATGCATAATCACAATTACACTGAATCAAGGCTGAGGTCAGCTGCTTCCTTGTTTTTCTTTTTTATGAATTTGAAATTCCTCGAGAGTAATTTGGTGCAGGAGTAGACCTTCTCCAGCGGTGCATTGGCCATCTCCTCCTGACCCGGAGACTGGCCTAGCACAGAGATATTTTACAGATTTTGTAGAACTAATTAAGGCGATATTCATTCAGTCAGAACTTGATTTACATTCATGCTTCAAACCAAACATCTTAAATGTAATAAAAGTTTATTGTCAACCAGCAAATTGTTGTTTAACCATAGCTGCGGGCTCAGATGGTTTTCTAAACCGTATTTCTAGCACTGAATCATACTGTAGCAAATCACAATCTACCGGCATTACCATATAACTTATGCAAAGTAAAAATAAAAAAAAACAAAAAAGCACACCACACTCATAAGTGACTCCAGAAATATTTAGACTTGAAATTGTCTGATAAATTCCAACTAAAAGAACTGAGAATACCACTGTTCAGTCCCAGGATAGTAAGGTTCAAGATCATTTCATCACAGGCTATTTCTGCTGCATAAGTCAGAAATCATGCAGGTAGATTAACTCATCCTTTTGCTCTACACCTTGTACAATTTTACAGACGCCGCTCTCCCTCATTTTGGATAAGCTAAAAACGCCTTTAGGAACACCCTTTTTTGGCGTAGAATTGTTGAGGGATGAACGCATCCACTCGATGCCTTTGCTCTTTTTCTCATATCAAAAGTAATTTGATTATAAGCAAAAGGCCACATCTATTAGCCACAGTGTTTCAGGTGAACATCTTAAGTTGAAGCAACTGAATCCAAAATGGTCTGAAACAAATAATTAGTTTAACTTTATTACAGTTCACCACTACGTGCTAATTATCCTGCATCCTCCCTCATACTGTCCACATTTGGGTTGTAGTCGGCAGTCCTAATTTAATGTCTGATGATGTCCACTGACAATGTGCTGAAATGCTCCTTACTGGAGCGGCAATGGTCAGTGAATTGGTTGTTGGCTATTGACTTAATGGCCAATTATGTTCATGTGGTTATTTTGGATTGGGGTTTTGAGGGAGAGAAAAATAAAATGGAAATGGGGACATTTAAAGATCGCCTTGCAACGCATAAGTATGCCATCATCATTACAAATGGTGATTATCCCATAGCTAGTGAATATCCCACATTAGTGAATACCACGGTTCCGGTGAATAACTAGTGTGTCATGTGTCAGCAGCCCACAAAACAGAAAACACTTACGGAGACATGGTCGCTCAATTTATGTCTCTCTCCTCTCAAGCCCCCAATTTGTTTTACTGTGCAAAAGTACAAAGGCGCTTGTCAACTTATGACAAGGCACGATTTGTATGCACAGAACTGTGGGAACACAAATCAGAAAATAATATGTTGAACTTTCCAATAGAGCCGTTGTGTTTAGAACATTCACAGCGGTTTCACTGCTGACTTCCACTTTTTTTTTTTTTTTTTATTTCATTTGCCATGCAATTCAACTCAAAAAACATTTTGTTTACAGAAAAGCGTTTCAGACCTTCAAAATGACTTTTGGTTTCGACAGGAAATTTTTAGCATACAGTAGCCGTGCTATCTCAGCAGACACCTTTATCTGCTGCCGACTTCCTTAACAATGTAGCAGGCGTCAGGATGCGCGGCGGAACGGAAAAAAAAAAAACAAGACAAGGAGCAAAGGAATTCAATCAAGTGTTAAAGTTGGCATACAAGAGCTGAAATACAGCACATGTACACGCTCTTTCCAAATAAACCCACCGCTGAGGCGAAGCTGATTTTCATGTGTTTGATTCTAAGAGCATTATAGAAGGAGACAGGGTATGTTTACTACAACCCGAGGCATCGGATCAAATATTCATGAAGACAAATAGTATCTAGCCTGGTCTGCAATCATAGCATGTAATTCAGATTTTGCCATCTGCACTGAGAAAAGGGATTACAAGCTGTGTGGGAACCAAATTAGATGTGACATAACACTACAGGGACAGTAGAAAGTTACAGTTTTTAGAGGCAGAAAAAAAAGGGGGTCGGACTGGATTGTGGTGTGCGTGTCGGAGTGCAGGCACTTCTTCCGCACACGGAGAATATGCTGCAATCACGGTAAGCCTGAAGGTCAGGGGATGTCCTCGCGTTTCTTTTTTTAAGTCTGCGAGGTGAGTTCTCAATTCTTTTGCAATTCAGCTTTAGTTATTGGATCATGCTACAAGCGTGTCTGTCTGTGCACTGACACTAGCATGCTGAAGATGAAGAAAAAATAACCAATTTGCAGCAATACATGCTTACTATATATAGAAATATATATATTTTTTCCAACTGTCAGATTGTCTGATTTGAGAGTAAGGATAAGAGTAAAGCCTTTACCTGTGAGCGAGCGCTTACGACTTCGGGAGCTGCCGCATCCAGCGCATTCGGAGAATTTGGACCAAGGCGACAGCGTGCAGTCGTCCTTGCAGGCCACCCGGCACTCTCTGATCTGAGGGGGCAGAGGGTCGGCCCAGCGCAGGCACTCCGTCATGTTGGCTGACTCGCCGCTCTCCCCGACACAACTGACTCCTGCAAACACAGGAGGGAGGTGAGGAAATTACCCCGATTATGCGAGAAGCCCACAGATATCAGATGGCACCTCACCAGGTAAACACTCAGTGACCCGTCTTGTTTTAAAGATTCCCTATTATTTTCCTCATTATATTGCAAAGCACCAGTCATTCATGTATGAGATAATGTTTTTCTCTGGTTGAATGAGCACTGAAAGAAAAGGAAACCACCTTTCATCTAACAAAAAACGCTTTTTTTTGCAGAATTCAAACATTATGACGTCCTTGGATAACTGTGAGAAAAACAAAGCATAAGTAATAACATTAACATGAACACCTCATGCTTTTGAAAAAGGGACAAGGAGGCTGTCATGGCAAAAAGGAAATAAACCGAAAAAAAACTAAAATCTACCTCAATGAGGTTTACTCTGAGGAAAAAAGGTTAAAAAAAAAAAAAAGTCAGATTAAAGATTAAAGAGCAAAGGGAAAGATTGCCCATCTATCTGCTATGATGGACTCATCGTCCACTCTCTCTCCCAAAGGAATGCCAAAGGTGAGAAGTCACCAAGAGCACGGCTCGGTTATCTTTGATGTTGATTCAGGCACACACAGACACACATACAGGAATGTGTGTTCATTCCCTCAATATGACACCATGTTGTTCTTGGCACTTCCTAAAAGAGGGCTCAAAATTTCCCATGTGAACATACTATATAACCTAAGAAATGAAAACCACGCTACTAACAACCCGCTCGCATCAAACACAATTTATATTCATGTCATTTCTGAAACTCATTTAGACAACACATGTTACCGAAGTAATAAGGGGATACAACATATGCAGGACAGATAGCAATATCTATAAGGCAGATGTTGCATTTTACATGCAGAACCACAGCCCTGGTAAGGTCAGGGGGTTAACGTCATGTGTTGAAATGCTTTGGTTACAGGTTCACCTGCTCCACCTATTACTAGGATGCGGTTACAGGGAATCAAGCACCAATAGTCAGTTTGAAACATTTTGTGAAATGTTTGAAAGAGAATATGATAAAAATAATTAATTCTATGTCTTGGGAAACCTTGGAAACTCATTCAACCTAATTCAAGTTATAGACCAATGTCAAAATGTTTCCTCTTCAAGTATGCATTACATTTATATTAATTCTATTAAACGCTGTTCTGAAAATGTAACGTTTTCTATCAGCCTTAGTGTTTACAAATTAGTGACCAGATCCAGGAAGACTACGGTGTAAACCGCAAAGGCAGAGCCAAACATGTTTCCTACAAGATCACAGAAGGGTTTCTGTCCAGATTTATTTGTGGTTGAGGTTATCTGTTGGTCAAATGTCAGTAAACAGGGAGAATAATTCTCTCATGCAGTGTTTACTGGCCCCAGTAACCGACCATTCAGCTTGCTACCTCCTGAAAGTCAATTTTTGGGTAAAAAAAAAAAAAGAATTCTTCAAACAGCGAACGACGAACATCATAATTATTTACCATCCTACTACAGAGAAGGACATTTGACAGGTTAAGTGATATTGATCAACAGGATATGACTGGAGCCATAATGTGAGACGTCAGTGCTGCCTTTAATGTCACCAATCAAAGCTTGCTCCTGGGAAAACCTAATTACTGATTACTCATACTTGGCATGGGTAGAGAGCTACCTACCTATACAGGTGGTCTTTATTTATCACATGGAATTTCACAAGGCTCATCAACTGTGCCTGTGCTCTTTTCCATAGACAAAAATTATCTACTTAGTTGTATGTCTATGTATGCAGATGATTCACTCTACATGTTAGATACAGTGAAAGAATCACCTTAGTCCTCAACAAAGACTTGAAAATTGTATTTGATTAAATCATTTATGACAAACCCGTCCTTCACATTTCCAAGACCAAGGGCATTTTATTCGGATCAAAACATGGATTTAATCCTAAATAACATTTCTATTGAGCAAGTAAAGAAAACTGAGCTTCTTAGTTGTGACCGTAGTAATGTTCTTCTTTTTAACACTACCCTTGACAAAGCTGGTCCTGCAGACTCTAGCTTTGTCACAGTTGGATTATTTTCCTGCAGTCTGGTCAGGAACAACAACAACAAAAAAATGTAGGTGAGCTACAGAAGGCCGAGAACAGAGCAGGCCGGCTTACTCCTGGTCGTACAATCAGACCCAACAATGATGACAGGCGTGACCGACTCGGCCGGCTGGAAGTAAAAAGCATCACTTCTTTCCTTCTAAGAGACATTTGTGGTCTTAAATTTCTGATTATCTCTTCTTATTGCGACATGTTTTGTGTGAACACCAGTACGACTAGTTTGTCCTGCTTCAGATAATGAGGTTCCTAATGCAGAATGACACTGAAGTTACATTCTTATTAATGCAGGCCAGTCTTTACTGCAAGTTGCTGTCAGTGGCTGCGATATAAAGGCATGTAGAAATCATAGCACTCATCTTACACTCTTGCTTTCCAATGCTGAAGGTTACTTTGCTTCCAAAATTGCCACAGGTACATAGCAGTGACAGCAGTTTTGTGCTACCATTTCCCCATGTTTGTCCCTCGCTCTTTTTTTGAGGTGAGACCCTTGTGGGTCACTACCAGTACGGGTCTTCCTTTTCATTGTGCTGTAAAACTGGTGTTACTTAATCACCAGTTCTGGCTCCAACATCAGCTTTGCTCTACCTAGGATTGTTTGCTTACACTTGTTTTATGGAAAATATGCTTTATTTGATGTGAATTGATCAGGCTACCACGTAGTCTAAATTATATTTTCTTGGAACCATAACTGGTTTAGTGTTTTGATTTTGTTTTATTTTATTAAATCGTTTCGGCTAATGACACCATTTGTGTTTATTTTCTTGTCCTTTTCGGAAACTACGGTGGTGGAAGCGGTGTCTCCTGGTGATCATCTTCCTTTCTGCTGTGTTCCCTGGTCTTCATTAATGCAACTGTGTGTGTGTGTGTGTGTTTTCATACTGAGTGTTTACCCATTGCCAATGGGTTGACTCTCCTGGGATGATTTTCACCTTTGCTGCCCATTTCTCCACTGTCAAAGTGTATTTTTCGAAACAGAACCCATCTCCTGTTCCTTTTTTTTTATAACAAACCGATATGTATTTGTTAATGGTACAGTATAACATGATACCCCGAGTGAAATTCCTAGGGTGCCATTGCCTGGCACCTTGGCAATTGCTTTAATAAGATAGAAATGTATAAATTAATAATATAATGCATCTATATGGACTAATATATATGTCTAAACTACGACCCACCCACCATGCTATTAATAAAACTAAAGAAAAAATGAGTTTATGTTATCTGGAAACAACAGAAACACAATATCAATTTATTCACACTTGATCCAAGACAAATAAAGACATTACATACCCAGCAGTGTAGCAGTAATTTAGAACAAGTGTTTGCAATTCTCTCATATCTCTCAGAGCAAAATCAAAACTGTCAGATGTACGTTCACCCAGGAAAGAATGTAGGCTGTAGTTCAGTCAGCTAACATGGAGTACATTATTATTTAAATGTGTACGTACGGCGTCGGTGATGGTGTCTAAGCTCTGATCTCATCATTTCCCGTGAAGACACCTTGATCTCACCCAGCGGGGAGCGATGCCAACGCAATGATAGCAACTTCTCTCCAGAAACAGCGATGCATTCAGAGCCCAGTGGCGGCCATTATAATCTGCTCTGCGGTGAACAAGGCACCAGCTGCCGTCTGTCCATTCCCCTGCTAATGACCTCAGACTATGAGGGGGAATATGCTATAAAATGGCAAAAAAAAAAAATTTTAACTGCCATGAATGTCTGAGAACCTCAGCTGGAGAAAAAGCAAAATTCCACATTCAACGATTCGCATTTATTCATCTGGGTTAATATAAGAGGTATAATTGAATCACTGCGCCCACCCCTATTTAATAAAAAAAACATGCATCTCATATTTTTCATTACACATAATAATACAAGAATGTTGCTGAGTGTTATGGTGCCTCATGGTGTTTTCATTAGGCCATGTAATTTATGAACATGCTGACACACATTGCAGATGCATTATTGATTTTTTTTTGTTTTTGGTCAGACCACTGTCTGAGACTTGAAATGATGTTTGACTCTGTATACAGCATGAACCCTGTTGCGTCTTCCCAAATATCCTGTTATAACAATCACAGTGTGTTGAACACATTATGCTTATGAGGGTTAAGTTTTAAACAATGTATCAATAATGCAGAGCAAGTTTATCAGTAGTTTAGCACATTTCAACGAGGTGCTTTACATAGAGATGCTTCAAGAGCATGCATATTTTAAAGAAAAAAAGTAATAACATGCCACAGAAATCCTCATTAACATTAAAATATATGCATCGAATTAAAAAAAAAATCTGATGATCTCCTCTACAGAAGAAACTTTTATTTTCTACATTTCTCATCTTTTTTTTTGTAGAATATGAGCAGGAAAAAAGTTATGAAGTGTCATATTCCCGTGGTAGAGACAATTGATCAGAGTAAAAAAGTAATCAGAAGAACTAATAAAATAGTACCCGTTAGGTGTCAGAAGAAGTGGCTCAACCCTGGCTGAAAGGAACTTTATTATTAGCTATACTATATTAGTTATTTAGTTACTTATTTTAAGAAATTTAGAAATTAAATTAAAAGAGAGGAGAGTCTGCCCCTGTAATTATTTGGAGAGGGACAGAGAAAACTGGAGGAAGGGATTTTTGTAGTTTTTGCAGGTCAAGGTCTTTTGGAGTGGGATCTTTCTTTGTGGAGTTTGCATGTTCTCCCCGTGTCTATGCAGGGTCTCTGGTTTCCTCCAACAGTCCAAACGAAACGCTGAGGTCGATTGGACATTTTAAACTGCCTGTAGGTGTGAGTGTGTAAGCGAACGGTGTGTGTGCCCCACGATAGGCTGGCGACCTGGGGTGGGTCCCTGCCCCCCGCCTGTAATGTGCTGGGATTGGCTCCAGCTGACCCCTGTGACCCTAATGAGGAATAAGCGGGTATAGAAAATGACTGACTGGCTTTCACACCGTATGTCAAAAAAAAGATAACCTCATGTTATCAGTACGGGTATTTGTCCAAGGCTATTTCTTTTATAGGGTTTTTATGACTTTTTCTCCACTATCAAAGGCAAAATATCAATGATTTCTCTTTTTCTTTTCATCAACAAATTGAATAAATTCCTACCTTTGTTCACACAAAGAATGCAAATTGGCACAGTTTCCTTTTTTTGCTTTTTCCAGTTTCCAATTTCAAATTGTTATTGATTTTTCTATTTTCTTAACTCGTTTTTTTCCCTTGTTCTCTTCAAATTGCTCATTTTATCCAGCCTGCTGAGCTTTTGCTTCCTTCCAGAGTGAGCCGGGTTCAACCTCATCTGTATCGATGATTTTCTAGAGAGTCTGTAATAGTTGATCCTTATAGTTATAGTTGACAGGTTTTAATAATAATTGCGGATATATCAAACAGTCAACAGATCCTACACTGTCTCCTCTAAAGAAAACAGAACCAGGCAGATGTACAGAATCATCTTTGATCATCATCTCTTAAGTTTGTTAATTTGTTCAGTCAAAGTACTGATTGGACATTCCTATTTTCAGTTTCCAATTTTAAATTCTTATTGATTTCTCTATTTTCTTTACTCTTTTTTCCCTTGTTCTTGTCGACATTTTCCCCAGCCTGTGGATCCCTCTTTTCATTATCAGTATGATCCAAGAGTATGAATAAACATATATTCTATCTATCTATAAGATTATTACATATAACATACTGTAGAAATCGTCTATTAATGTGTAATTACAATAACATATTTTTATTCCTATGACTAGAGCCTTTTTCACTCACTCATCTCTATTTCCTGGGCTGCTCTTTTCATTTCTTTGGCAGCTTGATCTTAGCCACGCTGTCTATCACTGTGTATCCCATGGACTTAAACTTGACATCCATGATTAGGTTTAGATCACCTGCAGTGATTGTTTTCCCTCGACTTTCTGAAACTATTATTTCAACCACTTTTTTTTTGATTAATGATCTGGGCATCCTTTGGGGTAGACATGAATTAATGAAGCCATTACCTCATTAATCTTTCCAACTTTCCGTTACATATCATCTATGTCTGCCATCAACTTTTCAGGCGCACACGATTATTTAGGATATTATTATGATATCAACTCTGCATGATGAAGACTAATATGAGCGTTTCCCGAGATTCTTCATTTATATTTACCATTTCCCTTTTGAGTTCTTCTTATGCTTAATTAGATTATTGATATTTTTAGCATTATCTGAGATTCTTCTGAGTTTTTTCATTTACTGGAGGGGTATGACATAATTTATACATTCATTTATACATCCTAATTCTCATCTACCTCTCTCTCATACAAACACACACACACTATGTGTGTGTGTTTATATATACATATATATAATATATATATATATATATATTATATATACACATATATATATATACACATATATATATATACACATATATATATATATATATATAGTCGAATCATAGCTGTTGGATATCTCAACAGGCAGCAGATGGTCACATTGGCCAGCTAAATGTACCACTACTTCAGTACTGATTAAAGATCCCTCCCCAGATCGCTCACTTCAAAAGCAAATCTCAAAATGTCATTGTGCCTAACACAGTTGCCAAGTCCGCTCAGCGCAGTCTGAATGCTTAAACACGAACTGATTCGCAGAGCACTGAATCCAAACCGAAAGCACATTCTCTGCTTTGCATTCGGTTTGAAATCTATTGACAAATCTCATGGAAAAAAACTGAAAAATGACACTAATTGTTTTTCCAAATTGACACAGCGAAAAGAGTCAACAGTGTCTGCGCTGTCACGATTAAAGCCGATAGAAATAGAATCAGGACAAAGCAGATGTACAGCGTCACCTTTGGAAGAAACTCAGACTGTGTAAAACAACCGTGATATAAACACGTGGACCTAATCCATGCTCTTATCATTGCTGCTGGATCCGCCAGCACACGCTGCTACATCATATTGACTGAACTGTTCTTTGTGGCCTGTGCTGCATTGATTTGTCTCTTTCAGAGCTAATGTACGGCATGTGGACAAAGCAGGTTTTAACCTTGGAAAAAAGGGCCCTTATTGCTTGATAACTTTTCCAAGAAATAAATGCATTTAAAAAAGGATTTCCCTTTTATTGTATACATCTTATTTTCAGATTACACATCTAGATGCTGTGTATATGTGTATTTAATATGACAAAATTATTCTTTATTTGACACTGCAAACACAAAAAAACAATTATAGTGCTTCACATGCTTATTCAAATGATGGTGTGTGTCTACTGCATGAATGCAAAAACTCTTTCGAAAGACTATGAAGAGTTTTACAAAAATGCTTTTTTTGGCCCTCTCCTTTACCCGAGCTCCTCCAATAGCAACGCTGCGATTCAGATTTTGAACGGGGGGATACATGCATTTTTAACAGAAGCCTCCGGTAGCCACAGACCATTCGTGTGGCCTTTCACATCATCTCCTCGCACGGTTGTTAGCGATTCTTGTCACGGCGTCGCCGCCACTGACGGGGATCAGCTTTAATTATGAATTTTCTTAGAAAGGTGAACAACTTTGAGGACCAGCTGAAAGGACACGCTTTGAAGAGGCTTGTCACACTCCAGGTTTTTTTTTTTTTCCTTTTTTCTTTTCTAATCTTTTTCCAGGGTAACGTTGTCGACTTCGAGATAAAAGGGAATCCTTATTCAATCATATTTAATTAAGTTTCTTTCTACCGATAGCTTTTATCAACCCACCCCAGAGTCCGTTACATTTTCTATCATGTATAATATTAGTTATTCTATCTGCATATAAACCTACCTCCTATCACATTTAATCTTCCTGTTAATCCAGTCATACTGCTGCTATATAATGCTCTTCTATGTGCCCTGTGCACAAATGTAAGTGTAAGTATAGTTTTAAGACACAAATTGTCTGAAGTTAGACAATATGTTGTAGTTTGCTGCATGTTTACACAGTCAATCTCCCATTGAATAGTGCATGTCAGTGTATGTAACACTAGGCCATGTTACACTTGGTAAGGCATTAGCATTTATTCAACAGGCAGCCTTACGTCTGACACGGGGCCAGACCGATCCTGAAATAGAGGGTGGAAGTATTTATTCAAGCCAAGG
Organism: Eupleurogrammus muticus; assembly: GCA_036785175.1. NCBI lineage: Eukaryota > Metazoa > Chordata > Actinopteri > Scombriformes > Trichiuridae > Eupleurogrammus > Eupleurogrammus muticus. Next base: position 9,662,683 of record JAYKQN010000001.1, read on the forward strand.
GCATATTGGCTGTGTAAACCGTAGAAAAACAACAGCTTGCTTGTCCCGGGTCCGTATTGGAAGTGTTAATCTGGGAAGCAGATAAAGTTTCTTCTCACCTTGCGAACCATCTAACAGTTCCCCGGGGTTCCACCACGCTGTTGCTTCCAAAGCATCAGAATTTCAACTAAAATGCTTTTTTTTTTTTTTTTAATTCCACCAGGAAAGTTAAGTCTGGCAACAAAAAAAATCCTCTTCACCTCAATTAACACAACAAGGCGCCACAGCGGCTGACCTGCACCGCAAAGCACCTTGTAAACCCTGTGTTGGAAATATACTATACAAATAAAATTTATTATCTGTAGGAATGCCTTTCCTTTCCGGGTGTGGAGCTATTAAAATGTGGCATGAATACAGATAACGTCATTGGGATGATGAAAACTTAGAACAATGTAATGCATCATGTTTGCTTGCATGCTGTTTGAAGACCCAGCAGCCACTTAGGTTGGTGAGCCTAAATATTCACCAACATATGAGGCGAATCTGTTGCATCGGCTGCGTCTGTTCATCACGAGGCTTCTTTCACACTGCTGCTAACTGGTCACTGTGTTGATGCATGGAGGGTTACTGCAGCACATTATGCTTATGCATTAAACAATGTATTAGAATATTTGGTTTACACTCTAAAGCTTAAAATGAGATTGCAATCCCTGATTTAAACAATTCTCAAGTAGTTTATCAGAAACTTCTAAGTACATTTGGTGATTGATCCTCATGGAGGAAAATATGTACAAGAAAATAAATAAATACTACTCCAGGGTGCCCTTCCAGTGACAAAACATGATCAGGCGCCCACTAGGGTGCCTTTCCAGATGATTAAATGTGATAAATTGCCCTCTAGGGTGCCGATCCAGTAACAAACCATGAAAACCTGCACTAATTGTATAAACACTGTATAGCAACTTCCAGGAAACGCACTGAACCTCCCACACTTAAACCTTGGATTAGCAGCCTTTCCAGTGTTCTAGCCAACGAGACATTAACCTATGGGGCTGAGGGGGAAATACAGAGCTTTTTTAACCTATGGGGACAGTTTATTGAACGCCTTCAAAGTTCAAGAGGCGGAACATTTGAAAAGGACAATGAAATGCATGGAGAGAATGTATTACTGAAAACAGCCTGAGCTGTGTAGGAAATGCAGGGTTATATATACATATATTTTAAATTTCATTCATTTTATATTACTTTTTTTTAATTTATCTGTTTTTGTTCCATCATTTTTTGCACCTTATCCCTCAGTGATATACAGTATGTGTCATGTTACTTCTTAAAACTAATAATACACACATTTTCAGATGTGGATAATTACCATTTTAAAGGAACACACTCATGAATGGCGTGAATGTGTATGTTTGTATGACAAGACTGCAGTGATGAAGTCTCTATGAGGGTTGTAAGGGTCCTTCTCTCACCTTTTACCTGCCTATGTCGCACTCAGATTGTCATGAGTGAACATACAATTTTAAAATGGAACAACCTCCACACTGAAACTATTCCACCGTTTGGACACACCGGTCATGCTTTCGAAACACACAAAACTACAGCTGTCACTGCAGCTTCCGAGGAGGACTGTGGCGAAGCTCTTCAATTTCACTGAAAATTCATCTGTGTTCAGACGGCGACGCGAGTCGGACGGCGCCGGTGAGCTGCCGCATCTCGCCTCCAACAATCTTCATCTCCAATCCACGTGAAGCCGGGGCCCAGAACATGTCATCGTATCTCCATTTTCTTTTGGCCTCTCCCGGTCGGTCCTGTCCCATTATCTCCTACTCTTTCATTCTGCCTGCTGCTGCTGTTCAGTCCCCCCTCTGCCTCCTGCTCAATCCCACCTCCCTGCATCTCCCTCTCCTCTTCCCTCATGTCATCTTCTCCGTTGTTAACCCTTTATTCAGCAGTTTTGCTGATACGAGCCACTTTTTAAAATTTTTTTGAATGTGTCTCTTCCAATCCTATATTGCTAAATACTTCGGGGGAACGTGCCCTAACTCTTGTGTAACGTTTATTAACCACACACTACATAGAAAACATACAGATCTACCATCGCTCTTTTCACCTCACGCACCCCCTTGTGGCAGGTTGGGCTCCACAGTTTGGGAATCCAAGCACTGGGGTACCATTCTAAATTTCCCATTCAGTGGATGTAATATGTGCAACTCATGATGCCCTATCTATAATGCCTTACGTTTTGTACACTACGCCTTGTACACTGTGAAATAGACAAATACTCACCTCTGATTGGCTAAAGTTATGTACCAACTTTTAAGTGAAAGCCCATGACTCAAAGTGGTAATGTAGTGATAACAAAAGTAAACTCAGAATATTTATTTATATGTACGTGTTAAACGTGTTAAATGTAACATCTTAAGTTTAAGTACGTAAGTAAAATCAGCGGATCAGGTGGAGCCACCTTTTATTTTACATTCGATAATTGTCTGACACAAAAAAGCTGCATAACTAACTCGTTTCCATTTGGTTTCTCAATGCAGAGAAATATTTTAAATAGACTCGTCCTCTTTGTAGACCAAGTGCATGGACAATATAAAATATAAGTCACATGAGTAACTGCATTCAACTATACTATATTTTGGAATTAGAAAGTAAATCTACAGCATCATAATATAATCGGAATTAATAGTAGCTAAATCAAGCCTGCATTATTCTTCATGCAGAGCAGGTGAATTATATTATAGGGGACTCTGGTAGGGCAGTGCAGCATTTTTACTGTGTATGTCCTTAATAAATAATGGAGGAATCCATGCTTCGGTGCTTCATGCCTCATTCAGTGGTTCTATTCCCCTATTCCCAATTAGTGTGTCCTAATTATGCACTTTGACATTTATCTGTCCACCTCGTTGAATCGGTTCAACCAATTGTTGCTTAAAATCCATATTTAAATTCCTGCCGACTGCAAATTCCAAAACTTTTTGAAATGTCACAGGTATTAAATTTGGGCATTTTTAATCACGTACAAAGAGGAAGCTGTCATATTCAATGAAGACCGTCCTCAACCTGGAAATACTACGCTTGGCCCATCTGCAGCGAAACACTGAAAGTCACTTAGGAAATTATACTGCTGCTGAGAGCAGAAATGCTGGGAGAAATTCTCAGGGCCACACAGTTAATCCCAGAAAACTTCACCCGACTCTTGTCTGGTAAATTATACACAACAGGCAATTTTGCGGATTTATCAGGACGCTTGCGTTCCTCTGAACGGGTATGAAATTAGCCAATTAACACTCTGGCCAAGAAAACACGGAGAAACACGCATCTTCATAACGGAAAAGCACAATGGAATCTGCACAGTTCAGAAAACACAGCACATATACACATGTACGCATAAATATGCAACATGGAAGATGCTATAGATAAGATGATTTCCAATATGCTGTATTAATAACATTGAAAGAGGAAGATATAAATATACCCATTATGTCATCAGAATTCAGTAGTGGAAAGGCAATGTAGTGCAAGTTAAAAATTTTATCAACCTCAAATAATAGTGAGGAAAAAAAGTCTACAGGAGCGTGTGTATGTAGTTTGTTAGTGTCGTGTGTAAAAAGGCTAATTAATCCTTCAACCTGTGGCTCAGATGTGCTGGAGGCCATCCGACTGGCTGCATTCATTACTAAGGAGCCAGCGTTGTGATGAGATCATCAAGCCAATAGACAGAAAGGTCCATCTCGTTACACTGTCTGGACAAATTGCCTCTGTCTATTATGTTTCCATCACTTGCTTGTTAAAGGATCAGTTCTGAAAGGACTATTAGGTTTTATTAAATAAGGGGTAAATAGACGGATGGCAGAGCAAAGCTTAAATGGTGATAGATTATAGCAGCAGCTGACAAGTGTAGGGGACATAATAGGTTAGAAAAGGAGGAAGCACTTGCCTCTCGTTTCCAAACCGTTTCCACAGGCTTCCCCTGCTCCGGAGAGTCCACGTCGGACGGAATCTGGAACCAGGGTACAGCTGTGCCACTTGTGTATCCTCCACCTGCACGGAAACACAGGCAAAGAAAGATTATGGGATGGTGGTGAAACAGCCATGTGGTTTGTCCGATTAGAAATGCTGGTGTGAATGTTTCCAAGTGATTCCTGAGTTGGAAAACAGTTGACCTATATGTCACATAATTAATGTAACCGTAGCTTCCATCCATAGCCCCTCTGAAAGCTGTCAGTCAACTTTCTTGTAGCTGTGGTGCATCAAATTTGTGTCAATACTTCAATGACATAATCTGAATTTAAGCACACCCCCCTTTCAACAGCTTTGAGTCTATCGAGTACAATAAATTCAAAGAAAGAGTAGTGCTTAAATTCCATTGTAGATGATCCTAATGCTATAATAACAGCACATTTATATATATATTTGACTATATTAGTGCACCCTAATGACACTGGCTATTCAACAGTTTACACTCAGATTACTTTCCAACCCTGTGCTATTGCAATGCAGTGCAATAGGGTAATTTATCCTTGGACACAATCAGTTTGGTTCAAACGGGTCTTTTTACCTATAGGCTGAACACACAGGGAGCGATTCACAATCTCTCTCTTCGTACAGTGTGTCGGGACACTCTTGATCTCCATTAGTGGACCTCTGAATGATGGTCCTGTATCGAGACTGCGTGGCTGTGGTCACATTTTCTGCAGGACATGAAAAACAATCTTGATAAAAAACAAAAGGCAGTGGTGAGTGTCAGGTTATTTGCACAATTCAACCTAAATGGCTGTTTTCCCGCATATAAAATGAATGGATACCTCCAGAAAGACATTCCTAGGGAACGGGTTACCTCAAACTTGACCCAGTCCTGATTAGTGTGCCCTTGTGGCTGTGATGCCCTCCACTTTACTGCACTCTATTTTTTCGGACGCACATTGTGCTGGCTTCATTTGGCTCAGGCGCCAAGGCTCATTACACAACGCTAATTACTAAACATTGAAAATGGTGCAATTAAGAAAGTGATTACATCATCAGCAAACCCAATGGACTACGGCGTATTTACAGAGACGAGATGCCTGCTCAATTCTTTTACAAACAATGACATACTTTTTTTTTTTTAATATCCCCCATACTTACAGTACGCATATCAAAACCCATTAAATATCCATTTTCCTCTTGATGTGTCAGCTTAATGCAATTGACAGTTAACACTGTCATTTACACCCGTTGAATACACAAGAGAAATCAATGGAGGGCACATTTGTATGGTGAGATTTTTATTAGCACTTGAGATGGCACTGTCTGTTAGACCGAAATATCTCAGCAACCCCCGTTCCCCCGGAGGAGGATGGCGCGACCGCCTAACGTTTCATCTAGCACCACCATGAGATCAATATTTTTTTTAGTTAAACACTTTTGGATTGCTGTGAACTCCGGTTAAAATAAGTAGATGAATTTTAATGACTTCACTCTTTCCTCCGGTGCTATGCGCGGTTCAAAGGTTGTTTTGAGGCTTACTTATGTGATTTCGAGACAAATTTCTCTACGACTCTCCGACGCCGGATGGATTCCCATGTTATTTGGTCCAGACATCAATGGTCTGCCCTGACCATGAACTGTGATAACCTTGGTTATCCCCCGTAGCCCTGTTATCATGTAATATCTATATATGTATTTAATCGAACACTTAACTAAGATGGTGAACATGTCGGCACGTCACTGTGAGGTCTGACAGAACTGCTGTTAGTAATAAGCTCAGAGCTCCAATCAAAGTACACCCCCGTTTTGCCACTTCTACAAAAATGTTTTCATTTTACAAAATCCCCCCCTGACACTAGTCAGCAATGGTCACAGGAAGCTTTTTGCCGTACGTCAGGACATCTTTTTTTTTTTTACTTTTCAGCACACAGTAATATTGGACAAACATTGACAAACCGAGTTCAAGATAATGAATGTTCAAGGCTACCTGGCATGCAAGTTGACGGACAGGCAGTCCATTCACTGAAGGGTGTCACAATGCAGTCTTTCTTGCAGGGAAGCAAACAGGGTCTTGCGGTTTCTGGACGAGCAGAATCTGAACACCTAAACACGCAGACAAACGGTGGTCTTAAATTATTTTTTTTACCCTCCAAGGTGCAGCGAAATAACTGCCCTGTCCTTGACATCACACCCCTCCCACATAAAACATGAATGATAATGTGTCCCTCCGCCTGCAAGCTCAGGCAAAAGGTGGGCAAAAATATATAAATTTACAGTTGTCTCACATTCAGTCGCTTGCCTCGGTGCGAATATTGTTATATGGAAAGAGAAATCCTCCCATCACTCAAGCATAATAAGTGACTGTATTTCATGACAGGTAATCCGTTGCTGGTTTTAAAACCAAATCACCCTAAAGCTTCTCTAATCAATATTTTTCATTGACTGTGGATCAAATTACTCTGTATGACATGGAAAGACGTTGCTTGCGCACTATGTTCAGACAATTTTGTAGTTCCGCTCAGCTCTCTTGCTTGGGATTTCTGGTCAACATTTCCATTATTCTCATTTCCAGCTGCAGAAGGTAGGCTTAAGCGAAAACAGAGCGAGGAGAAAAAGAAAAAGCCATCAGAGGCTCATAGGCCATATCCAAACAGCAAATAAAATCAGTGGCTAAGTGGCACAGCAACTCACATGTAGTATGTAACAAGATGCAGAGGCTGAAGATTTTTGTTTTGTTTGTTTTTTTTCCCACATAAGTGGATAGAAAACCAAAACATAGCTGAATGCATCCAAATGAATGCCAAATGCTAAATGCATACATATCAAAGAATAAGGAATAGAGCTGCTTTTTAAATGATATTTGTAGCCTGAATTAATAAAACCGAATAGTGCATCCAATCGTCGAGAGTGGGGAGGCGTGCAATCTGTTAGAAAGAAGAAACTCATTTAAAATCTCTTAAAACAAACAGGTGAGTGTATCTTCTCGTTTACATGTACAGCACAGCCCCAGTAGTCTTGTTTTGTCACCAAGGAGACAGAGTGTTCGAGGGGAAAAAAATCAATCAAAGTCCACAGCCTGGCTGCTAATTAAACATGAGAAAAGTGAGGCTATGCAAACTGTTTACCAATGAATCTCCCACGCCGAGGGCGCCGATACAACACTTTAAGGAGCAATTTATTAATGCTTTACCAATATTTCTCGAGCTTAAATTAGAAAATAATCATGTATCTCTCCCTTATTAAGCCTGCTGCTTAATTGTGCAGCGTGACATCTCTGTAGGACCTTTTGGCTGCGATGTGTTTCGTGCATAGTGCAAGCCTTGAAGTGAGGTGGATTAATGCAGCCACGTAATCAAATAAGTCACAGGCTTTGATGTCTTCAGCCAATCTGCGCAACACACACACACACACACACACACACACAAATTCACACACACGCATGTGCAGGCACACACCGGCCCACACACAAATACATTTTGGGGCGTGAACGACTTTTCTTTGCCCAACAACCAGATCCAGGTCTCGCTCGAGACGCAGCGGGGTGCCACATCCTCCCGACTGCAGGAAAAGGCAGCGTGCACAGGAACCAGATCAAAGTATCCAAAGGCATAAAGGAGGGAAGATACATAAAACCCCATCTTCTCCGGCTTTATCCCCCCTCCTCTTCGCAGCGATGCACGCCAGAGGGCACGGCAACGCGACGGAGCAGCTGGGAGAGCGTTGTGTGGCACGCCCAGGGAGGAGGGAATCACACTAATCAAGACGCGTGTTCTAGGGGGGACGGATTGGGAAATTAAATGTCTCTCACACATATTGATTACCCTCCTACCAAAAAAAATGATGAAATGATGAAAGCCCTAATTGATCACTTTTATACCATGCCAAGTTTTAATATTTTTTTAAAAACGTGCAAAATCTCATTCAGTGCTATTTAAATTTGAATGAGCATATATTTACTGTCACACTCCAGCGCCCACTGTTTTGTCCACTGTGACTCTCAAATAGACAATTAGGCAACCCATTAAATACTCGACATTTAAAAAGAAATGCATAAACATGATGTATGCCCATGTAATCTTTTACGCGTGCATACGTTTATTAACGCATCCAATGACAAAGTGAGGCGGGGATAAAATACAAAAATCAATTAAAGGTTTCTCCGAGGGCTCCATACCTTCACCGAGATATGCCCACTAACCTTTAAACGAGCCACTCCTCACTGTGGAGATTATTGCTAAGGAATAAATGTCCACATGTGTACTGACCAAAGTAATACCTCTCAAATATACTGCAGCTTTTCGGATGAGAGCCATTTAGAAATATTAGGGACGTCCATGCATTTAGGTCCTAGCTTAAAATAAGTGTAAAGGAACTGGCTTATTGAGATAAGATGCTACATAAGTATTTGTTGGTGGAGCAGAAATGACAGCTTTCATTAAAACCTCCGTCATGGGAGACACGAAAGGTGTGAAAGGAAAAAAAAAACTCTCTATAATCCACTTTATGGTCCTGTCAATAATATATATTGTGCTAAAGAAGAGCCAGCTTTGTGAATTATTTATAAATCTATCCTACCGTTGTGCGCTATAACATCATTACGGTGACGGCACAGAAAGCCCTCGGCAGTGTTTGATATTATGTTGCTGAAAGACGAGCAGATAATGGTGGCGCATTAGCAAAATTAATCTCAGGTCAGGGAAAACAATCCTAAACACAAACTACCGAAAATAGCTCAACGGAAAAAAAAAAACAAAAAAAAAACTCCGGGGGACGCAATTTCACATGCATCAAGTCCTCTGGGTAATCTGTCAGCAAGTAAAAGCATGCTGCTGAAGGTTAGAGAGGCGAGTCTGTGACCCGAGGGTCGCCGGTTCAAACCCCCGGACCAGCAGGAAATAGCCGGGTGGGGGAAAAGTGGAAAAGCAGCAGCACTTGTGCCTCCCACTGAGTCGCCCTTGATTAAGACCCTTAACCTGAAATGTTCCAACCATCGGATTGTGCATCAGTTACTGGATGGCTTCCCGGTATGAATGTGTCAGGACATTCCTGCAAAGAGAAAGACTTCCTGTTGCAGGAACATGCTTAAATAGAAGCAAAACAGCAGGAGGGGAGGGAAGAAGGAAAGTGTCGCATTGATAACAGAGTTGATCTGGAAAAAAAGAACATTTATGACCAAACAAGCAGTCACTTTTTTGTGTTGGAATAAACCAGACAGAATTCTGATACATGAATGAATGAATGTAAACTCAGTTCAACCATGCATTTAACAACATACAGCGGCGTGATGAAAGTGTTTGCCCCTTTCCTGATTTATTTTTTTTGTGCATTTTTTGACACCCTTAAATATCTCAGTCTCAATCTCTCACCTTCATTTCTGTGTGAAATTGTGTTGTCTTTGATTAATATTTAAATGAAACACTTAAATTTGACAAACATGCAAATAAATAAGAAATCAGGAAGGGAGCCACCAGAGACCACTTCTACATCCCAACTGGTGATGTAGAGTTAGCAGAAATGTTTATTCAATAGAAGTGTCAAAAAGAGCAAACTTTTCTTAACTTCATTGACAGAGTAGAGAGAAGGTACCTTTTGTTTATGACGGGTCCAACGTTCACTTTCATACAGGTGACTTTGCGGATCTGCACACCCACAGCGCAGCTAGCGGTCCCGTTCCAGAAGCCGGTCCCATTCGCATCCATAGAGGTATCCTCGATGCAGGGGCCCCAGGCCGAGGCCTCCCAGTAGAACACCATGCACGGGTGGTCGTTGCAGACCCTCCACTCCTCCAGAGCTGGGGCGGCCGGACACTCTTTCCCGTCTGGCCCCCAACACACAAGGAAAAAGAGGCACAGTGTGAAAAGCACAGTTTGGTCCTCTAAAAGGAATCATGGTGGTCTCCTGAGTGCTGTCCAATACAGCAGCACGGAAAAGTGTAATGCAATTTTACCTAAAAGTACAGGTTGGAAGTCAAACACTTTTTATCACCACTCACTGCTGCTGTTCCGGTTCGGCTGAGAAACCACGTCACGAGTTGCATCTTGTAGAACTTTGAATTGCAGAGTTACACTCACTCAAATTCTCCCAAATTCACAGGTCAACTAAAAGCTTTGCTTTTCCTGTAGCTGCTTCCTGGGTAGTGTTGTTTTTATGCGTTTAGTCAAGGGTTAAATCCAAATTTAAAATATTTGACTATTCAAAGATTCAATGCAAGAAGTCTGGTTGGTCTACAAACCTCATTGTAAAACCATATCATTCTGAATATATTTGGGTGCCCATAACTACTGGGAATAAATCCTTATATAGAATGTCATTTTTCATTATCTAAAAGCCTATTTTGACACAAAATCTGCCTACTTTCTGTTAATAAAGACTTTAAAATAATGTATGCGTTTAAACAGTAACCCTAGCTGCTTACTATGTATTATTAAATCACCCACTGTGGTTCCAAATGAGCAGAGGTGATCAGCACACTGCAGATTTAGGATTTATGGGCTCACAATGGCTGGTAAAAATCATCCGAAACGTGGGAGTATTGTTAAATATGAACGGAAGAAACTAAAGTGCAACTTGAGTATTATGATAAAAGGTAAGGTGTGGTAACTTTACCAAAAGAGTTGAGACCATCACAAGAAAAAAAAATGCAGAGTTTGTGGCGCTTGCTATGACGCCTGTGTGCAGTGTGGGGTGAGGCATATAAGGAACTCTTGTGCCAATAAATCAAGCAGTGCAGCGCACTTTTCCCGACCAACATGAACAAGCCGGTTTTCCCGGCACACAACTGCAGAAAAATCTGAAAACAAAAGTACAATAGAACATGGGCCTCCTTTAATATGTGGAAAACCGTTTTTTTCCCCTTTTGGGACGGTGCAAACTTAAGCTGAAAGCTGCAACAAACAATCTTTTCTTCTCTCTCTCTTTCCCTCTCTTTAATGACATTTGACAATGACATTTTGTACTGTTGCAATAAGTTTAATTTTATCTATTTAGTTGATCCGGATTCCCAATTGTTTTCTGATGTCTGGCATGCCCAAGTTGCAAATAAGATCTTGCCGCTATCTAAGGTTCAACTATTGCGAAATCTGACGAATCAGATTCAACTAATGAAAATCCTTAGTCCAGTGCAGTCATCACATGGACGCATGTTGTGCAGTTTACCATGCAAACCCGATAACATGTGGAAGTGCATGTGGAAGTCTGCGTATTCACCATGATTCTGAGTCTTGGTGAGTTTTCGTATCACTCATGTCCTGTTGCAGAGTGGTTGCAGCTCCTAATTTGATGTAATACATCAAAGCAGCAGCAAAAGCTTTAGACTATGTGCACAGATTTGTTATCAGTTGGCACTGAACCACCATGGAAATAACTTATTGGACCTATTAGTGTTCTGTAGAGCATGCCTATATTCCTGTTTTTTTTTACTATATTATCGGTGTAAATGTAAACCATCTGTGTGCACACACACACACACACAAACCTACACAGGTAGTATATAAGTACATTTGATATGGGTGTACTGGGGCTACATCGGTCAGACTGGGGGCAGTTCAGCCTAAATGGAGGTTAAACACAGGACGGTTCAGTTGAAGCGGGATGGCGTTCTTTGGATAATGATACAGCGAGGGCCCTGAAGTGAACTGTGACCCACAGGAGGACATTCACCAGTTTGCCCCTGAAATATAACCGAATAAACACCTGCATCTTCCAATCTGGTTTCCATTTCCCTGTTCTTCAATTCTTTCACACATTCTTGCAAACATGCAGGTGCGTGGACACAAATTCAGCATACAGCGCACACACACACACACACACACACACACACACACACACACACACACACACACACACACAGCGCCTGTGCCAGCAAACAGATAGCCTGCAACATAGCAATAAACAACACAGTGTGGAACCTGGCTAAGCCGTGAGAGTCTTTCATCAGCTGTTATTGCAGATATGTATTTGGTTGCAGGGATTAATGGGTAGTAGCTGGCTGCCAAGGCTCTGCTGTCTTGATTTGAAAAAACACAACACTTGGTTGTATACGGAGGGGGGAAAAACACACCGGCCAAAAAGAGCTCGTCTAAATAACGATAAAGCCTTTTGCTCCTTACACACTTTTTTCCCATTTGTAAGCTGAGGTTTTAATAAGTTTCCTGTGACAGTGCTGTCATGCAAAAGGAAAACCAAAAAGTTTCTAATTGATTCCCAAAATGTTTAAGATCCAAGATTTTAGTTTTATTTGCCATATGTGCATAGGCTAGCGGTCCAGGCACAATGGGAATCTTGTGCAGGGCTCGCTCAGAGTCTGCAGGTAGCAGAAAGAACCTAAAGTAATGTAAGGGTAAATCTAAGGAAAGACAAAAACTATTTCATATATATATAAAATATTTCTTAATAGAGAAAAAAAGGAAAAATAGATTGAGACATAAGTAGAGAAGTCGCCTTACCTTTCCCCGGCAGGGCCAGCACGGTGCGCGTGCGGCTCTGCCGGCCCTCCGCCGCCTTCGTGGCACAGCTGTGTGAACAGGGCGACCACGGGGACCAGGAGCTGACCACGCAGTCTGCCGGACACGGCACCTCGCAGGCCACGGATGCCGGGGGCGGGTCGGCCGCGCAGTGGGAAAACGGGACGTCTTCACCTGGGGGGAGGCGAGTAGAGATGAGAAAACTCCTCACTGAGTTACCGTAAGTCATGTTGTAAGGCTTAGAGACGCTACGTGTACACACTAACTACAACCTTTGTTAAATCGAACCAACGCATAAGGACTGGATTCAAATCCTAGGGGACGCATGAAATGGAAAAAAAGCATTACCATACGCATCTCTGTTTGATCAGATGGAAACTTACAGCACCGTACATCACAATGCGTAAATACAGAGATGTGAACACGTCTTGAGCTGTGCAGGTATTTCATTCTTATCGCATGGAGAGTGAATGTAAATGTGGAAACGTGCAGTCGGCTCCAGCCCTGCTCCACTCTGTTGTTGCAGTTGTTTGCGTTATTCTGTAGGGAAACTTTTTTTTTTTCTCCAAAGGATATGTGGTTGAACACATTCGAACAAATACCAATGAAGTACAAACCAGAGCTACGAGTATGTGATCATCAGCAATGGCGAAGCAGCCGCTGGCGCTTTACTGTATCTTTAGATAATGTAGTTCTAGAACAAGAATTATTAATGATCAAAAATATCCTCAATAAATTAATCACACCGAACACAAGTGAGCATCCTCCCTAAACGTTCTGTCAAATACAACTAGGATCTCTCTTTTTTTATCTAAAGAATATTATAAGTTCATCCCATTGGTATTCTGAGATGGTCTTAAAGTTATCCTTCAGCCTTCATCTTACAGTCATGTTATGAAATATTTATCACAGCCCCCAGTTAACTCTTCTATTAGGAGTGAAACAGCCACAGTGAAGAAGAGAAGATTTTTTTTCTTTCCATGATAATGACTTTCTTATTGCGTTTAAATAGTGGAATTAAAAAGAAAAATATGCGTATATCCTCACATTTACATTAATGGTGGTAGTGTTTTTGGTGAGGGGAAAAAGCAGAAAACATTCCTTGTCTGGACTTCATGTCAGATAGAGAGGAGCGAGAAAGAGAGAGAGAGAGATCAATTTTCAGATGTCATCCTGATGTCAAAACAATGCCAGCAGCATCCAAAGCATTGTTTTCAGATATATACGCTCACACACACACAGCAGTATCATTATCTTGATTGAACTCTGCCACTACATCATGGGATATGGTTTAACAATAACAACCGCGGGGCAGATTTGTCATCAATTTGTTTCTCTTTTTCCCCCCCTTCCCCTCCCCCGCCTCCATGCGAATAACCCTCCATGCCGAGGAGGGCGGCGGCGAGAGCAAACGTAGGTGTCGCCTCATCAGATGAATGGGAAAATTGGAGAATCTTTTTTTTGTCCAATAGAGTTGAGACGTCGGTGGATGTCATCAGAGAAACTGTGGATACAGCAGGAAGTAATGACACAGTCCCCTACAGTATGGGATGCTGGATTTCTTATTGAACAGTATTGTAAGTGCATACTGAATAACCGATCAAAACTACAGACATGCATTCATGTAAAAAACATGACACGCACATGTTGCCAAGTCTGCTTCCATAACGGTGGGGGAGGTAATTACATGATGGAGGTAGTACCCCGGGCCGCTGTGAAAACGACAAGCGCCACACTCAAACAGGAATTGCACACTTTACATAACTGGTTTGAACTGACAGGGACATTTTAAGCGGTATGGAAATTCATTGTCTTATTCACCGCAGCTCCCACACAGGTATTTCTACGAGTCGGCCGTGCCTCGCACAAAGTGGGCATTAAACAAACAAGGCAACGCGCCGTTTGAAATGACCACTCTGACGGCACTGAGCGATGTACCTGTACCATCTCCATAGGTTATGTGTACGATTTTTTTTTTTAGTTCCAACTTGCATTGTAAAATACAGCAAGATAATAAATACTTTAAATGACATCTGTCTAAAGTTCTAAAATTCTTTTATATATATATATATATGAATATACACATACACTACATATATTGATTTAATTCCATTACCCTTTTTGACCAACATTGCAAATTTTTAATTATAATATATAAAGTGGAGTTTTGTAAAAGCAATTCATTTTAAAAGTGTGAAATAATTACAGCAAGCTGTCTGACTTGCTTGCCTCAATACATTTTTGAGATATGCTTAAAAAAAAAAAAAAAAAGTAAAAGTGGTGTGATCGAGGCTGTCAACACCCAAACCAGTTCAGTTCACTGTGTTATTCTTAGCGAAGCAGAAATCCACGAGGCTACTTTGGTGTATTTACCATTACCCCAGGTAACCCTGCGTTTTTACAACAAACAAGCAGTAGGAGAAAGTGTGAGATATTATACTAATGCTGCCTCCTGCTCTTAGCATATTTGAAGTTATTTCACTCTATCTTTGCCAAAAGGTGGAAGTATTTGCTATTCCTTTACATAGAGAATCTGTAATTATTCAGCAATCGTTCTGCTTGAAATTCACAAAGGACTAATGAATTGGTTCCCAAACATAACTAACAAAAGATTAACAAAGCTTTGCCTGGAATCACCGCCTAAAGAGAAATGGTATGATAACATGAAGAAAAAAACCTATGTGTGTGTGACGGTGTATGTGTGAGACTACATATGAGGGGAACACTGCAAATAGATGGCTGCCCTACGGGTCCTTTTGCATTATTAATACAGGGATCTGTATTTGAGGCTCTTACTCAGATAATACCACTGCCTCCTGCATGCATTTCACCGTGATTTCTATTCCGCTCGCCCACCCAGCCAATTAATCTCCTTCATTGTTATTATTCCGATAGGTATAGGGAAAAAAAAATTATAAAATTGAAGTCCTAACCTTTGCTTAAAAGTTAATCATCGCATCCACGCGTGCAGCTTTTAAGACAAAGTTGGCGGGTGGAAGCAACACAGCAAATAGGACATAATCACCGTGAGCATTAAAGTGGGCTCCGACAAACCGGCACGGGTCACGGATTCACGCTTTTTGCCGTAATCTCCCGTCAATCACGCAACTTTAGAACTAAATTATCAGTGGAACTTACAGTGTGGGCCTGCTTTTCTGAGCCACCCGTCATGTCAGCGCTCAGTTGGAAGCTGCCCTGTAGTTGCTAGTGTGTACAGTCGGCGTGCAGCCATCACCAGTACTTTATTAGGCCTGAGGCAAAAAAACACGACTGTTTTCTTTTGGTGTGTTTTTACAGCAAAACAAGGTTGATCCCATTAGCTTCCTTGTGTGAGATGCTGTATTTTATTTTGCCTTTTTGACAGCTTAACATGTTTTCTCGTCCTTACCGTAACGCCCGCTCTGTTGTGATTGGTCGGCCCTACTGGGGCGGTTCCTACTACTTCCACTCCTGTTTTGGAGACTCAAAATTGCTGCCTGAGTTTAGCAAGTGGTGTATGTGTGTGTGTGTGTGTGTGTGTGTTCCCCACAATGGGCCGGCAACTTGCCCGGGGTGGATCCCTGCCTCTTGCCTGCAGTACGCTGGGATTGGCAGTTGGCAAAAAACCAATAAGTGATTATGGAAAATGGGTTTGATGGATTTTTAAGCCCTACTCTGCATGAATGCGGCGGGAGCTTCATTTTTTAATAAAAGATCTCAACAGTTTTACTTGAATAATAAACTGATTTTAAATATCAAATGTGGAGGAACAACGGACAATTGTACCATCAGTTATTTTCTTATAGGAAAAAAGTTGTTGGACGAGTGGTACAGAAGTAGATGCCAAAATATGTGGAAATTGAGTAGAACATAGTGTGAGCGGTGCTGTAGACAGCTCTTACACAACACACTATACTATAAAATCTCTTATTTAACATATCAAACAGCAAGCAGACAAATCTTAAATTCATTTGCAATTTATCAGTAATACTTAGGCCAAACATCATGTAGTATCATAGGATACCTTTACACAGACGACTACACCTTGACTTTGCTGATTTCTCATTTAGGTGCCAAACCACAGCTGTATGTCGTAGTTTTCCCACCAGCGTGACATTCATTTAACAGCCAGCGCCGAGCATCCTTGAAGGTAGCTATGACAGCCCACTGGAAATCACTGTGATGCTCCTGACAGACGGCTGACAGGCAGGTGCAGAATCATTCATTCATTCTGCCCCCAGCAGCGACCTGGCCAAGAAACTACAAAAAACATGAAAAGATTATGTGTATGTGACAAGAGGAGAAAGTCTATAGAGTTGAAGCCTTTTTTTAGGAGCTAGATAAGTAAATGTACACCTGATGAAGCTGAGCTCCATCAGAGGGCCTTAAAAAGTAGTTCAAAAGCTACAAGTTTAATTTCGTTCTTCTGGAAAGTTTATTCCATCCTGTTTATAACTACAGTTTTTCTTTTTCTTTTTTGTGCTTAAATGTCAAACGGTATTTAGTTTAGCCTTCATATAAATAAATATAGAATTTTCAAAGGGTGGGTGCTGTGTGTGATCTGTTGCGTATTTTACACATGAAGTGCCATGGTGCGGATGAAGGGGAAATAAGCTTTCTATTTCTTAGCACTTTTAAATCATCCCCTTCATCATACACATTTTTTTAAGCCAGCAGTGTTAATCATGCTTGTGCGGGTGAGTCATAAATATTCCATGTACACCTTTCATTTTTAAAGTTCCCATACCACTCTTCCACCCACTTTTTTTTTTTTTTGAAGTTTCGATACCCCCCCCCCCCCCCACCCCCCCCAACATGATATATTAGCAATTTAAAGTACAAAAATTTCAACTCAATGTACTTTTACAGCGGCTCGCTGGAGATTCAGAAAGGACAAGTCGTTTTTAGTTTGAGTCATAAATATTTATCATGTCTTAGATGATTTTCACTGGACACCAGTGGGCGGGGGTTGAGAGCCTGTATAGGTGGAGGGTGTTACTGCATGACATCACAAAGTCAACGAAGTACTGAAAAGTCTGGAAAGGCAAAATCTCAAAGTGAAGTCCACTTTATAATAATCGCTACAGTAACCTCATATCACACATACGTTCATGTAAAAACACACCTATGAATCCTTTTGGGAGCCCAACACTCTCTCCAATTCGTCTAAATTGGGGCCCTGTGTCTCTAGTCTACACAACCTTAAGATGTTTGGCAAAAAGGATGAGCCAGAGTAGAAGAAAGAAACCGAACCAGAAGTGTGCTCAGACTACGCGTTGCTACGGATTGATCCATCCTCTTTCAAGTGTTTCCCAAGGGTAGATGTCCCTGAATCAGCATGCAATAGTTCTCCTGGCTCAGCCCCAAAATCTATTCTACTCCATTTCAGCCGTGCCTTTCTTGCTTTTGAAAATTACCTCATGTATTTGTTAAGCAATTAAGCTGGCGTTTAGGTGAAAGAGGACGTTTTCCGATTGCTTGAGCAGCCATAGATAATAATTTAAATCTCCGTCTTAATTCGCTCAGAAATTGCAGTCTCTTTAGAGGTATAGACTTTCCGCTAAAAAAGGAAAAAAATGCTTCGTTTCCGACTTGAAATGGAAACTAGTTTTGGGCTTTGAGAAATTACAGTACGAAGCGAATGCTTACTCGAGCAGGAGTACGGTGGAGAAAACACCCCACATCTCCAGGGTGTATCTCACTTCGTTGAAGTCCACGGTTTTAAATGGTCTTTGCCAATTCATACATATATCAATTATCTTTTCATTCATATTGATAACAAAGCTGCACCCCAAGTGCCTCAATACGTTGACAATAAATAAAGAAAGCCCAACACATCCTGCAGCACTTGTGACGAATGGGAACATACACTGGACTTAATGCAGTCATTTTCTATCTGTGCATGACATGGGTTCCCACAATGCAAAATCTGATTTGGGGGAAGCCAAATGCAGACGGAAGGACTCACCGGCTCATCATTCACACATGTTCAACTTATCCATGATAAATGCTTACAATGTGACAATTGATACCATCTCATGTGCAGCCATTTTCAGCATTCACTGTGAAGAAAATGTGTCTGCCTCAACGCGAAGGGCCTTGGGTTTGCTGTGAATGTGCTTGTAGTTGAGGGTTATAGAAGGTTTTAAGTTACTGAGAAAGAGAGTTTCTGCTCGGAGGGCAACCGGCACTGACTTAGCGAGCTGCATCCAATTAAAATATCGTTCTTTGACAGGGTTAGTGAAAATCCACCAGACTGCAGAAAAGGGGTCTTATTTATGTTGAAATATATGTTGATGTAGTTAATGTCGCATATACATATTGTTACTGACAAACATGCCATACAACTGTAAACAAACCTCTCATCTCTGATGAAATAATATCTAATTTTAGGAAGAAACGAAAAAACAAGTTCAGAGAGAAGCAGACAGAAGTGTCCACAGTTTGCATTTGAAGTATATATACAGGATGTCAAAATGACTCCGCAGCGAAAACAGGTTAAAAAAAGATCAAGATGGAAGCTAAAGTCTACAGATCAGAGGGCAATGGTGAACCGACACATCACACGTGTGTTTGTTGATGATGTTTTATGATGTGACAATTCTCTTGTCAAAGTTTGGTTAGATTTGAGTTTAAAAAAACGATTGGAGTCACTTCAAAAATTGTTTATTGTGATTAAACCTGGTCTCTTAAAAGTGACAAAAATGTCCACTTAAACAGTAGTGAAATGCAGTCATGATGTCGCAGTATAAATATTAAATAAAACAGCAAGTGAAGTCTCTGTACTGCTTTTGCAACTACGTTCTTCCTTTTCTGACAAAATACTGGAACATGTTTCCTCCCATTAAAACCCTTTGCACCATTTTAATGTAGTTTCCAGTCATGTCACAGCACACAATAACCTTCTACTCAGACTCTAGTCATTTCAGCATCCTCATCCTGGCAATCACATTTCATAGGCAAAATACAACCGTTCATCAATATCTATAGTTGCACCTCCTCCAACACAAGGTGTTCCCCAGGGTTCAATGTTCGGTCCTTTCCTATTGATCCTCTACTACTCTTTGGTAATATCATTCATTGTCATGGTGTCCACTTTTCACTGCTCCGCTGATCCAGCTCTACATCTCCTCTAAAGCCATTACTCCTGCAGCTCACTCACTCCGGTCCAGCCAACCGCAATTAATTATAATTAAATCATGTAATCAAATTAAACTGTGATAAATCAGCCCATGGCTCATCATCTGTCCCAAAATCCCTCACCCTTGCCCTCCCAACACATCCACAGCGTTTGGATAATTTTTGACAGCGACCTCTCCTTTGAACATCACATCCATCAAATCCACAGGACTGTATCAGTCAATCTAAAAAGCTTAGCTGTATTCCAGTGTATATGGAACTGTGCTGCTAGCACACTCACCAACTCCTACTTCACTTCTGTCCTCAAACCTGTCTTTGCTATGCTGATCCACCCATATAGTGGAAGTAGTGACAGTTTAGTCAGTTCAGATCAACTTTTTAAAAA
Organism: Eupleurogrammus muticus; assembly: GCA_036785175.1. Classification (NCBI taxonomy): domain Eukaryota; kingdom Metazoa; phylum Chordata; class Actinopteri; order Scombriformes; family Trichiuridae; genus Eupleurogrammus; species Eupleurogrammus muticus. The sequence goes on from JAYKQN010000001.1 coordinate 9,682,603, forward strand.
TAAAAAACATCATTTATTGCATATGGGAAAAACCTTCTGCCATGTCTTCAAGTGACTTTCATATCAGTTGATTCAGTGAAGCTATATGGTTTACCTGTATCACTGCAAAAAAAATCCAAAACATCAGGGTTTCTGATGGGCGTTTGTGTCGTTGCCCTGGCCGTTGTGTGTATGTGTGAAATGAACTCTGCTCAGTGAGTCTGATAACGCAGTTGAAGAGGCAACACTGAACAACTTGTCAGCATTCACTTACAATAAATCCAGGAATTCTATGAGCCTTTTTTTTCCTCTCAAACCCTCAAAAAGCTTGTATTCTTAGTTATCCTGTCAAAACTCATTACACTCTTCTGTCGGCTAATATATTTGGACCTTCCACTGCCTCCCTGATAAACTTATACATGATCCATTGTGACAGAATAATACAACACAGGCGGAAAAACTGTGCAATTAGGTCTGTAATCTATGGAGATGAGCAATTAATGCCTGGTAGGAAGCTGTGATTCTGACTTTTAATCAGGCTGTTCTTTTCTGTGCCCATAAACATGGTGATGGGCCCTATGAATAATGCATGCTCCAATACCGCTTGTGCTCCTGTCACCCAATGTGATGATATGGCTGAGCACAATGGATCACATTATACCTGATAGGTTATGCATCACAATGCTACTGATAGTAGTACGTGTCCAGACCACAGCATTGATGGCTCTTCTATGGACTTGATGAATTTTACTGCTAGTTCCAGCTCTAAATTAATTATATTTCTGGATATGTGTAGTTTAAGGTGTTTTAATACATGAATACCTAAGAATGGGACTCACTCATTGAGTTTGGCTACACATGGACCAAAGTGAGAATAGTGAAGCAAAAGGTTCATTTGATGATATTTATAAATGGTATTTTGAGAAATAGGCTTATTTGCTTTCTTGTCACACAAATGTGGAAAAAACAACAGGAAATGGTGTCAATTTCCAACTGTCTGCAAAATACAGCAAGGAATGTTTCCCAAAATGTTGAATCATCCCTTCTAAGCATTGTTCTGATCGTTGGAAGAAGGGTGAAATCTCACTTTGTATTTGGCAGTTGTACAAAACTCCATCATGTGAGCAGGAGCAATGTCACTTTGAGCGGTGTTGTCCTTTTAGGATGCAAACGAAGGACATTACCTTCAGTGCTGACACAGGCCGCGTGCTGGACGGCGCTTCCCGGACCACAGGTGCCCTGAGTGGGAATGCATCTTTCCTCTCGCCGAACCTGCCACACATAACAGGTTGGGTCCTCGCAGGGGATCGACTCTACTAGATGAGGGCAGGTCTCCAGAGGACTGCTGGACTCCCACAATGCCTTTCTCCTCCTCTGTCTGAAACCTGACAGAGAAGACACATGGCGGGAGGGAGATTGAAATACAATTCAAAGCAGTAAGCATTTAATTTGTTCACATAATTCAGACCCACACTCAGCCAGTAGTATCATACAGTAGAGAGTTGTGAGGTTCTAACAGATGTGGGCAGAACTGGCCATTCCTACTGTGGACAGTTATGGTCTCTCATTCCATTTATCCCAGCAACATTCATTGCCTCGGTAGATAAGAGGCATCTGCTAAATTGAATTGGAAAAGCAAGTAATAAACATCCCATGAAGCTATAATGCGTCTATAATGTGGTGAACATACAAATTAAAGTTGAACCATGAGAACAAGTCTCAAAACTTAAACATATGATACAATAAGTGTTCGCTTTATTATCTCTGCTAAATTATAATTTGATTATTATTATAATAAAACTTTCACCATTACAACATATTGTTAATTAAACTGAAAGGGAATAAGAGGCACAGAGTGTAGCACAGTATGTTGGAACTCATGGTGTTTTATTCACTGCTAAATAGCATTGAAATACACAGCCATTTCCTTTAAATACAGTATGAGTAAAATTGAGCACCAATGGTCATCTGACGGGCAAGTGTAAACCAGAAATAAAAAGGCTTTGCCTAGACATTTAATAGAAAAATCCTGATTGTATAGAATGTTCTACTGTTGCTTTCTGCTGATGGAAAAAGAAATCAGTGAGTGCGACGTCTTTATTAAGCTTTTCCTTTTTTCCTCATTTTGGTCTGATGATGGGTAGATGGCGGACCCCCAGTGGTTCTTAAGAACTGTAACCTTGATGAAATCGTCCCGGAGATCTGCAACCTTGCTCTGATATGCATCAGCCAGGCCAAGGGTTTCTCTCCAACAACATCCCATTGCCTAAATCTGGAGCTCACTCAAAACCAGATAAGTACAACCACATGATACTGAACTGGATGCAGGGCTTTATTGGCCCCTACTTGAGAGTAGGCACAAAATGGTTTTCACAAGGGGAACCACCATAATACAGATCTTGGCTTCAAGGAGGATCATAGAAGGGGTAAAAAAAAAGACCAAGATGACAGCAGTTCTTCAAGTCCAAGCCTACTGTACATATTAAGGCATATGCCGACAGTAGCAGGATCTTAGATTCACAGTTACCCAAACAGTAAAGAAGATTTCCTGCTGTATCCCTGATGCACTAGGCAGATGGCAGATGATCATCCTTTGGCCTCATCAAGTTCAGAAGCTTTCGGCCAGAGTGAAGACATTCTGCCAAGGTTCGCCTAAGGCTAACTGCCAAGAAAACAGAGGTTAATGACCTATAAGATTCTCCTGGACCGTCCACATCGAGCTACAACGGGAGACACTGCTCTGAGAGAAATCAATGGCTTTAAATACACAGGCTCCTGGGTCATGACCTTAAAGTGAGTAAAGTTCTGCCATCAAAATCTCTGAACAACATGGTGAGTGTGTGGAACTCCAACGTCCACGCACATACCAAGATCAGCTTCTCCCATGTGACTTCTGTTCTTCTCTATAGCTCTATGCTGGACCCTGAAGTCAAACCCACAGACGTCTCAGATTTCTTTACTTGACCGAACAAGTGTGTGTATGAGAGGGCTGGATGAATGAGGCAACAGCCTAAACAGATGTCATCAATGCTGAATTCAGGCATTCCACAAGTGGAGCACCACAAATTTAGCACATTTACCACTAATTTATACAATTTGATAATGTATTGTTTGTGTGCATCACTGGAAAGCAATAGAGTGCATGAAAAGCCTCTCTGCTGTAAATATACAATAAGAAACTCACTTATGCAATCCTGCGTTCTATCAATAACATAGCACACACAATGGGGGTAAGTTAATATGAAAAAAGCCCTTTCTTTTCTCAAGAATCCATAAATAAATGCATGGTGATATTCCTCTCCATTCTCCATCATTAGATAAGGGTTTAGAGAGGCTTAGAAATCTTGTTTGAGATGGTAGAAAGATGTTTTGCATTGATGTCTTGTATAGTCATGAAAAGTCAGCTGTGGGTCAAACCTAAAACCAAAATTAGCGTCTAAAGAGAAAAGGGGGACGTCCTGCTTGTCAAACGGGAGATTTATCACTTGACAATCCACATGGCGGCGTGGGGGCGTTCTAAGAGGATAGTGTGATCTACAGTGTCGAATGCAGAACTGCGGTCAAGGAGAATGAGGAGAGAAGGGGACCCCTGCATCGGCTGCCATCAGCAGGATATCATCATTAAGATGACAATTTTTTTTTTTATGCAGTGAATTTCCATGATACTCCGGCAGCAGTAGTTTCTCCTCTCATTCTACCGCAGCTCTGACACTCGCCAGAGAAGTCCCACGTTCACTTCCTCCACGACTCAAATTAAATCCAGCAACCATCTGCCGGCGTGAAGCATCAGTTCAGGAGCCCGGTCAGAGCTGTCTCGCCTGGGTGTGCTCTTGAAGAGCAAAAAGGACCGTTGATCGATTACTGCATTGCTGCCCACATTAAATAAACAGAAAAAACAATTTTGCGTGGGCATGTCCCCTCAGATATTAATAATTGAAAGGTTTACCAGGTGTGTTTCGGGGAAAACAAGGGCCATCCAGTCATTTCCAACTCACTGCACAGAACAACTCCTCCCTCCAGCTCCGTGACTTCAAGTAGTAGTAACCTGTTCAATTCATTTCCCCCCACATGGCTGCGAAATGTGATAAGCTGAGATATCATAAAATAAGAGGAAAAAAAAAAAAAAGTGAGACGCACACACCGAAAGGCAATTTAAATTGGTAATTTCCCGGAGAGCGTAGCTTGGGCCGGCAAAAAGCATCCTGGCGAGCCGCCTCCTCTAACCAAACACTTGGCCTTTCATTCAGAGATGGATCACAGTTTATTCAGTTGTGAAAAATAAAGACTTAATGCACATTCAATAGGAGCAGGACATTCTCTCCAGCTCATGGACCACGGGCGAACAACATGAATCATAATAATGACCTGCTCCAAAATAACTGTTTCTTCTGTTGCATCACTTTGCATGCAACAGATCGCGCTGGTATTTCTCACACTGTCTGCTGTGAGCTCCAAGTCTTCGTGAATGCCATCAAAAGGCAGCGTGTCACAGGAGAACCCCGTGCAAAACCGCAGATGCTCTTTTTTTTTACCTCCTTTCCCCCCCCACTCCTTGAAATATATTAATGACACTTTCTACGAGAGGAGCCGGCTTATCCCATAGAGATCCAGCGGTGGAGAGTGTGGGCACTGACCTGAACAATCCACACTTCAGTTGCTCCCCGGGGGGCTTTCATGCACATTTACTCGCGGCGGGGACGAGGTCAGGCTGCCCTTTTAGCGCAGCACTTACACACCAGCGGCTCCGGCACGCCGGCAGAAACACACACACGCACACGCTACACTTCGCACACAATGTGTAACCCCGCCGAAGCAGACAAGACACACGTTATGGCTGTGCAAAAAAGACAGGAACATTTAGACAGCACAGGCGCGCGGAATACTTGAGAGCACACACGCACGTGCACACACACACATGCGTATGTAAATGCATGTGCACACTCACACAGACACAGACAGGAAGCATCTTATCTACCGATACTCTTTTCTCCTGGGGGACTGAGAGCTGAACTACAGGTGTGCTCTCCCTGTCTTTATTCCGCTATGCTTTATACATATTGCCTTCTTCCAGTGTGCACTTCGCCTCAAACAGCCTCTTATCAGCAAACAATTTAAGATTCGCACATCTACTGCTCTAACCGCATTGCTCTTTTGCACTGGCTATCTCTGCTAGACTCGACCGCAGCCACAATTCCTCCTCTCCCTCTTTCGATTTGGGTGTCAGCGCTACAGGATATCTTGGTTAGGCATTTAAAAAATATAGGGCAATGCAAAATTGTATACATGTACATGTGGTCAGGTCAAGGTTTAAAAAAAAAAAAAAAAAAAAACATGCTTACCTGCAATAGCACTCAATATATATATATATATATATATATATATATATATATATATATAGCTAATAAGTTATTTATTGATCGATCTGTGAAATTAATTCAGTTTCAAATATCAGCTTGTTAGCTAGTATGGGATATTTTTGGATACTCTTGTTTCCCCCCCCGGTATTTCTGAGTCATAAGGTTGTTACAGCAACTATCCTTTTCTCCTTTCCTTATTTAATTTGCACTCACTAGCTCGTTGGTGATAACTAGTGCTTGTGGGGGCATGTGGCCGGCAGTTGCATCATTATAATAAAAAACATTTGCTTTGATCATTTGAGCCCGCTGGATGTTTTTTTTTTTTCAGGGGGGCCGAAGACCAGTCTTCCACAACAGATTGGATCACGTACATAACCAACCACCGATCCATTTCCAGCTGTAATAAAACTGATGCACACTGAGTTGTTGAATGTGTTGCTTCATGATGGAATAGTTGATGTATGTATGTATGATGAACATCCATCCATCCATCCATTTTCTATCCCGCTTATTCCCTTTCGGGGTCGCAGGGGTCTGCTGGAGCCTATCCCAGCGCATTTTATGGCGAGAGGCAGGGGGATACACCCCAGATGGTCGCCAGCCAATCGTGGGGCACACACACCATTCACACACACACTCACACCTATGGGCAATTTAGATTTGCCAATTAACCTGAGCATGTTTTGTATTGTGGGAGGAAGCCGGAGTACCCGGTGAAAACCCACGCAGACACGGGGAGAACATGCAAACTCCACACAGAAAGGTCCCAGACCCAGGCCCCAAGGCGGTCTTGAACCTGCGACCTTCTTGCTGTGAGGCAGCAGTGCTACCCACTGCTCCACCGTGTCGCCCTATGATGAACATATATATATTAAAGCTGTAGTGCAAGACTTCTGTCTCCCTCTGCTGGCAGCTAATAGTCATTACGCAAACATAAATCAAAACAAGTTCACCATGTTTGCAGCCGTAAAACCGTGGATTTATTCTTTACATCACTGCACACTGATGAGTGTCTCCACAGACACCAGATTATACATTTTCTCTGACATACAGAGAGATTTACCTGTTGGTGATAGGGTAACAGTTAAAACACACAATGCGGATGCACTGAAGCTGTGAAGCCCCGCAGACCATCGCAATTTCTACTCGGCCCCCGGGTTTACTGGTCTATGTCTGCGTTCACGCCGCCCTGTCGCTGCCACGTGACAGATGCCATATTTGTAATTCCACGTTTTTTTCCCCACTAATACAATTTGCTTCAATGCCCGGTGCTGAACCTGGGCTACATGGGGTGGGATTGGTGAGAGAGCGAGAGCGGGAGAGACCACAGGGACCAAAACAGTGGATAATAACTTGTTGACCGCTGCACGGGAACCAGGAGGAAGGAGCTGCTGCATGAATCAGGCGCCTTCTCATGCAGGAAATGGTGCTTTGGGCACATTGCGGTGCGTCCTACGTGCGAGCCATGAATCAGCCTCGTGTCAGCTCGCATGCCCATGGTGTGAAACACACCTGTAGTTAGTAGAAGCAGCCGTGTGCTGTTCCTGGGTTTAAAAATTAATGAGAATCCTGCACAAACTACTATGCCTTTAACTTCAACAGACCTAATTCAGAATGAATCGACTGAAGCAATCATCACCACTTTCATTTCATTATTTTGTTTCCATCTTGTGCAGTCATTATTTACACTTTTTTAATTTCACCTCCGTGACAGCTGTGTACATTGTCACGCACCAATTTACACGTCCGTACCTTTCTTCCCCTGCGGTTCGTTGCAGTTGTCGGGGAGGCAGGCGCCCCATCGCGACCACGCGGAGAGCGGGCAGCGGTCCTGGCAGGGGACGGAGCAGTGCTGAACGGCCGAGGGGGGCTCCTCACCAGAACACAGCCTGGCGTTCACAGGCCTGGACACTGAAGAAAGAAAAGTGAGACAGACGCAGAGAAATCGGTTTCAGGTCGAGCTCGGGCAGGTGGCAGCGCAGTGTGTGTGTGTGTGTGTGTGAGAGAGACTGCACATATCAAGTAATGGCATCGAGAGCATGTGTGTCATCAGATTCAAGTGCGGATGTTATGTAACAAGGAAGGCAGTTGTAGTGTAGGTTACAGCTTCAAGTTGTGGAAGCAGATGGAGTTATAAAAGTTTATTGTAGGTTAAAAAAGAAAAAGTGCAAATAGGAGAAACAGGGGGAAAATTGCTCTTCTCTTCTCCTGTTTGACCTGAAAATATTAAATGGAGGACAGCAGCCGGCTGAGTAAACAGGAGCTCAACAGGGAAATATTAAGAAAAGACACGGTGTAACCTAATCACCGCTAAGCACGGCCGCCTGCAATAGACCCTGACACGTGTTTCGCAAAATGGAAAGAGAAGGTCTTTTAATATGGGGATTTTTTGTGTCAAATTTCCATTTAAGTAAGGGCTCAATGAGAAATTCATTAAATGTCTGTCCTGCATTTTTGTGAATGAAAGTCACTTTGGATTTGATATAAAAAAGACAAGATTTGCTTAAACACTTTGATAAGGTACACGGCGCACATATCATTGCTTTCTTCCCCTTGAATTGTGATTTTCTGCGACAAACGCCGGAGACGTCCGACGGGAGCACATTGATTTCCACATTACCGGAGCGAGAGCAATTGTCCATATTAAAGTTACACAGTCACGCCCATTTGCACCGGCTAAAGGCGTGTAGGTCACGTCAAGGTAAACATTGCAGTTGACATATTGATCTTCGTTGCACACGTCCATTGGTTCAAAGAGCCGCCTTCATTGATATTCTATACTCTGCTAACTTATTCACTGTCCAAATACGCCTCTGATCTGCCAGGATTTTCTCTGAACACCGGTGCGGAGTTTAAGTGGCGTCCAGAAGCTACCGCCTCGGGTCTGATGTGAAGCCACGCGCGATTCGTCATGGGCACGATGGAAAAAAACGATGGGCAGAGACGGAATTAATTGCAATTCGCGGTTATGTTTATTAGGCAGAGCGTGATTTGCAGAACTGAAATCATAGTTGAAAGGTTTAGTTTTAATTAAACAAAATTAAGTTATTCAGAAGCTTCCATTTTGTATAATTGATACTTTGTAACAGATTATCACTTTCAAGTACAGTATCTGGAGTACTTGTTCACATAGTACTGGTAAAGTTCATGGTACTAATCAAATTTCAAAAAGGATTAAGCTTAAATACTTTTTTTCCACCAATTTCATCCTTTACTAAAATATTACACAATAAAAGACATTTTTTACCCAACATTAGAAAATCTGAAAACTTTTTTTTGCAGTTGTATCATACTTTTCAATTTTCAGTTCATCATAGAGGAGCCTCATGAGGGATTTTAGGCCGTTACAGTGAAATTTTGTTTGTTCGTTCTTTCCATTAGGAAGAAAAAAATGACTATAAAACAAACGACTATTGTTATTTATCAGACTGCAGAGATTGGAATAACAACAAGTCTAGAGCAATGTGGTAGCAGACAAAAGAAACTTTTGCGATTTGAAAAAAAAAAAAAAAAGAAAAAAAATCAGGAATTGCAAAAATGAAGAGAGTTCACAGAAAGTATCACACTAAAAACTATACACTTCGCGTAAAGTTACAAATTGGCACGGTGCTGACTGCGAAACAGACACTGTCCTCCCAGGAAAAAGGACACGATAGGTCGTAATGTCAATCACACAAATACGGTATACTTACCTTTAAGCGTCAACAGTAACAGTAGTAATTACACATAATATAGACGTCAACAATATTGACAAATTGAGCTATAAAGCTGTGGACTTTGCCACAGGAGACCACGATTCATTTCCTGTTTCCAACTGTGACTGTCATATTTCCAAGAGCGAGTCAGGATATAGCCTATATGAAAAAAGTGAGAAAATCCCTTCTTTGCATTAAATTGAGCCAAAATCATGTAGAAATTTGTTCTAAGAACTAATTTTTTTTCCACTGAATGTTGTCACCACACCAGTTCTTTGCATCTGGGCCGCATGTTTCGACCGCTTAACTAACCCACTGAGGATTTATGGAAAATGTTTACTTCTCAAAATTTTCTGTCAAAATAGGGTACACACACACACACACACACATATATACACACATATATATATACATACATATATATACACACACACACACACACACACATATATACACACATATATATACATACATATATATACACACACACACACAGGGAGATGTAAGGGGCATCACTGTCAGTTAAGCAGATTTTGTTCTGAGGAGGACGTCAAGAACATAAACTTTACAGCTTCATACTACCAAATCATCTTTTACTATGAATTATTAATAAGCATTCATTATTTTGCATTCAAAGAACAATACTGTAGTATCACATGTGAATTTTATGCTGGTAAATTATTAATAGACCTTTTGATTTCTGCTTCTGGCACAATTCAATGTACATTAAGACAGACCTCTGGTCCCAAGGAGAGTTTCCACTTCAGGTGGATGAAATTTGTCCACCCCAGCCATGACCTTTCACTGCCTCTAAAAGGATTAGAAAAAGAAGGACGCAGCAGTCTGACTGCACTGTTCCCATGTCCCATTCCAATCTGATGTCTCCACGCTGCCATCACACCCGTCTAACATGTTGCTGCATTGCTTGAACCGGTTTGATAATGACATAATGCATTCAAAAAAAGAATGCTTTTCTTACACTCCTTCCTGTGATGTGGTGCAGAGTCATCGGGGACTTGAACACAGTAGGTCTTCCTGGTCTGGATGCCCCCGCCACACAGAGTACTGATGTTGGCCACGCGCTGGTGCTGCTTGCTCAGTAAGGGGGCGATGAGGCAGTCGCCCCAGTCAGTGGTCCTCCATACATACCTGACAGAACGCACACACACACACACACACACACACACACACACACACGGTTTTACGCAAAGTGCACAAATAATGCGAAGAAGCAAAAAAAAGTTAAACTGACTAACTGCTGTAGAGGGACTTTTTATCTTGGGAAGTCGACCGGAGCATCCCATTTTATCTGTTTTCAGGAGAAACTTCAGCTCATCCAACAACAAATAGATAAATCAATGTACTTAAAAGGGATAAAGTATCAGTATGCACACAGCAGTCACACAAAGCAAAAGGCAAATTAGCGAGCGCAGTCTCTGGCAGGAGCCGCTCTCGCAGTACGTCAGGGGAGAGCATGCAAGATTATTTTGATGCGAAAACTTCTAAGCAAATGTTTGGTTTCAGCTAAGAACTATGAGAAATTCAGTGGTGCAGAAAGCAATAATATTCGAGGAGTTTACCAAAACAACAGCCTGTAGTAATCTATCAAATGCTTAATTTCCTTAATGAGTTTTCCCTAATCATGTAAATCCTTTGCTCTGAGGCATTTCTTGTAGATTTAGCTAATAAAACAAAATCTACCGGCAGGGGAAATAATTCTCTATTGACTACTTTGTTTACTCCATGTAATATTAGCCAAACGCTAACTTAACTCAAGCAGCCCTGAATCAATGAGGGTCCGGCAAACATCGGTTCTCATGCACGTCCTGACTCCATTGGCTCAAAAAGCCCTAATGTTACATGGTGTTATTATAGTAGCATCAGGAGATAACTGAATAATGGAAAAAACTCATTAATAAACAAAAGCAAAATTAAATTAAAAGTGAAATTGGTCATATTTTTAAGGCTCTAGGCTTTTCTATTATAATCCATTCAGATGAAAAACCCCAAAGCAGCTAAATTAAAAATATATATTATTGGATTTCAGAGTTTGACATTTTATGCATGAACATCTGCAGCAGGACTTCACAGGACGACACTGACACCAGTCCGTGTTGAGAGCTACCTGGGGCAGTTTGGGAGCAAATCGCCGATGATGTTGCAGGCTTCTTTTTCCTCAAGGGCAGGGCATCGCTTGCCCCCGCCGACGGGGATCTGCGTCATGATCCGGGACCGCAGGCGGTAACCAGGCGACAGGTCGGCGGAGCGGCAGGTCTTGGAGCAGGGGCTCCACGGTGACCAATCAGAGGTCTGGCAGTCTTTGGGCATCACGCACGCCTGGAAGGTCAGCGGGGAGCCGTCCTTGGTGCAGAGGCTGTCGATTGAGCGGGAAAAAAAAGAGAACTTAATGTGATATGATAAAAAAAAAAAAAAAAAAAAAAAAACAGAAATGCTACATCGCTGACACCTTTCAAAAATGTGGCTGCTTTACAGGAGGTGGAAGGGAACGGATCACAAGTACGACAGATGAGATGTGTGGATCGAATTTAAATGGAGACTTTTAGAGAGGATTTTCTACAGAAAGAAGGGCACCATTGTTAAAAAAAATAAATAAATATATAAATAAATACCACCTGCTTGGCCGTGCAGGTGGATATCTTGAATCACAGACATATAAATGACCTTTGCAGCTTCCGCTCCTACAGTACATGACAGCATGTACAATGCTCAGAGCTATTACACATTATAAAGCCACAGGTCTCCGACATAAAATCTGCCTTTTTCACAGAAACGGTTCGGAAAGCAGATAGGCTCACTTGAACATGTAAAACAAGGGGATTAGTCATGTAATTTCAGTTCCTATTCTTTAATTTAGACAATTTAATTAGTTAGTCAGGTTATTAAGATGTGAGTGTGATGCTCATTTCGCAATTTTACTTTGCAATTAGGCTGTAATGAGAATAACAAGGGAAAAAAAAGAAGAAGTCAGGTGGGAAATCTGTATTCAAAAGCTCAGTGAATACCTTCTACTCAGTCACTGTACAGTAAAATGTTTTTTTCACAGTGAACGCGCTCTGCTGGAGATAATAACATGCAAACACATGACAAAATACCTTTTAAGCCCCTGCAGCTAAATGGCACGGGACAAAACAAAAAAAGAAAAAAGCGTCACGTCGAGACTGGCACGATACGGTATTATAAAAGTGATGTCAACAATTAAACAGGATGATATTAATGGGTGGTTTCTGAGACCAGGGCTTCCATAAATGGCAGCCAGTGATTGATCTCACTTTACAGCAGGTAGACGGCACAGTGGCATGTATTCAATATCGCATACGTTCAATGACTTTTCCTTTGATGAGTAGAAAATATGCAGCTGTTTAGTCGTATGTGTGGGTGTTTTATGTGCTAGAATGTATGGAGGGAGAAAAAAATCTATTCTTATCAAATCCAAATACCAAGATTAGCTCAAATAGCAGAGACAGGAGGGCAGCAGCACTTGACATTTACCATAATAGCCTCAGTGCCATGCTTTGTTGGTGAGACATCTCTAACATAACCTAGTTATAATTGAATAAATAACCAGCATCACTGAAAAGGGAAAAAAAAACATCACATTTCACTGAATACATCTCTGCATGCAGGGGAAAAAAGAAAAAAAAGAAAACTACCGGGATCAAGAAAGTGGATGATGATTGATTGGGTCCCCTCTCATGATATGAAACAGAACAAGTGTGAAAGAATCATAAAAATCAGTCGCACCCTATCAGCGCATTGTGTGTTCTGCCCCACACACAGAAAGCTACTGACTACAAACCGGCCTTTTCCACGCAGCCACCTTGACCTTTCTGCGGACGTAAAAGAAATACCCCATTTTTCCCTGCGCGTTTATTACTGTTCATCTCAGTTTCCCTTTTTTTTTTTTTTGCTTCTCATTATCAGCGTATGAAAGGGGCCTCGCAGCTCCCGTGATAGTTTACCTCAGCATCGTGTTCTTGCCGTCGCTCCGCGTGCAGCGGACTTGCCGCGTCTGGTAGCCCACCTCTACCTCCCATGACATGGGGTACTGGTTGTGGGCGTGAGGGCGGTGCTGGTGCTGGTGCTGGTGCTGGTGGTGTGGGTGGGGGTGTGGGTGGGGGTGTGGGTGGTGCCGCGACGCCTGCGTGTGCAGCGTGACCGTGTTGTTCTCCTTGGAGTCGGTGCTGAAGTCCACCGTGGTCCTGCCGCTCAGCACGGCGTCCTTGTGGTGCGGCAGCCTGCACTCGCTCCAGGCCCCCACTTTAAGGCTGTACTGGTACTCGCCCTCCCCAGCGGGGCACTCCGCCACGGGCCCGGGGCAAGTCCTGGTCTCCGTCAGGTTGGGGCAGTCGGCCCCGCCGAACATCCGCGTGGCCAGGACGTGCCGGGTCCGGTGCTGCAGGCCCGCGCCGCAAGTCTTGCTGCAGCCGGACCAGGCGGTGAAATCTGACACCACGCAGTCCTGCGGGCAGGGGATGAGGCACGCCTGCTCCGCCGCCGGCTTCTGGGAGAAGAACTCGCATATCCTGGGGGCGACCGCCGTGCGGTTGGAGGTGCGCACGCAGTGGACCTTGCGCCGCTGGACGCCGTGCTGCGCCGTCACGCACTCGGCCGCCCGCGCCTCGGGCTCGCCGGGGAAGAAGGGGACGAGCGCGCAGCCGCCCCAGCCGGACAGCTCCCACTCGAACAGGTCCTGGTGCCACTCGCACACCTTGAAGCAGTGGCGCCGGGCCTCAGGCTTGTGGGCGTGCTGACAGTGGGAGTGGTGGGTCGTCCAGCCCTCCGCGTGGACGCACCATATCGTCCTGGTCTGGACGCCGCCGGTGCCGCACTCCTCCCCCATACAGGGGCCCCACTGGCCTGTGGGTAAGAGAAGACACGTGGAGAGGCCATTTCATTAAAGAAACTGGATCTTTAAGAAAAAAAAAAAAGGAGAAAAGAAAGATGATTTAAATTGAAGCTATCCGGCTTCTTGCAATCAAGCACAAATCAAGGCTATTCACTTAACCTCCGTGATTGCTTTATTCATGAACAGAGGAAGACAAAGAGGAAAGGAGCTAGTAATCAAACCGCTGGTGGACATCAATATATAAAAGAAAAAAAAAAAGTGGGGTTAGTTTCTCAGTCACCAAGATTAGATTCACTTGGATTCTTAATCCCGAACGGATCAATATTTTATACGCCATGTGAGTCATGGTCAGCAATGCAACCACGATCAATCAAAGTGATATGGATGCTTTGAATCTGGCTTGATAAAGTCACCGCTTCAACGGCGAAAACGCGTTAGAGACTATGCATCGAGCGTGGATGAAACATCCATTGATCGACTAAAGCTGATGGTTTAAGTTTTTTTTTTTTTCAAAGACATGTAGCATTTTGCTTTGGTCTGTTTTGCCCACTCACACCGTGGATTGGAGTTATCCTAATGTGCAATTACCAATGCTGGCTGGAATAATTTAAAAATACAATCAAGACGCATCGTGAAGGAATTTTCAGCAGCGCTGGGATTGCTTTCCACAAATGAGATTAAATGTATGATAATGTAATGCTGCCCTTTATGGAGTAACTTTCAGTGTTCAGGGAGTGAACGGGGAAGGTTTTTGTTCTTCCTTCTTAAATATTTATAGCTTCTGCCCCGCAAGCAAAGTCCCACATTTAACTGTCAGTTTACTTTCTGCATCTAACTGAGCAACTAAGTTAGGCCACACACTCACAAAAGCTCAAAAATCCTCTTTTCACACCGCTTGAAAATGCTCCTCCCAGGAAACTTCACATGCTGTTCTGTTATGATAGAAAGTGGCGACATCACAGGAATCTGGACTAATAATAATAATAATAATATTTGCATGATATAGAAAAGAGGGATGCAAATCAAACAGAAGACTTCCTGAATTTATGTTGATAAGCTATATACTGTGTGTACGGGGCAGAGTGAGAAAGTCTTGCATTCAAATTCATAGGCCGGTTTGCCAATATGTGCACACGGTTGATGGATTGATTCAAAATGGACAAGAACAGAGTAAGAAGGTGCGCTGCTCTAATGTCTCTGTGAACAGCTATTGTGTCGGACTGGGCTCCCGCCGGTGTTCACTTATCCCGTTTCTGTTGTAAATATTGATATTCAGACTCATAAATACACCTGTCAGTCCCAAAGCTGACACTATGAACGCACTGGGAAACAATTTGGTTATGTTAAGGCTAAGGTCTGGAGTGCCTGTTGAATAATGATGCTCAGTTTTTGTGGAAGTCTTGCATTAAACTCTCAGGGCCGTGGAACCAATGCGCTTAGAAATCTAGACCAGTATGTGCCATGACACCGCATAGATCACACTTTGTTAATAGCTGTGGAAAGTCTGGATTTAAAACAAAGGTTATTAAAAGGGGTAATTAAATTACAATTTAATAAAACGCCCGAATTAATTTCAGATTTTTTAAAAATCCAATCAAAGAGAAATAAATCAGAAGAAGGGAAAATTGAATGTATTCGCTGGCATGCTTTGAAAATGACCTGAAAAAAATATGAACAATTTTATTCATTTCTCCTAATTAGAATTAAATTGATGTAATAATGGGAGCCTACTGTTCCTAAATTGCTTCTGAATGACAACCCGCTGCAACAGTTTTACGCCTTTTCGTGCCAAAGAAATCTGCTGTTAACACTTTGTTCCCCGGCAAAATCTTTGACACAACACAAGCGTGGCTTTTCCTGCTGAAGGGGGCAATTTTTCAAACTGCTGAATTGTTTCATAGCTCATTAGAGCACATCATTGAGTTTATTCATCTAGGGTTTTCCCCCCAATGTTAATGGGGACTTACAGTGTAACTAAAATGTTACGCTCATGCGATCAACATTTTTACACATTCAAGGATCAGGACTTTTTTTTTTAAAGCAGGCACAGCACAAACAACATTTCAGACTGGATGTCAAAGCTCAAAGGAAAATACATCAGAATTTGGACAGATTTAGCATTAGACTAAACATTGGAACCAGCTACTGTAGGATATGTAGGAATTCTATAAACCGTACTATTCCAACACAAACACACGTGCCATTATTACAGCAGATACAGAACATATAGGGTTTTTGTATGTGGTGCAAATCGATAAATATATGGTCACTACCATTATTACATCATTCTTTTGTTCTCAGTCACTCTGCAGCTGATGGCCATAACCAGAGCAACTATATAATTTTTACACTTTACGAATAATGCAGAGGAAAAACAGCACACACTCATGTTGGGAAAGCAAAATCCCTTCAGCCATGCTGGAGGGAATCTTTATTCCCTCTGTGGTGTGAGTGAAAAGTTCTTCATGGATCCAACTGATAACCAATGAGCTACAAGAGCATGGTCTTGGATGCATTGATTTTTCTTACTTTTTGGAGGGTTGGATATTTTGTATAGGTCTACCTTGAAAATGGGCAGCATAATACACAAGGCCAAACCTGATTGATTTTTCTTTATGTATTGAGATTTCCTGATAATAAAGGAAAGCTTTTACGGAAATTTGTTCATGTCAATATGTCACATCCTTAAGTTGTACAGTTTTTTTTGTTGTTTTTTTTGCCTCGGTATGAACTAATTGGTTTGAGCGCCAGCTTAAGATGTTGTGAACATCTGTGTGTTTACATCCTCAAAGACGCTTGGATCACTTTTACCAGGAGAGACATGTTGTTCCTGTCAGGGAAAAAAAAAAAAAAAAAAGATGCTATGAAAAGTCACACAAATCACTAAGCTGTGAACACATGTATCAGAGCTCATGCTCTTGTATAACAGCATTTAAGGAAAAGAGATATCACTCAAATTCAACCGTACAAGGGGTAAAATCCACACCCACAGCCTCATCAAATGTCAACTTCTCATACATATAATCTATTAAATATTATGTTTAGGCATAAGACACATTAAGGTTTGGATAAGATTATAGCAGCGTCAGCTTAACCCTCATGACCTACTTAAATTTTGACATCCTTGTGGCAAAAAATATACATGCAAAAAATGCAATTTCCTCATCCATCAATATTTTTATCTGCTTTTTTTAATACAGAAATCTGTTGAAAAACTTCCTATTTGCTCAAACTACCATAAAAATACTAATGCAATCATATCAATTCTATTGCTGATCTTTGACCTTTCCAAGGCTCTAATCACCACCAAAGCTCCATCCTCCATTTATTATATGAAAAATAACATTTTTTAAATAAATTGTTAAATTGATAGGGCGACACGGTGGAGCAGTGGGTAGCACTGTTGCCTCACAGCAAGAAGGTCGCAGGTTCAAGACCGCCTTGGGGCCTGGGTCTGGGGCCTTTCTGTGTGGAGTTTGCATGTTCTCCCCGTGTCTGCGTGGGTTTTCCCCGGGTACTCTGGCTTCCTCCCACAATACAAAACATGCTCAGGTTAATTGGCAAAATCTAAATTGCCCATAGGTGTGAATGGTGTGTGAATGGTGTGTGAATGGTGTGTGTGCCCCACGATTGGCTGGCGACCATCTGGGGTGTATCCCCCTGCCTCTCGCCATAAAATGCGCTGGGATAGGCTCCAGCAGACCCCTGCGACCCCGAAAGGGAATAAGCGGGATAGAAAATGGATGGATGGATGGATGAATGTTAAATTGATAAACTGGCATTTAAAGGGTTGATGATTATAATATTTGGTAGTTTTGAGGAATTTTCGAAAAAGTATTGTCCATTTTTGCCATGCAGGTGTCAAAACTGTGCAAAATTTGTTGACATAAAAAGACATGAAGTAAAGATCACCAAAAATGTGTGAAAATAGGGGGTTGAGGTTCGTTGTTGAACAGGCATTTCCTGCGACTTTTCCAACTCCACTACATGAAACAAAGCCTTGAGCCATCTGCCTCCTACTCAGAAAAAAAAGGGCCACGTTTGAACCTCTGTGCCACATCGAAACCGTTGACAGTCAACGTATCTGTGGTTTGCAGAAATGCACACTGTCAACATTCCCCCTCCGGAGAGACTGGGCCGGTTCAAAGAATCTTTGCTCAATTCAGCCAAAGCTGAAAAGACACAAATGCTTTAATGGGTTACACCCTAAAATAGGCATGAAAAGCCATCTGCATGAAAAAAAAAAAAACGACATTAGCAGCAGTTCGTGGTATGAGCATGAAGACCTTCAGTGTCAACACAGCACGTCCTGTCGACAGATCGCATTTCTCTGCCGGCCGCTGATGGCTTTCTTCCATGATAACCGCTCTTTCATCAGCGTGACCACCTCCGGTGCCGTTTTCAAAACCCGTGCCAGGATACGTGCACTTGATTTATGGAGGTGTGATTGGGAGCGAATCGGCTGCCAGGAGAGCCGGCTAACACCGGCACGAGTTCATCTCCTGAGCCCCGAATAATCACTCCCTCGATCTGTCAGCATCGGCATCGCCCCCCTCAGGAGGAGCCGCTCGCCGTGAGTCCCTGCAGTCCTGTTGCACTTAGTCGCGTCGCTTTACACGTCCCCTGGGGTTCCAGTGGGGCCCCCACCACCCATGGGGCTCCCGCCGTATTTACTATTCCATTAACGTTCCAGCATAAGGAAGAAAAGGAACCGGCAAGAGCAAATAGCACCACAGAAGACAGGAATTAAACGTAGTCGGTGTAGCGTGACTGAACACATATTCTCTTTGTCAGAGGCGTTCGGGTTGAACCCTTAAGTTGGACAAACGATAGCAGAGCAATACGACTACAAAAAAAAAAAAAAAAAAAAGCAATCTCGTCCATGCCCCCGAAACTAGACGGACGGAGACAAAGGAGGAAGCGCACAGCGGAGCAGTAAACCGTCTCCTAAACAGCAACAGGCAGCACTCCGTCCCGCCACCGGTAAATCTCCTTCGCGTATCTGGTCCCTTTAATTACTTTTGGTAAAAGCTCCACTGAGTCAGGTCGGTTGAAAACGCGTCGTATTTCTGCGTGTCCGACTTCTCACTCTCGGCGCCGCCACTTTTGAGGCTGTTAATAGACGACATTTACCAGCTCTGCTTTGTAAGGGAGCGGGGGGGGGTGTTGAGATTTATCCTGTTTCATTGTGTCACGGGGGGAGATTTACATCGCTTTTTTCAACGCATTGATTGATAATTGCGATCTGTGTCTCTATATACTGCACCGAGCACTTCATTTAGCGTGAATTGCATTAGAAACGCATCGGTCCCTCCAGTTCTGAAGAAATCTCCATTCAGCCACTGAAAGTTAAACAAAGCAACAAACCTATTTTCAATGGTGTGTGTTGATGTGAGGTACCCACAGTGACAAATCATTTATGATAGTACACACAAATAAATCCCCCCCTGCCCATTTCCTTGGCAAACATCTGCCGAATTTATTCACCATCCATCTTCAACTTCTTCGCCAGAGTTAAGTTAGACTCCTGTACATGCGTCAGTTTGTCACACTTTTTTTTTTTAATTAAATGATACCTATACCACTGAGCCTCATTATGCACAGAGCCGCTTCCCATGCCACACTTCCATCAGTTATAATTTATGAGCAGCGAGGTGAATCCTCAATTACGACATTCATATATGCAGAAATTCATCAGATTATCATCCGCCAGTCGATCCATCTCTGGAAGGCTCGAATCAGCAGATTTTTTTTTAAACAAGTGTTTATGTAGTTGGATGGAAGGATTTTGTGAAATGTGAGCAAAAAAAATAATAATTCATCGCCAGGAGACAATTCAGAAAGCAAATTAAGTGACAAAAACACTCATCACCTGCAGCTAAAAATAAATTCCATGTGAGGATGAGCAGCTACTGTGAAAAGTTTGACCTTCCTGCTTGAATGTAAATGATGTATTTCCATAAATGCTCAATAGGTGAATGCATTACAGTATTTAAGTTTTGGTTTGCCATTGGTACTTATTGTTATCCCAAGGCAAAGCGTCAAACGCAGCTTTAATATCCCACACTAATGAATTACATGCCCGGGGGCTGCTGTGCTATGCACATGGGCTTTTGTGAAATTTTATTCAGCCCTACAGCACCAGCGCCAGACCGAGTTGAATGTCTAATCACTAACTTAATGACCAGCAAATATACACGGGACAACAGTAACGCATGCTGCCCACTACAACCAATCAGTAATCAACCGGAGGAAAAAAAAAAAAAATCACCGTAATGTAAACACCTCTTTAAAAAAATGCATTTTTAAAAAGCCAAAATGGGACATAATTATTTTCTCCCATTAATACAAATCAGTCATGTTCAAAATGTTTGTCTGACAAACTTCTAGATGCATGAATGCACACACTCCAGAGTCTCCATATAATCCGATTTAAGCGTGTGTGTGTGTGTGTTAGTGTGCGTTAGAACCCTCAGCTAATCTTCGATGAGCATATGAGGCATCAGTGGCCCAATGGAAAACCTCTTCCTACCATCTCAGAAACACGTCTAACCCTGTCTGAAGGGTTAGATAAGGGCAAAAACCTAATTGATTACAGAATCAAATATGAGTACAATTAAATAAAGATGGCTCTGCTAATGAGTGCAAAAATATGCAAATTTGTACTCTCGGTAACCCTTCATTTTACAGGTCCTTAACTCCTTTACTTTAGACTAGATCTGAACAGAGAAGAAGCACTTTATTTTACAGGTCTGGTCAAGTGCAAATAAATATAACAGTTATGAACTATATATGAACTACATATGAAATTTATGCGAGTACTTATATGAACTACTTATAAACTACAAGATAGTTCATATATTAGTTCATGCTGAACTACTTTGTAGTTCATATATAGTTAAGGATCCATAAATTTGGGAGGGGGGGGGGGGGGGGGGGGGGGGGGGTTAGCATAGTCTCTTGTTCCACATTTGGTCTCTGGGTCTATAGGACCCATTTTCAATTTTTAATCAAAATATAAGAAAAAAAAAGCAATGCAATTAATATTTGCCATTTTCATCCTGAGACTCATTGTTCTTGGTTCAATGAAGAACATACAAAAAAAACATACACGTTCTTTGGGTATCCTCGATGCAAAATGTACAGAACAAAAAGAAAAAAAGATAGTTGTGTTCAGGGAGGGCAGTAGACCAGCCATTATCTGGTCCGTTTGGCTTGCAATGGCGTCACCAGTGCAACACGTCGCCTTCACACAGAGGTGTTGGGGTTGTTGCTGTGGAATTTTTGGTCCACTTTTGGTCCAAGTTGCTGTGATATTTGCAGGAAATGTGTATCACGCTGTAGCACACGCTGATCCAGAGCAAACATGCTCAATGTCTGGTGTGTCTGCAGCTCGTGCATTAGCTGGTATGTTTTCAGCTTTCAGGATTTGTGCACAGATCATTGCAACATGGACACAGGGCAAAACCAACTGTTGCAGCAGCTGCTCCCGTGGCCGGTCCCAGAGGATCTTGCAGTTGAAGAAGCTGGACTTGGAGGTCCTGGACCAGTGTGGTTAAATAGATCATGTTTAGTATCTCATATTGTTAATATTTCCTATATGTTGCATGTTCTACATTATGAATCTTGTACATACATAAGCGTGGTCCATATGAAATGCATTATCATTTAGTATTAGGTGTTCAAAGCACTAGTCTCACACACGGCATAAACCATAAAGTAGCACCTACAAGCTCCTCTACTCTGATTTATCTCAAATCAATATTGCAGTAAATCATGAAGTGGATCATTTTAATACCAGCATGAAGACCTCTAAGGGAATAATCAATCCTCTTTAGTCTGTATTAGCACAATTCCTACAGAGAGTACCACAGAGGTAAGGACAGTATTTAATTTGCACGGCAGTCACACATAAGGTGGACCCTCCAGCAGCAACAGAGGTCATAAAGAGGCCAAGCTCTCTGATTGTTTTCACCTCCCGTTTTCGAAGATATTCCTCACTACAACCACATTCAAACTTATTCAGTCTATTCAAACAACATTAATATCCCTAAATTTACCGTTTATTGTGTTATACTGTACAAAGGTGCCCTAATTAATGTGTTCATTAACATGCATATTCTCTTTCATTCATTTTATATATGAATATATAATGAATCAAATAAATAAATTAGAAGACACTAAAGCATTTTATTTACATTTAAGAAGATTTAAAAAGAAAATGTCTAGCTTTCCCGATCCTATCTCCTACAGCCTGACAGACACAGGTGAGTGAGTGTGATTCTCTGATAGAAGCGTAAGGCCTGGCCTGCTGTCTGCAGCCAACCGGTGCTGTGGGCTTGTGAAGATATCAAAACGCTACCGAGACATCAGAGCCAGAGGTAAATTCCCAAGGAGCCGCACACTGATGAGTTAACCGGATTAGCCGCCTTCGCTGCCAGCCAGCTGCCGCGGCCTTTAGCGTCCCCCCCCCCGGAGGTTTTCTAGGCGTTATTTCGTCAAACTGACCAGATGTCAGGGAATCTAAATAGTTACTTTCTCGCCCGATAAAGACATTGATAATTAATAAAGTGATGATCCCATAGTGGAAATTACAGCAGCTTACAGTCTGGCTCCACCATTCCGCTAATTCACCTTCCTATCATGGCTAAGGGCAGACTGGAATAACTCACTATGGCCCCTGAGTTACAAAGCTGTATTATGAGGCTGGGACCAGCCTATTTTTGCAACACAGTTCTTTTCTACATTAAAAAAAATCTTGTAATCTAAAATTCCAATCCACTCCTTTATAAGAATTCAGCTGGCTAATCTCCAAATTTCCTCCTGAGGGTTTATACCACGTCGGGCATTTCTTGGATTTCTGTTTCATAAACTATGGTAACCAGGAATTGTTGGAAATTAAGACAAACGTAGCACACGATGGACACACACCTACCGGTAGGATGAGACACACAAAATATGTGTTGACAAGCAGAAAAATAGGGACTATCTCCACCCAAATCCTTTAATATTGGAAGAATAAATCCTCCTTATGTCATTCTGCGGAGCTGCTGACACTTTGCCGCTGGCAGCGTGGACTGAAGAGTCTCCTGGACACCTTCCAGGGAGACACCATTGACTAGCTGACAGCAAGTTTTATTATAAAAGTATTGGCAGAATTGGTTATAACCTGGCAACGCTGATGACAGTGTTAATGATAGTTGTCATCGCATTGTCAGTGTAGACACTGCCCCCCTCACACTCATGGTAGGAAGCCTTTATTCACACATACAAACATCAGCTTTTTTTCTTATATATCAAAAAACCTTGTAACGCAGTAAACGTTTCTTCCTCTGATCTCAAATAGGTTGTTTCCGATCTTTTTTTATGTAAATCGGGAGACACCCCAAAGCTGGGATTTCAGTTTCATATGTTGCAATATGGTGTTGGAGTGTAATTACATGTCAAGGCAATGCAGCGAGGGATTCAATTTTCTACTCCCAGGTTTGACAATAATTACATTCCTGTGACATTTCTTGTTTTTCCCTGCAACGATTATTACATGCAATGCACACTCATTAAATAAAGATATCCTCATTGTTGTATCTAGACATTGAAATCTAAGTTTTCCTGTTATATATAGGCCCTGGAGATTTGGGAACCAACAATACAGATATATATATTTTTTTACAAATAGATCCCACTTTAACTTGAAGCTGTAAAACTCCTGTGGGATTTTGTGAGAATCAATGTGTTTACAGTACCTTAGTGCGTATAACTTTAAGATGTTATGACTACAGCTGGGGCCAAAAAAAAAAAAAAAAAGGTGATCAGAATCATTTTCTGTGCAATTGCTTGTCTTATGTGGCCTCCTTAAGTCGCCAACACTGGCTGTGTAAAAGGTGACATGTAATTGGATAGGATGCCATTCACTCCACGTCTCGCCGTCTTCCACTGACCTGAGATTTCTTTCCCACGAGCTCAGCGGTAGAACTAATGACCGTATCTCCTGCAGGCAGCATCCTGAGAAAAGGTCCTGGTGTTCTGATAATGCAGGTGACCGGGGCCACAGCAAGATACAGATAAAGTGACAGTGAATGTCTCTCAGCCAATGCGGTGCAGTCTGAATGCTATATCTGATGATTATTCTATTACGTTGTTTCTTTAATGCTGTTAAGCAGACACCGCACATCTGGAGGGACTGTGAGCCGACACTCTGAAGACCTTATCTCAGCTTTTGTCTATAATAGTTTAGGATCCAGAGGTTCAGGAGATTTCGACTTGGAGCCGGATTATCTGCGGCTGTCTCCTCCTCTGACAGGACAGAAGGTAAAAAAAAAACAGTCTGTAGTTATAAATACATTTTAAAAAATGTGCGTTCCACTAATGTTTGCTTTGCTTGTTGCTCTTGATAACGCTGCTTGATCAGCTAATGAATAAAACCTTTAGGCAAGGCAAGGCAAGTTTATTTGTAGAGCACAATTCATACACAGGGCAATTCAAAGTGCTTTACAGTTACACAAAATCACAAAAGGAGAGCAAAACATACAATCTACTTAATGAAAGATAGAAAAAAAAAAGACTAAGATGTAAACCAATGCAAATAATAAATCAGTCAATAAATAAATGCTGCTTCAACAAACATTAGCAGGTAAGGCTCTCTGAAAAATGTTTTTGTTATCGATCATATCTTTAACATTCCGTTGACCAGCAGGAGCTACTAATACCCAATAGCCCAAAAAATGGTGGGATCTACCCCAAACTGTAAAGGGTTCACCCTCGGCCAATTCTACAGCCTACGACTGATTTTCATGAAAATTGGCCCAGTAGTTTTTATTCTATGCTCTGATCTGCTTCTGCTCACGGTTAAATAAACAGGTAGACAATGGGCGCTGACAACACCTCATGGGGTTAATTACTGGCATGTTTTGTGTAAACTTTCCTGATACCGGGTTTGGATTGGAGACGGTTATGCTGGAACCAGGCAATCCATCCTGACAACCCCTGTAATACTGGGGTTT